>CM056051.1:123362925-123745770 GCA_029574335.1 Rana kukunoris
TTCAAAATTTGAAAAATTCAAAATTTGAAAAATTCAAAATTTGAAAAATTCAAAATTTGAAAAATTAAAAAAAAATCTCTGGATAAGTACGCAGCTGGACATACATATTGGTAAAATAGCCAACTGAAAATCTCTGTGCCATCAACGGATGGGTCCAATAGTGACGAGCTCTGCCAACGGATATCTCCCATAGTTTGCAACGGCGTTGAAGCCTCGGCAAGAGCAACGTATGGACAATTTCTTGGCATATATTTAATATGGGATCCATTTCAAAAAGAAGAATCAAATGAAAGTATGCAAGTCTGCATATGAAAGTCTGCTGCTGCTGCTCTCTCTGTTTGAAAATGGCAGAAATAGTTAAAAATATATAGCTTTCAGAGCTTTGGGAGGGTCTACAATGTCTGTGCTATAAACGCTGATAGCCGCAAACGCATTTGCTTCTCGTGTGCATGGGGCCTAGCCTTTAACGTGGATGTAAACCCTCCATACACCCAGTGAAGTGAACAGCCTCAGATGATACACAGAGATTAACCAAATCTCCCTACATTGGTTTTATATGTATATCTGCTGTCTTCACATCTATATACTGTTTAGAAAGTTGAGATGCTGTTTTTCTGATTTGATTACGCTGAGTTGGCGTAAAAGTTCTCCCCTGATTTTCTCATCCTGGTTAACACAGAGTGTGATGTCTGGGCATACAGTGAAGATAGCTAACATTGCTGATTGGAGGAAAGGCACACAGCCCCTCTCATCATAGGCAGAGACTCTCAGAGCTGTTTTGTAATAGGAGCTGCTCTCTGCTACTCTATTTTAGCAACCTCCTTTGACAAAATATTCAGGCTGTTTTTGTCTAAAAAGTCAAAAAATATGTCAGAAGTTCTCAGGCTGATACTGCAGATATATGTGCCTAGCTCAAATTTCATGAATCGAGTTTACATCCACTTTAAGGAAGTCAGATGGTGAAACACATAGGGTGGGTAATGCCTTTAGCTTAGTCACGCTATACATTTTTTGGAATTCTAGCTGCCGGCTTCTGCCTGGATTCAATATGTTTTCTGATTCTGTATCACAGATTTTGTATGAAGGAATAGTACACTGTTAGGTTACACTATGAATATGAAAGTTTCACTGCTTTTTTATTCAAAAATACTTTTTAGAAGATATTTTACTATTGCAAGTATTGTCTATTTCTTTGTTCCAAACTATTTATTCAGCTGCCCGGGGAGTTATATTACATGAAGTCACATTCTTACTCAGCACTCTTCTACTTGTCCTGCTGGCCATTGCATTGGGGGACTTTCTACCTCTCCATCATATTGCTGGTTAAGTTGTCCAGTCAAGGTGCATGGTTTCTCCCATGCTGTGTAGAGAGTCTTCCTTGTCACTACATTGGGGGAAATGTACTAAAACTGGTGCACACAGAACCTGGTGCAGCTATGCATAGTAACCAATCAGCTTCCAGGTTTTATTGTCAAAGCTTGAAGGAGTTGTAAAGGAAAAACATTTTTTGCCTAAAATTTATGTCTGCAAGGTAGACAGACAGAATAGTGTAATGATTCTGTTAACAAACGAGTAAATACCTATTAAATTTCTTCATCTATATCACCTCCGGCATTCTAGTTTCTGTTCTCTCATTCACTTCCTGGTTTGCATCACTTGTTCATGTAAGAACTACATTTCCCAGTATGAATTGCGGCACGCCCAGTATTTCACACCTCCTTGAAGTCTCTAACACGTAGAGAGCATCCTGCCACACAGATGTAGTTCCCAGGAGGGAGCGAGCGCGTTACTGACCACCGCAGTAAAGCCTCCCTTCACGGTGGTCAGTAAAATCAGACAAGCAGGAAGTGAACAGAACAGAGAAGAAATAGAGCAACTTTTGACAACAATGACGAAGTGAAAAGAGGAATGTCTGCAGGTAAAGGATGCTTATTATGGGAAAAAAATCCTTTACAACCCCTTTAATTGAACAAGCTGAAGTTAGAAGCTGATTGGTTATGCACAGCTGCACCAGATTCTGATACACCAGTTTCAGTCAATCTTCCCCACCATGCTTAAATATAACAGGTAATCCTTACATCCTAACACAACCTACATTGATAATAGGTGCACACTCTTTAGCACTGGGGGTATAATTTGATGGGAGCTTTCAAAACAGAGCAACCCAGTACTCGAAGCATGTAGCACCTAAGGCAGGGGTGTCCAAACTTTTTTCAACGGGGGCCAGATTTGATGAAGTGAACATGCGTGAGGGCCGACCATTTTGCCTGATAATCTTCGAACCATTAAAATGAAATGCAAATTAACTAATACACTGCCCAACACAAATTCTCTTGCCTTTGTGGCTGTGTGCGATGAAGAGTCTAAGGATGAGCTCAGGCGTGCTATTTGGATATACCATATTTATTGGTGTATAACACACACATGCGTATAACACGCACCTTCACTTTAAGAAGGACATTTCAGGAAAAACTTACATTTAAAAAAAAAATGTTTTTTTTTTACACGATCGAGGCCCCCTTCTTCTTTTTTTTCATATCTGTGATATATGAGTGCCAGTGATTTGGATTAAAGGAACAAAGTGATGATTTCTAGCAGACTGTGTGCATCCAGCTTGAGGCTTCGCAATCCCCTATACTTTCATGCTACCTGGGGTCTCCTATAATCAAGGGAACACCGGGATCTGGTAAGCGGGTATACATGCTTTGTTGGTGGAGGATCTTCCGTTATCTGGTTGCCACTTGTCATTGGTGATTCATCTGTATATACACCTTGAAGATTCAACTCTTTTCTGGAGAAGGACTATTTATTTTCAATGAGTTGGTCACATATGTGATTCAACCTTCCAATCACCTATATATGTGGACTTTTTGACAAATAATTCTAGATTAATCAATTTTTTTGTTAAGTTATTTAAGTTTACAATGACTGTCATGGTTTAACTGATCAGCATAATTCACCATTGTTTTCTATTTGTTCACACAAACGTTTAGCGCTACCTTTTTTTCTTTTTAATTTTCACTGTCTAATGTTATACAGTAAGGTGCAGCTTTACTTTTTTGCTTTTTTAGCAATTTATATTCCTGTACCCGTTTGGCTTACGGGTCTTGTTTATTGATTTATTAGCACAGTTTTTTTACTCTTTTTTTCACAGTGTCCATCAATGCAGCCTAATGAGTGCCCATCTGCAACCTTGCCATTGCCATGAATGCAGACTCACTATTGTCATGAATGCAGCCTCGCCATTGACATAAATGCAGCCTCTGAATGTAGCCTCACCATTGCCATGAATGCAGCCTCTGAATACAGCCTTACCATTGCCATGAGTACAGCCTCCCTACTGCCACGAATGCAGCCTTACAAGTGCCATGAATGTAGCCTCTGAACGTAGTCTCACCATTGCCATGAATGCAGTCTCATAAGTACCATGAATGCAGCTTCACCATTATCATGAATGCAACCTCACCATTGCCATGAATGCACCATGTTCGGGGATTCGTTGGGGGCTACAAAAGAGATATATGTCCAAATTACCAGTGGGGCCTCATTAAACCGAAACGCATGCCGCAATTGGCCCCCCGGGCCAGACTTTGGACATGCCTGACCTGAGGAAACATGTGGAGATAATAAGGGTAAGTTGCCACCGCCTGTCCAGTAATGTGATCAGATCAGATATCATTTCATCCACACTACAAGAGTAAAAACATTGGGGCAGATTCACAGAGAAATGGATTATCGTAGCGTATCAGAAATACACTACGCCGCCGTTTTTTACCTTGCTCTACGTGGAATTCAGGTAGATTTTCTACGGTAAACGACGGCGGCGTAGTGTATTTCTCCCGTCGCAATCCATCTGCGCGAGAAGGGGGCGTGAAACATTTAAATTAGGCGCGTTCCCGCGGCGATCGATCTGCGCATGCTCCGTTCGCAAATTTCCCGCCGTGCATTGCGCGAAATCACGTCGTGACGTCATTCGTTGTTTATGTAGCGTACTTTACGGGCGATCCACGTCCCGACGAGTTACGTAAACAAAATAAAATTTTAAATAAATTCGAAGCGGGAACGACGGCCATACTTAACATGGGCTACGTAAAGTTAGAGCAGCAAAAAGCTGCTCTAACATTACGTATAAAAAAATAGACGAAAACGATTGCGACGCCCGCTCGTATGTTCGTGAATCCCCGTAAAAACACATTTGCATATCCCGACGCACCAAAACGACGCGAACTCCTCCCAGCGGCCGCAAATAGATGGCAGCGTAGATCCGAAGGCTTACGAAGATGTAAGCCTCTCGGATCGAAGCCCGAAGCCGGCGTATCATGGTTTGAGGATTCAAACTAGTGATACGCCGCGCGAAATTTGAAATTACTCCTGTCTAACCCCAGTTAGACAGGCGTAATTGTTTTGTGAATCTGCCCCATTATTTTTTAAACAACGTTAACTAAAATAAGTATATACCCATGGGCACATCCAATTTTCTATGATGCTATTGATTGTAAGACCGCATACACACGATAGGTTAGCCAGAGGACAACGGTCTGATGGACCATTTTCATCGTTCAAAATCGATCATGTGTAGGTTATTTAACCTTTGGTTAAAAAATCCAGCTTGCTTAAAAATCCACGCATGCTCGGAATCAAGTCGACGCATGCTTGGAAGCATTTTTTTCAGCACGTCGTTGTGTTTTACGACACCGCATTCTAACACGATCGTTTTTTTTTACCGATGGTGTGTAGCCACATCAGAACATCAGTCAGCTTCATCGGTTAACCGATGACAACGGTCCTTTGGACCGTTGTCATCGGATGGACTGATCGTGTGTATGAGGCTTAAGATGTCAGCAGGGGAAGCCTAGGGATTTCATCAACCCAAAAGTATCCCTTTATTCAGTGTTGCCTCACCTTCTAGCTGGAGACAGAAGGTAAGGTTACAGTACTTTGCTTTCTCTGTTTTTGTACCTTGAAAAGGGTTTTTCTATGAAGAGGCAATTAATGCAGAACAGAGAAACAGAAGACATTTAACTCAGTTATATTTATGTCAAATTAAGTCTATTAAACTGATGGAGGTTTTTTTTAGAAATCAGCTGTTGCCTTTATTTGTAACATTTGTGTATATTAAGCCTTCAAAAAGGATTTCCAAGAAACTCTTCATCCCCTTGTACTTCGGATATTTTCATTATTCTTGGAATAAATTGACACTGCAAGATTGCTTGATGATTTAGATTACATTATGCATTATCAATCCGTGTTGAATATTTGATTTTCCTGACATATAAAAATGATTTAATAAATAACTACAATTGTGCGTTAATGAATGCATCGCTTATTTTAAAGCAAGTCCATTGTAAGAACTACAATTTATGTTCCTTATCACAACTCTCCCTGCTATGTACATTTTTACTTATGGCTTTCTCACAGCACTACTATAGTAAAGCATCATACAATCGATCGGATTATCTGACAGGAACCGTGTGATGACAGGCTGTTGTCGGAAAATCCGACCGTTTGTATGCTCCATCGGACAATTGTTGTCAGATTTTCCACAGACAAATGTGGGATAGCATGCTTTAAAGGGGTTGTAAAGGTACAATTTTTTCCCCTAAATAGATTCCTTTACCTTAGTGCAGTCCTCCTTCACTTACCTCATCCTATCATTTTGCTTTTAAATGTCCTTATTTCTTCTGAGAAATCTTCACTTCCTGTTTTTCTGTCTGTAACTACACACAGTAATGCAAGGTAGACATGTGCACAGAAAATGTTTTTTTTTTTTTTTGTTCCTTTTCGTATGGTCCCATCGGTTCTTTTCCGTTCGTTTTTCGTAAGACGCCCGTTTTCCCATTCGTTCCCGTTCGTTTTTCTTACGACGCGATTTTCTCGTATTCCGATCGTCTCGTATTTCTGTTTCCGTTTTATTTTTGTACATGCGGGATGGTTCGTTATTTTGTTTAATTCATGTTCGTTACTTGTTAGACAATAATTTTCGTGAATTTTCGTAAATGATTTGCATTCTGTGTATGTTGAATGCTTTTTCTTTTATTTTGAGTCGTATGTTCATTGTTCAATGACATCTATAACAAAATAATTTCATTATGTATATTGTATTGAATTCCTTTTTTTCTGTTCATATTGTGTATTTAAAATACTGAATACAAATCTTTTGTTATAGGTGTCATATCAACATACGAAAATAACAAAAGAAAACGGATTCAAATGCAAATCTTTTGTTATAGATGTAATTATCGTTTTTTTTGAATGGCCAGTGAGTAAGTGAAGCAGCTTCTCTTTTGTGCTGAGAGTACACTAGTACAGTGAGTACCAGTACAGTAAAGCCAAATCAACTTTTCTGTAGATTTTCATCTGAAGGGAGATCAGTTGGCCAGACTTTTGAACCCAAAAATGGTTTTCTGATGCAGTTTAAAAACGAACGATCGGAAAACGATCGTTTTTATGTTTGTTGTTAAAACAGTCTGACCAAGTGTATGGGGCTTAATAATAGTTAATATGGATGAGCCACGTGTTAAAAAGTGCCACGAATCCCGCAATATATTAAGGAAAGTTCATATTTTCAGTCACATGTTCAATTGTTCATATGAACATGTGACTGAAAATATGAACAGAAAAAGGATTTTCGTCATTTTGTACTTTCCTAAATATATTGCGGGATTCGCGGCACTTTCAACATGCGGCTCATCCATATTAACTATTGTTAAGCCCCATACACTTGGTCAGACTGTTTTAACAACAAACATAAAAACGATCGCTTTCCGATCGTTCTCCGAAAATTTGTTCGTTTTTAAACTGCATCAGAAAACCATTTTTGGGTTCAAAAGTCTGGCCAACTAAACTCCCTTCAGATGAAAATCACAGACAAGTTTATTTGGCTTTACTGTACTAGTACTCACTGTACTAGTGTACTCTCAGCACAAAAGAGAAGCTGCTTCACTAACTCTACACTCACTGGCCATTCAAAAAAACGATAATTACATCTATAACAAAAGATTTGCATTTGAACCGTTTTCTTTTGTTATTTTCGTATGTTGATATGACACCTATAACAAAAGATTTGCATTCAGTATTTTGAATACACAATACGAACAGAAAAAAGGAATTCAAAATAATACATAATGAAATTATTTTGTTATAGATGTCATTGAACAATGAACATTGTTCATATCTAATGCAAGGCTTTTCTCCCTGGTGTGGAGTGTTGTGCTCGCCCCCTCCCTTTTACTACAGGAGAGTCAGGACGATCTCTCTATGTTGCAGATAGAGAAAGGAGCTGTGTGTTAGTGGGCGTCCTGACTCTCCTGTAGTCCAAGGGAGGGGGTGAGCACGACACCAGGGAGAAAGCCTCACATTACTGTGTGGAGTTACAGACAGAAGAACAGGAAGTGAGGATTTCTCAGAAGAAATAAGAACATTTTAAAGCAAAATCGAAGGATGAGGTAAGTGAAGGAGGACTGCACTAAGGTAAAGGAAGCTATTTTGGGGGGAAAAATGTACCTTTACAACCCCTTTCAAATTGTCTGCCAACAATTGTGTGTTGTCTGATTTTTTCGATCGTGTGTACACAAGTCCGTCGGACAAATCTCCAAAGTACAAACACGCATGCTCAGAAGCAATGCTCACCATAACACAACATTAGCAGAAGTTGCCCAAAGGGTGCGCTAAAGAACTATAAAAAACACATGGTTTCATGTTTGTTGGCCGACAACTCCATTTGTATGCAATACAAGTTCCTGGCCAACACATTTCGGACAAAAGTCCAACGCTTTGAGGCTTTAGAATAAAACATCATAAGTCTGCAGAACATTTACCTATGAATTCTTGCTGCTACTGTTACATCCTCTCTTTAACCACCAGCTGCAACAATGCCCACATGCAATATTACAAATCACTCCTTAGCAGGTAAAACAAGCTTTTAATCAAGAAAGTTGTGTTAATGAGCTAAATTAACAATACAATTACATTCTGAGTAATTGGCAAATGTGCTAAGAACCCACCAAAGCCACACAGTACAAGACATTCGGGTTTATTTACTAAAGAAAAATACACTTTACACTACAAGTGCAAGAAAAATAAAAAACAGCGTTTTTGCTTGTACATGATTGGATATTAAAATCAGCAGAGCTTCCCCATCATTTCAGATCTTCCCCTCAGATTTACAGCGACTGCACTTACAAGTTCTTTGGGGGACCCTTCTAAAAATACCTTCCTATGCTGTGGGACAAAGTGATTGGTGTATGTCTACTGAATGCTGAGTGCATGGGGACACTAGCTCAAAGGTCTGGTTTGCTAAGCAGATATCACTTTGTGGTCCATTCAAAAAAATAAATACAAAATGACCATGTTAACGCCTCAAGCATCTGTATTGTCTTCATGAATGTCTATTTAGTTTAATCAGCAGATCCATCTAGTAGCCATGAAGCAGTATTTTCCTGAATGAGGTAGTTCAGGAAAATACCAATGTATGTCCACTAGATGGAGATGATGATCATACGCCATAAACATATCAGATACATTATGGCACATTTTTATGATGGCTTTGTGAATGCTATTTTTTTAACTAGACCACTTAGCTCATGTGTAAAAAGAAAATAATTAATCATTCTAGCAATCTTGTTACAGGCTTTAGGATTCAAACCACTGTTTTTACTCACATAAAAAATCTAGTACAAATACCAAATTTTACTTAACTATGTATTTTGTATATGCTGTAGATCTCCATTAAAGGCTTGAATCAATCTTTTTTTTAGAACATTTCCTTAAAAATCAGTTGCCAGGTACCTAAATAAAAAAGAGAAAAGATCAAAGTTGTGTCCTTTATACAAAGATTAGGCTCTAACAAGTACAATTACAAATTGTATTTGTAGTTTTTAGTAGAGATGGGCCGAACACCCCTTGGTTTGTTTTGCACCAGAACTCCCGTACATGGTAAAAGTTTGGACCCAAACATCAAATACCATTGAAGTCAATGGGACCCGAACGTGAAAAATCAAAATTGCCAATTTATTGAACATAAAAAGGGTTTGAGCGCTGGGGTACTACCCTGAGGAACATGTACCAATGCAAAAAAAGAAATACTTTGAAAAAATATTATTTTTAACCACTTCCCGACGGCTGTATGACTTTATACGCCTGCAGGGTGGTTCTAAATCTCCGGGAGGCCGTCTATATACGGCCTCCGCACCTCCAGGCCACTGGGGGGCGCACGCATGCCCGCCCCATCGCTGAGATGCCAATGTGCGTGCCTGACGGCCGGGATGTCCGCCAGGCACTCGCGATCAGCGGTTACAGGAAAAGGACGTGGATCTGTGTGTGTACACATACAGATCCACGTCCTGTCAGGGGAGAGAGGAGACCGATCTGTGTCCCTTGTACATAGGGACATAGATCGGTCACCTCCCCCAGTCACCCCCTCCCCCCACAGTTAGAACACTATGCAGGTACACATTTAACCCCTTTCTCACCCCCTAGTGTTAACCCCTTTAATGCCAGTGACATTTATACAGTAATTAGTGCATATTTATAGCACTGATCGCTGTATAAATGTGAATGGCGCCAAAAATGTGTCAAAAGTGTCCGATGTGTCCGCCATATTATCACAGTCCTGACAAAAATAGCAGATAACCGCCATTACTAGTAAAAAACAAATAATACAAAAAAATGTCATAATTGTATCCCCTATTTTGTGCAAACCAAGGTACTAGAGGTACTTTGAAATATCCTTTAAGAGGCTGGAATGATATTTACAAAAATCCCCATCTTTCTATTTTTATGTAATCATCACATTCTGCTGATGGTGTGTTTGTGCTTTTATTTACGAAATTAAGCTTTGTTTATATTTATCAGTCACATAGATGTTGAAAGACAAATAATTATATAATTATCAAAATTGTATCTGGAATAGATAATTACTATATTTATAGATGTTGCATGTCATAACAATGTTTAATGGAGTAACTAGCATAAATTATGGTGATTTTAGCACTGAGCATGAAAACATTATTTTAACCATTATAAAGATGGTCATAACCTTTCTGGGGGGGGGGGGGGGAGATAGCATGTGTTTTTAGTTTGTTGAAAATTTATATTTTCACAAACATTGCAATCAGTGCTGATGGTGCTATTTACTTAGTAGTATAAACCATTTCTGAACATCCTCCTGTGCAACACTAAAGACTGTTTAGTTTATTTAACTGGAATATCAACTTTGTTTTATCATTGTGAAACAACAGTTAGCGTGGCTTGTAAAACTAGTTCATTCATGTAATATGATTTGATGTCATTTACTTTAGACATGAAAATTAGTAGAATCAGGCACGTGCACCTTATTTATCAAAAAAAATATCATATACATACAGGTAATTTAAAGTAGTTGTAACTCTAAAAAAAAAAATCTCCTGTTTTATAGCAAGTTAAACAGCACAGTGCTTGTACTGTCCAATCTGCCCCTTAGACAGTAGCTGTAAAAAAAACCTGGCTGATCCTCCCTGTTCCTGTGTCCCACTCTGTGTGCTGACCACGGTAATCAGGGCTTCTGAGCCCTGATTACCGTGGTCAGTTTACATGACACCATAATTCGCAACTCTCCTCTCTCCCCCTCCCTCCCTGCCTGTCAGCTCCTGTGTGTGCGTGAGCTGTCTCCACCTCCCCTCCTGCCACTATTGGTAGCAAAGTAATTTGTAAAAAAATTCACTGTCAGCCCCTCTCTTTTATGTAGCCATAACACAAGGTGTAAATGTTTATTGAAAACTAAGCATCTAAATACTTTTTTTCAGATCTCTTCAGTCCGGTCATGTGACTCCCGGCTGCTCTCCTCCCTCATCTAAGGGCTACAGCAGGAGGGGCTAAGCGGATAGCACAGCAGTCATGTGACCTTCCAAGCTTACGTCAGAGGGAGGACTCGGTCCCTACCGATGTAGCCCGTAGATGGAGTACAAGAGTGGCTGGGAGTCACGTAAACAAATGTAAGCGCCCCATTCTTTTGAGCTTGCACGCATACATAAGTCACGCCTGCATTTGTAAGTAGTGTGGAAACCACACATATAAGGTATCTCCAAGATCGTTAGAGTGAAAGCAATTATTCTTGTGCAAGACCACCTCTGTAATGCTGGGGAGATTTTTAAGTACCGTAGTTTGTCGCCATTCCACGAGTGCAATTTTAAACATGACATGTTAGGTATCTATTTACTCGGTGTAACATCATCTTTCACATTACACCAAAAAATTGGGCCAACTTTACTGTTTTTTATTTATTAAAGTTATTTTTTTCCCCAAGAAATTCTATTTGAAAGAATGCTAAGCAAATACAGTGACATAAAATGTGACATAAAATTTTGCAACGACCACCATTTTATATATTCTATATGAAGGGATGTGGGCTGAGGATGAATCCACCTATGCATAACATTTTCTCATTGCCATTATCCCAAGAAAATATTGGAAAAAGAAGATACTACAAACATATAGTATGCAGCCATGTATGTCCCCCACATATTGCAGCCATGTATGTCCGCCACATAGTGCAGCCATGTCCTGTCCCCCACATATTGCAGCCATGTCCTGTCCCCCATACCTGTAGTAGCTGCTGCCGGGTTAATCCCCGTGCAATACAGCGCGCATTACAAGCTTTCGTTTGTATATTTGTAATGCACGCCTCGCCATGTATAGACACTCCCCTTCTCGGGATTGGACGTATCCGTCCAATCCCGAGCAAGGGGGAGTGTCTATACACGGATCCGTGCATAGACACTCCCCCTTGCTCGGGATTGGACAGATCCGTCCAATCCCGAGAAGGGGAGTGTCTATAAATGGCGAGGCGCGCATTACAAGTATACAAACGAAAGCTTGTAATGCGCGGTGTAATGTACAGGGATTAACGCGGCGGTATGCGGCGGCAGCTTTGCGGCGGCTTTGTGGCGGCGGCGGCGGGGGGGGGGAGTATTCTATTTAGGTATCGGGGGTATTTGCGGGAGTACAAGTACTTCCGCAAATACTCGGTATCGGTCCCGATACTGATACTAGTATCGGTATCGGGACAACCCTATACTGTACCATACCATACCCTACCCTAGGCCTCTTTACACTAACTCACAGCATATCTTAACCCTAACTATAAACCCTCATACTAATCCTCTAGGTTCTAAATTGCTCTATGAATCAGAAAACAAAAGCTGTTGGTTTGCTATGGACACTATCATAGCAGTCAAAGCACTGTATACTCAAGACTTGGTAGGGCAAGCAACTCTGTCACTCTACTACAGTTTGCCAGCCAAGCCACACCATAAAAGAAAAGTATAATTACACATTTTTCCTGCTACACTACCAAACACCACTTTGTTCAGTAGAAAGTCTGCAGATAAACCGACACTTCCAACAGAGTTAATCTCTTGGAAGTTCTCAGTGGTTCCACCTTCTGACTTTCACATCATTACCTGCCAGTGAGACACAGTACTTCCAGGTATGGGGGTGCTAATGATTCACTTTATGTGGCAGTGCTGTGCCAATTATCATAGACAAGTTCAGCTTCCCCACTACCATGGTTTTGCAAAGAAGCCCTGGCAAATATAGGCAGAAGTTTTGGCTAAAAGGTTTAAAGGTCAAAAATAACAAAAATAACAAACAACTAAGTCACAAAAGCCAATAATGTGAAGGATTGGATAGTCCAGACCCTTTCTATAAAAGTGTGTGGTCAAAGCAACCATACTGTATGATCAGCCTGTGTAGGCACTGTTAGGGAGAGGTGATGATGCTGTGTATAGATATAGAGATACAACTTGAATTTACACAGGAAATTTCCCTGCTTCCAGCAGTGAAGCAAAGCGCTAAGGAGCAATCAAAAAGTGAATGTGTGATGCTGCGGGGGGAGGCACTAAAGTTGGCCAGTTTCTTTGACCTGCCTGGGCAAGGTGAAGGGCCATTTTAGAAAAGACAGACTGGTTGACTTACTAAAACTGGAGCGTGCAAAAAAATCTTGGTTTATACTCGAGTATATACAGTATATAAATACAGTGGGGGGGGGGGGCACTTTTTTGTGACACTTTTGGTTCTAACAGCAACACTTGCCCCAATGGTTCTAGGATGTGGCACTTTTACACTTTGAATACACCAAAGGTAAATGTGGTACTAATTAGGACCAACTCTCTTTTAGAGTACAAAGAGAAATATATATATATATATATATATATACACAGTCAGGTCCATAAATATTGGGACATCGTCACAATTGTAATCTTTTTGGCTCTATGCACCACCACAGTGGATTTGAAATGAAACAAAGATGTCCTTTAACCTCCCTGGCGGTATGATTATTTCAGATTTTAGGTGCTGAAAGCAGGACTATTATTTTGCAAGGAAATTTGGTGTTTTACATTGTAGGCCTGTAATCCTTAGGAATAACTAATTTAAATCTGTCCAAACACGAGTCTAATAGGCATCCGGGTATGAATATTTTGAAAAACAAAATCATAAATTATAACATAATAAATAATTATAAATAATTATAACAAATAATAATGTAACTATAATAAAAATTATTCAATAATGTAATCAACTCAAAATCACTGAAATTTGCTCAGTTGCAGAATTGTCGCTGTCATTACTTTTATTTTTTTATGACGAATTTCCCCACAAATTGCTATCGCTCAATTCTGTAAGTGATTATAATTTATTATTGCTGTTTTCTTGCTGATCTAAAACCACTTTTGACATAAAGGGACACTTTTGGTTGCTACGGACAATCTACAGTTTGCAGGCAGAAAGAACCGTTTTTATTATACAAAAGAACATGTAGGGCACTGGGCAGACCACTAGGGACAAAGGGGGTGTGCATTTTTTACATACAGTACTGTAATCTATAAGATTACAGTATACTGTATGTAATGTGTTTGTTTACTTTTTTGAATTTGGTGCCGATCTCGTCAATAGTTTACATCTTGTGGTGAACCCTCTGTATTCACTCTGGTGAAGTCTTCTCTTGATTGGTGACTTTGACACACATACACCTACCTCCTGGAGAGTGTTCTTGATCTGGCCAACTCTTGTGAAGGGTGTTTTCTTCACCAGGGAAATAATTCTTCGGTCATCCACCACAGTTGTTTTCTGTGGTCTTCCGAGTCTTTTGGTGTCGCTGAGCTCCCTGGTGCATTCTTTCTTTTTAAGGATGTTCCAAACAGTTGATTTGGCCACACATAATGTTTTTTAAATCTCTCTGATGGGTTTGTTTTGTTTTTTCAGCCTAATGATGGCTTGCTTCACTGACAGTGACAGCTTTTTGAATCTCATATTGAGAGTTGACAGCAACAGATTCCAAATGCAAATAGCACACTTGAAATAAACTCTGGACCTTTTATCTGCTCCTTGTGAATGGGATAATGAGGGAATAACACACACCTGGCCATGGAACTGCTGAGCAGCCAATCGCTGCTGCTCACCCCATTACTTTTGGTCCCTTAACAAGTGGGAGTCACATATACAAACTGTTGTAATTCCTACACCGTTCACCTGATTTGGATGTAAATACCCTCAAATTAAAGCTGAAAGTATGTCAGTTAAAGCACATCTTGTTTTTTTTTTTCATTTCAAATCTATTGTGGTGGTTAATAGAGCCAAAAAGATTAGAATTGTGTTGATGTCCCAATATTTATGGACCTGACTGTATATATATATATATATATATATATAGGGGCCAGATTCAGAAAGACTTACATCGGCGTATCTCCAGATATGCCGCCGTAATTTCAAATGTGCGTCGTCGTATCTTTGCGCCGATTCACAAAGCAAGATACGCCGAAAAACATGGCTTTAGTCGAAAAA
The DNA here is from genome assembly GCA_029574335.1 of Rana kukunoris. Taxonomy (NCBI): domain Eukaryota; kingdom Metazoa; phylum Chordata; class Amphibia; order Anura; family Ranidae; genus Rana; species Rana kukunoris. The sequence continues at coordinate 123,377,743 of CM056051.1, forward strand.
CATGGCTTCCGGTGTAACTTGCCTACGCCGGCGTATCGTGGGCGCATAGTTACGCTGGACGCATTCGGCGTTCCCATGTAAAATATGCAAATGAGCAAGATACACCGATTCACGAACGTAGATGCACCAGGCCGCTTCATATACACGCTTTGCGTAAGGCTTACGACCGTTAAGTTACCCCTGCTTATATGAGGCACAGCTAATGCTAAGATATGGGCCAGGGAATGACACCGTCAAATTATACGTCGTTTACGCCGTTTACGTAGTACGTGAATAGGGCTTGGAGTAGGTTACGTTCACACGTCGTAAACATTGCGCGCCGACGTCACTTAGGCATTCTATCTGCCGTGATTCTGAACATGCGCACTGGGATACGTCCACGGACGGCGCATGCGCCGTTCGTTCGGCCCATCATTTGCATGGGGTCACCGATCATTATACTAAAACACGCCCACTGCCTAGCTACTTTGAATTACGCGGACTTACACCGGCCCATTTACGCTAAGCCGCCAAAACTTTGGGAGCAAGTGCTTTGTGAATATAGCACTTGCCTCTCTAAGTTGCGGCGGCGTAGCGTAAATAAGATACGCTACGCCCGCATAAAGATACGCCCCAGTATGTGAATCCGGGCCATATTTACTAGTTATGTAGCAGGTTTTAACTTATCATTTCAGTCTAATTAATCCCACATCCCCTTGACAGGCAAGAGCCAAGTTCTTGCAGTTATAAAAATTTGACTTTTCCTTTAAATGAAATATGCAAACTGCCTCTTCTCATGCCACCGAACAGATCAGCAATGCAGAACACTAGCAAGTCCTTTATCATAATCACACAGCTGACTTGGAAATACAGCAGTTAACAGAATTTCTACCAAAGCAGTCTTAGGCAGCAGACTTACCCCAATACATTGTATTTTAAGAATAATTGAATCCACTTCATTCTCTGCACTTTTTAAGCTCTTGCACAATAAAAAAGTCACACAAGAACAAATATATGCAAGTTTTTGCTGATATGTCAGCGGTTTTCAGAGGTGTTACATATTCATTTGGTTTGCATCTGCTCTTTTTATGGTATGTTAGGGCACAGCACATTCTCCCTCATACATTGTTTTCACAGCAATGCTGTATTATACTGGCACTTGGTATGGGATTAATTAGGCTGAAATATTGATAATTCATAAACTGTTTCAAACTGTTGCTCACAATTGTGCTGCATATTTCTCACCTCTAATTAGAAGGTAGTGATGTAGAGAGATGTCAGCTAACCTTGGGTCACTGGTAAGCTAATTATCCAGTCCTATTGTAATGCCATTAAACTGGTAAAAAATAGATGAAAATGAAAATATTACCTCTACAGTGACCCAAAGCTTATTGACATCTCAGGAAGTCATTTATCCTTTAGTTTAGTAGAGTTTACTTCATCCTTTAGTTTGTGCCAAGATATTTTTTATTTAGTGTGGTAAAATAGCATCATTTTTAAATTGTATTAAAGTGGAACCATACTCTAAAACTACTACACATCTGTAAATGTATTTTAGCAGAAGAGATATTGCATATGCTTTCTGCCAAAGAAAAAAAAAAAACATTTCTCGCAGCAATAATTTTCAATATGTACAATGCCTGTGGTGTATGCACAATGCAGTATATCCTGCACTGCCTATGCCTGGAATTTCTAGGATACCCAGATTCATTTTGAGCTTTACCATTTTGTTATGTTACATACTAAATGTTAGAGTTAAGTAATAACATTTATTGGCTAACTTGAATTATTAAAGATGTAAGCTTTTGGGATAGCTGAGATCCCTCCATCAGTCATAATATATTTCTGAAAACCGGTTCTGGAACTCAAATATTTATACACAGTGTTACATCGTGCCCACATTGTAATCTGTGTATAAATATGTGAGTTTCAGAACCATTTTTGAGAAATGTATAGCCTGACAAAGCTTGCCTCTTTAATAACTCAAGTTAGCCAATAAACTTTATTATTTAAAGCGGAGCGCCACCCAAAAGAGGAAGCTCCGCTTGTTTGCTCCCCTCCCGTGCCACATTTGGCATCTTTTAGGGGGGAGCGGGTACCTGGTTTTGACAGGTACCCATTACCACTACCGACTGATCTCGCCGCAGCAAAGTCATCCCGAAGTTTAGCCCCCTCCTCCCCCCGCCGTTTGGCCATTCACAAAGCACAGCGCGCTTTGTTCATGCGCAGTAGGGAACCGGCTGTGAAGCTGCAAGGCTTCACTGCTGGTTTTTCCCTTACAATAAATGATGGGGGGAGCACCCGAAAGCCGAGTGAAAAAATGGCTGGGGTGAAGACACTGCTGGATTCCTGGACAGGTACGGGTCCTAATATTTCAAGCCAGCAGCTACAGTATTTGTAGCTGCTGACTTTGAATTTTTTCTGAAAGAGCCTGGAGCTCCTCTTTAAATGCCAAACTTTCTGCATTAATTGAGGGCAACACTCTTAACCACTTAGAGACCGTAAGATTTGCCTGCTTACCGACAAGCGCACGATGATATACATTGGCACAATGGCACGGCTGCACAAATGCGCGTACAGGTACGTCCCCTTTAAATCATGGCATAGTGGGCACCGCATGCTCCATGACCATGCCCGCGCGACCCGTGGACTCAATGTCCGCCAGTGTCCCGCGATCGTGCCATGGACCTACAGAACGGAGAGGTCTATGTAAACAAGGCATTTTCCTGTTCTGCCTAGCAACGTGACAGAGATCTTCTGCTCCCTGTCATCAGGAGCAGTGATCTCTGTCATGTCAGTGGTAGCCCAACCCCCCCCCCCACAGTTAGAATCACTCCCTAGGACACATTTAACCCATTGATCGCCGCCTAGTGTTTAACCCCTTTTCTGCCAGTGTCATTTATACAGTTATCAGTGCATTTTTATAGCACCAGTCGCTGTATAAATGACAATGGTCCCAAAATAGTGTCAAAAGTGTCCGATAAATGTGCCATAATGTCACATATCACCACCATTACTAATAAAAAAATACTATAAATCTATCCCCTATTTTGTAGAAAATCAATATACATATCAGCCTAAACTGAGGAAAAAAATATTTTTTTATATTTTTGGGGGGATATTTATTATAGCAAAAAGTAAAAAATATTGCTTTTTTTTCAAAATTGTTGCTCTATTTTTGTTTATAATGCAAAAAATAAAATCCGCAGAGGTGATCAAATACCACCAAAAAAAAGCTCTATTTGTGGGGAAAAAGGACATCAATTTTGATTTGGTGCAATGTCGCACGACTGCACAATTGTCAGTTAAAGAGACGCAGTGACGAATCACAAAAAGTGCTTTGGTCAGGAAGGAAATTCTCTTTCTAAACACAGATGGAAAAAATTCAGATGGGGCCCATGCACGATAGGAATTCCGATAAAAAAAGTCAGATCGTGTGTACGTGCTATTAGATTATAATCTTTTTTTACTGACGTAGAGATGTCACTTTGTCTAACCTCAGAGTAAAGGGAACTCATCTAAGAAGTAAGACTTCTCAGCAATCAATGCTGAGTAATTTGTATGTGTGCTAAAAATTAGGAATTAATGCACAATCTGCGTGAGTTCTCTATTCCATTGCAATCTAAATGATTTTTTTCTGCTACATGTGCTAGTGCTTCAGGCATTCACCCTCATAGTGAATTTTTGATAATTAAACAATAAATCATTTTACAATATGGTAAAAAGTAGCAATGCTGCATTGTAAACCTCAAGACACTGTAACATATTACATTTTTCATTTAAAACCAATTTATAGTTTTTTAGTATTTAGGTGGTTACTGTTTGCATTTTGCCCACCCACACTATAGCGGTGAGTTGCATATTTCTGTAGAAGAAAAATGCAGGTCTCTGCAAGTGCACAGAGAAAACAATGGTTTCCTATGTGCCCTGTTCAAACTTCCCCACAGCTGTCATCCGAAACCCCAGCAGCTGTGGTCAGAAGGGGTTCATAGGTGTAGCAGGGGGGGGGGGGGCTTAGAGGACACAATCCCCTGTATGGCTCTCTGTAAACCAGCTGAAAGCCAGCTTAGCCTCCTCTCCCACCGACTGCTTTCAGGTGCTTTATAGAGAGAAGATTGGTTCCTCTAATTTCCCCCTTCCCCATCGCACTGATCACCCAGTCTTGTCCATTGTCTGATTACCCCACAGTGATCACACACTGTGTTTATTCAGTAAACTGAGCCTCTGTCTTTGTTAACTCCTCTGCAGTGCAGCTGAGGCTACAGGGAAAAGGACTGGGGGAATGTATTTCCTCAGTCCCTTTCTCTGTTTCAAAATTGAGACTTCAATGGATTGTTTAGACTCCTGATATTTCACTAAAGCCCCCAATGGGACAGTTAAAAAAAATTGCAAGAAAACTAAATAGTAAAAAAGAATACAAATAAAATTGTAAAACATAACACAAAATTCAATAATACTAATAAAAAAAAATAGTGACAACATCCACTGACCTGTTGACAGAATTCTCTGCTTTACTGACTGATAATGTCCACTCAAAGAAAACAAAAACAGCTACAATGCGATACGAGTTTAACAAACACATAGGGCAAGATTCAGGTAGATGGGCGAATCTTTATTCTGGCGTAACGTTGCTCATTTACGTTACTCCGCCGAAACTTTAGGAGAAAGTACTGTATTCACAAAGCACTTGCTCCTAAAGTTGCAACGGCGTAGCGAAAATGGGTCGGCGGAATTCAAATTGGGCGGGTAGTATTTAAAATAGGCGCGATCCCGCGGCAAACGTACTGCGCATGCGCCGGCTGTCAATGTATCCCAGTGCGCATGCTCCAAATTATGACGGTGTTTTCGAAGTCAACGTCAATGACGTCAATCCCCATTCACGGAAGAGTTACGCAAACGACGTTAAACTTTTTCAAACTGACGCGGTCACGACGGCCATACCTAACATAGGATGCGCCTGCTTTTTGTTGCTTTATCTTTACGCCAGGAAACCCCTTACGGAAATGTCGTAAAGTGACTGCGTCGGGCCCGCGTACGTTTGTGAATTGTCGTATCTCGCTGATTTACATATTCTCGGCGTAAATCAGCGGGAACGCCCCCGGCGGCCATTTTAAAACTGCCTTTAAGATTCGACGGTGTAATACAATTACGCCTGTCGGATCTTTGCAACAAACCGGCATACAGAAAACAGATAAGCCGGCTCAAAGTGTGAGTTATGCTGGCATATCACTGATACGCCGGCGTAACTCTACCTGAATCTGGCCCATAAAGGTGAAAGTATACATGCATAAACCACAGGTAAATGCAAGTGAATGCATATTAGTTTTTGCCTGCATTTTTATTTACACAAATGTGAATCTGCCCTTAATGAGTTCCAAAATATATAACTTTCTATTAATTGTGTCGCCTCTGCCTTTTTGCCACCTTATTTTCACCATTATTGGTTAATCTGGACATTACTCAATTTACATAAGTAACTCCTCAACTACACTGACAAAAATTGTAAATAGCATTTTAATACCGTCCTCTGATTTCATTAGAAATTGTGTTCACTACCATATCCTAAAGCTATTCACTTTGGGTAGTATATATAGGAATTCTAGAATAGCAGCTTAGTATTCCCAGTTGAACAATGTGAAGTCCTCTTTGAATTTCAAATGTGCAATTATTCATTTTTTATGCTGTAAGAAACTTGCATAAGAATAAAGGCACTGGAATCACAAAAAGAGGTACCGATATCAAATAGTTCTCATGAAATTAATATTTAGAAAGAGGATTTCCTTTCAAAACAGACCATATATAGAAGACATGGCACATTATCCCTTTCAAGCTGCTTTATACTAAAGATCGGCTTACAAAGCTGAAACATTAGCTTTAGAGTACATGTCAAGGAAGTTTCCTTACACAGCTGTCTAAATATAATACCTTGAAAACATATTGGCCCCCTTCCTAATTATGTTTGTTATTACAAGGATGCCCTGTGCTAGCAACGCATGAGTTTCCTTCCTTAAAAATACCATATATATTGCAGCATATTAGAAAACCAAAAAACTAAAGCTTTCTGCAAGAACATAAACAAATAAGTGTGCTTTATGGATTCTGTTGTCTTGTGTATGGGTGAATGCTATTTTAAAGGGGTTGTAAACCTTCATGTTATTTTACCTTAATGCATTCTATGCATTAAGGTGAAACAACACCTTGCAGTGACCGGCCCCCCAAACTTACCCAAACCTAGGGTGACCAAATTTCCAAAGTACCATTCAGGGACACCCTCCCTTCCCAACAATCATCTTGTGCTGTAATGAATCACAGCACAGTGATTGGACACAAAAGGCGGGATTTAGGATTTCTCCAATTACAAGCAGGGGGTGGGATTGTGCTACTCCAGGCATTCCTGGCCAGGGCAAGTACTGTCAGTGAGTAAAGCAGTGATGTGGCGGCCGTTTTTAGGGGCATCAGATTGACCTGGGGGGGTAGCTGTGTCAGTTTCATTCCCGGACACTGTATTGTCCTGGAATGAAGGTGCCCGGGAAGGACCTGCAAAATGCGGGACAGTCCGGGGCAATCCGGGACACGTGGTCGCCCCGAATCTCTGTGTGCACGATCCCGCGTTGCTTTCCTCCAGCTATAGTCAGCTCTTTATTGGAAGCCATTGTCTCCAGCTGCTGTCAATCAAATCAATGACGCGGCGTGCCGTGGCCGAGTCATAAACTTGGTGGCTATGGCCGCCGAGTGTATCACATGGGAGCGCACCCGCAAGGTAACCTCCTCGGGAGAGAGCTTCCCAGAGGGGGTTAGCTCTTGCAGGGAGGAGCCACGAGAGCCACAGTGGGACACCAGAAGAGGACGATCGGGGGCCAATCTGTGCAAAACAAACTGCACAGTGGAAGTAAGTATGACATGTTTGTTTAAAAAAAAAATAACCTTTAGGTTCCTTTTAACTACTTCCAGTCTGGGCCTTTTCTGTCATTTTTTGTTATGTAACGATCAGTGTTTTTTTGCTAGAATTGTTTTATTTCTTTTTTTAAAGCAGAGGCCCTAGAGAATAAATTAGTGAGTTTTGCAATTTTTTATGTCACGCAGTACATTTTTTCAAATGCAATTTTTGGTAAAAAAATAGTTTTTTTTTAACATTAATGTAAACATTCCGTATACATAACCCAAGTTTTTTGTAAAATATAAAATATAAAGTTAATAAGTTCCAAACATGTCATACTTTAAAATTATGCACACCCGTGCAGCAGCGACAAACAATGTACATTTTTCTATCCATAGGCGATGCTTTAAAAGTCTTTAGGCTGCGTACACACGATCAAATCTGTCTGCTGGAAACGGTCTGCCAGACCGTTTCAGCGGACAGATTTGATCGTGTGTATGGGCAAACAGACAGATTTGGCCATCCGACAGATTTCAAAGCATGCTTTGAAATCTGTCGGCTGGGAACCCGTCGGACCGATATGTCTGCTGGTTAGTACGCTAACCAGCAGACATATCTGCTCGCACATGCGTCGAATGGATTCGATGCATGCACGGAAGTGTTTTACTTCCTGGTGCGGTGACGTGGTGGCGTCAACGTCACCGCCACGTCACCGACACGTCAGCGCGATGTCTGCCGGCGGGGATTTTGGTTTGATCGTGTGTAAACGATCAAACCAATACATCCCAGCAGACAGATCTGTTCAAATCGGTCTGTCCGACCAATCTATTTGCTCGTTTGTATGGGGCCTTACAGGTTAACACTTTAGATTTACAGCGGAGGTTTGATGTTAGAATTACTGGCCATGATCTTATGTTTGTGATGATACCTCACATGTGTGGAATAATCGCTGTTTGCGATTGTTCCAAAGAGCGAATTTAAAATATATATATATAAATATATATATATATATATATTTTTTTTACACTGTTGCTTTTTTTTATCACTTTTATTGCTGTGACAAGGAATTTAAACATCTTTGCGACAGCGACAGTCATGTGTCCTCTTTATGAATTGATCCCTCCTCTGCACTTAAATGCATTCAAAACGCCAAGTTTAAAAAATGGGCCTGATAGTTTCTGATGTCATGTCATCGTGCAATTTTTTTTTCTTCACCACTTACCACTTAATCGCTTGCTATTGTCAAATGACGGCGGGATGGTACGACTCTCATTCTGGGTGGATGTCATATAATGGTGCCCCCGAAGGGCCGCTCCATGTTGCTAGGACACGGCGCAACACCGATCTCTGTAAAATACACCAACACAGCTCTTTAATCATGTGATAAGCTGTGTCCAATCACAGCCAGTCACATGTAAACAAGGAAGTGTCAGTAATCCGCGCTCTTCGGCTCATACTAACAGAGTGTGTGGCGAGCAGAACCAATCAGTGGCATCTCCTTGCAGGGGACAGTGAGAGATGTAATCAGGGCACTGATGATCATTCATCAGTGCCATCTATCAGTGCTCATCATATTAGTTACCATTAGTGGCGCCTCATCAGCGCACATCAGTGAAGGAGAAAAATTACTTATTTACAAAATTTACTGACAGAAATTAAGAAAAACATAATTTTTGTAAAAGATTTTGGTCTTTTTTTTTTTGTTTTTTAGGAAAAATATAAAAATCCCAGCAGTGATTAAATACCACGAAAAGAAAGCACTATTTGTGTGAAGAAAATGATAAAAATGTCACATGGTTACAGTGTAGCATGACCGCGCAATTGTAATTCAAAATGTGACAGCGCTGAAAGCTGAAAAATGGCCTGGGCAGGAAGGGGATGAAAGTGCCCTGTAGATAAGTGGTTAAATTATATTTTGTCTCAGGAGTAATGAATTTATAGATGCTTAAATTGCAACAATAAAAATAAAAAATTCCTTTAACCACTTCCAGCTAGACCTATAGCAGAATGATGGCCGGACGGTGGTTCTTTTATCCTGACTGGACGTCATATGATGTCTTTCATGATAACATGCCGCGTCTGCCTGTGGGGCGATCGGTGGTGCTGTGTGTCACTCCGATCAGCGGCTCTCCCTGTTGGGGGGAGGTATGCGCTGATAATCAGCACATTGATTATCAGCGCAGCCCCCATGAGAGGTGCCCATCAGCTGCCAAAAAGGTGCCCATCAGCTGACAGTCTGTACCCCATCAGTAATGCCTATCTGTGCTCATCAAAGTGCCAATCAGTGCCCATAAATGTGCCAATAAGTGCCCCATCAGTAATGCCTGTCAAAGCCCTACAGATTCCAATCAGGAATGCTTGTGAGTAGCTCCTCAGTGGTGCCTATCCAGTGCCATCTATTAGTGCCCATCAGTGCCACCCATCAGTGCAACCTATTAGTGCCCATCAGTGCCATCTATCAGTGCCCATCAGTGCCGCCTATCAGTGCTGCTTATCAGTGTAGCCTATCAGTGCCCATCAGTGCTGCATATCAGTACCGCCTATCAGTGCCCATCAATTTACATATTAGTGCCTCTTAATCAGTGCAACCTTATCAGTGCCACCTTATCAGTGCTGTCTCATCATTGCCCATACGTGCAGCCTAATTAGTGTCCATCAGTAAAAGAGAACATAAATAGTTATAACAGAAACAAAGAAAACCCTTTTTTTATGTTGTTATTTTTTTGTTTGTTTAGCAAAAAATAAAAAACCCTGGAGGTGATTATGAAATGAACGTAAGTATCCAATTTTGTCTTAGTATCACCCTCTTGCATTCCCCTGTACAGCAGACTAAAGAGACAGCAACGGGAACCAATAGGTTGTACTCCAGTGTTCATATGCTAACAAAGAACATATTAATAGTGCAAAAGAGCATGGTGACAGATGGATGAGCTCATCAGTATGCTGCTTCTCCCTTACGGTCCAATCACAGGTTGGGTACAGCAACAAAACATGTTTATATTAATGTAGTACTGTATAGGGCAGTCAGATTTACAGGCTGGTTCTGCTGTCTGGCAAGTAATGTAAATCTTAGGAATAAATGGACAGTTTCATAATTACCTTTCAATCCACCCCAGCTGGACTGACTCTCTTTCCCGCCTCTTTTCAGGGATCCTCCAGAAGCAAGAGGGAAGTGACAGTGAAGTAATGCTGTCTGTGAATCACCAACCTACTCTGAGCCAGCCCACACAGATCTTTCAGCTAGGTCTGCTTAAATGTATAGTAGACGGTACTACATGTAAACTACAATATACAAATAAACAACATTAAACAAAATAAGCGAATTGTAGATGTGATTTTAAGAGGAATCTTAACGCAAGTTTAATATACAAGAAGGTCCATAACTTTTTTGCAAAAAGGTAAATGAAGTGAATATTTGTTCTACTTTATTGAGGTTTGTGTGTCAAAGATAAAAGTTATTAGCAAGGACTAGTCTAATGCCGCGTACACACGATCATTTTTCATCCTGTAGAAAAAACTATGTTTTTTTTAACTTCATCATTAAAACGATGTTGCCTACACACGATAGTGAAAAAAAAATGCTCTGGCAAAGCGTGGTGACGTACAACATGTACAACGGAATTATAAGGGGGAAGTTCCATGCGGATGACGCCACCCTTGGGGCTCCTTTTTCTGATTTTGTGTTTGTAAAAGACGATTCACGATTTTCTGTCTGTTACTGCATGATGAATGTGCTTACTCCATTATGAACGGTAGTTTTACCAGAACGAGCGTTCCCGTCTCATAACTTGCTTCTGAGCATGCGCAGGTTTTTCACATCGTTAAAGCCCACACACGATATTTTTTTACAACCCGAAAAATGACATAGTTTAAAATGCTGTTAAAATATAGAGCATGTTCGTAAAAAAAAATGTATACGTTTTTCAGAAACCGAAAAATGGTCTGAAGCCCACACATGATCATTTAAAATGACATTTTTAAAAAACTAAATTCTTTACAACCCGAAAAATGATCATGTGTAGGCGGCATAACCCTTGTGGTCTGACAGCTAACAGGAGAAAATAAAAAAGTAGAAGGGAAAGCATGAATAAAGAACATGTTTAAATAATATTAACAGTCATTAAAATCTATTTAAAAAAAATGACGATTCAAAACAATGTTTTTGAAAACCTTAGTAAGGGTATTTAGAGAAAATAAATGCAGGTTTATATATCAAACCGCATCACAGTGTTTATGTACAGTATAAAGCCGCGTACACACGATCGGTCAAACCGATGAGAACGCTCTGATGGACCGTTTTCATCAGACCAAACTGATCGTGTGGGGGTGCCATCGGTTATTTATCCATCAGTTAAAAAAAGCAAACTTGTTTTAAGTTTAACCAATGGATACCTAACCGATAGCAAAAAAATGATCGTTTGTAGGCACGACCATCGGTTAAAAATCAACGCATGCTCAGAGTCAAGTCTACGCATGCTTGGAAGTAGGGTTGTCCCGATACCACTTTTTTAGGAATGAGTATAAGTACCGATACTTTTTTTCAAGTAGTCGCCGATACCGAATACCAATACTTTTTTTAAATGTGTCCCCAAAGGCAGCCATGTCCCCCACATATGCAGCCATGTCCCTCCAGCCATGTTCCCCACATATACAGCCATGTCCCTCCAGCCATGTCCCCCACATATGCAGCCATGTCCCTCCAGCCATGTCCCTCCAGCCATGTCCCCCACATATGCAGCCATGTCCCTCCAGCCATGTCCCCCACATATGCAGCCATGTCCCCCACATATGCAGCCATGTCCCTCCAGCCATGTCCCCCCACATATTGCAGCCATGTCCCCCCACATATTGCAGCCATGTCCCCCCACATATTGCAGCCATGTCCCCCATATACAGCCATGTACCCCACATATACAGCCATGTCCTCCATATTTACAGCCATGTCCTCCATATACAGCCATGTCCCTCACATACAGCATGGGTTACATGTGGAGATGTTGGCAGTAAAACGCAATTAGTATCAAGTGGGCTTAGAAATGAAAGAAGACCAGACTCCCGGTTTCATCATGGCGCCGCGTCCCCTCCTTAGTACTCCGTGTCACTTACAGATGTCAGCACTTACAATTCCCAACACGACGAGGAGTTATTACCCCCTACCTGATGATGATGGTGTGGGGGGAAGTATTCTATTTGGGTATTGGGGGTATTTGCGGGAGTACAAGTACTCCCGCAAATACTCGGAATCGGTCCCAATACCGATACTGGTATCGGTATCGGGACAACTCTACTTGGAAGCATTGAACTTAATTTTTTTCAGCACGTCATTGTGTTTTACGTCACCGCGTTCTGACACGATCGTTTTTTTTAACCGACGGTGTGTAGGCACGACAGACCATCAGTCAGCTTCATCGGTTAACCGATGGAAAAATCCATCAGACCGTTCTCATCGGATGGACCGATCGTGTGTACGCGGCTTAAGTGTTTTAGACAGGCATGTGATGCCATAATTATGCCATCGATCACATGAATTTGTATTACTGTGGGTCCCTTTTGTTCATTTACAATCTCCTGAAGCACTAATTTCTTGAATGTAATTTTGATGAAAGGCAACAAAATCCACTGAACTCGAATAAAGGAATACTGGTGACATGTGCCTATATTAAATTGATAACCGTGCAATTCATTTTTTAATTCAACAATCTTTAGAGTGTGTGGCTGTAATATGTGACTTGTTATATATCTTATCCGGCTATACAAAATCAAGCCTGGCTATGTTCAATCATCTGATTCTAATTATGCCCTTAATTAGATTGATTTAATTAGTGGGTAATTATTTCTCACACAAAGCCATTGGGTACTGATAATTTTGTTCTTTCAATGGATGGCATGTGTTCATTCAGGCACTCTTTATCTAATGATAAATTTTTTGAAGATCAGAAAACATTTAAAATCTGTGGTTACAGAGAAAATTGGTAATACGTCAAATACATGAAAACAGGACTGCAGTAAGGTAAAGGAAGCTATTTAGCTATTTTTTGTTATCTTTAGTGACCCTTTAATATTACAAAAGAAAAGCTGATGAGTTTTGGGGCCTAACACAGACATGGCTTCTGCAGAACCCCTAATGCATGCTATCCATTTATAAAGACAATGTATCATAACCAAAATGCATGGGTTAACATTACTAACCTTTTTCTGAAAATGCAAGCTGTATGGCTATTATGTGAATACTTGGTTTTCATTGAAGTATAGAAATGTTTATTTTTTGTTTTACAATCATACTTACTTAGGTGGATGCAGCATCCAGCGTCCCCAGTCAGGTCTAAGGCTGATGCCCCGTACACGCGATCGTTTTTCAGCATTAAAAAAAAAAGCGGTTTTAAAAACGTCATTTAAAATGATCGTGTGTGGGCTTCACATCGTTTTTCATCTTCTGAAAAACGACTAAAAAAAATTCGAGCATGCTGCATTTACCACCTCAGCCAACACCAAATTCCAGAGACCAGCTCATTATCCGGTGCCTCATTTCATCTCTGTTTTGCCAGTTTGCATTATTTGTGGTATATATGCTGCGTAGTCTCTCTCTTTTTTTTTTTTATTCCTTTTTTTCTCTCTTTTTTTTTTTTATATATCCGTTTAAGTAGATAATAAATGTCTTATTTCATAACATGTGACTCCTTCCCAGCCAAGTAACGGAATATAACCCCCCCCCCCCCAACCCTACAAGAGAGGATATGATAGCCTCCTTCCCTGCGCCCCCCCCCCTTCCCCTCCCCTCCCAGTGGCTCCCAGATCTCCACAGTTTGTTCTCCACAGTATTAATAATTACATATATGTATTCACTACAAAATTGGTGGCATTATGAGGATCGAGATAATAGCAAAAAAAAAAAAAAAAAAAAACCTAGTAGGTATTATTTAGGGGACCCTAACATTCTCTGCATAGCTCCAAGATTTCTTGTACTCTTTCCACTTCTCCCATTTTGCCTTGAAATCGTTATTTGTGCCTAATACACTCTCCTTAAGCTCTTCTAATTTGTAGGTTTCTTCTACTGCATTTATCCAATCCCACACGGACGGTATTTCCGTTTCCCGCCATCTTCTTGGTATGAGCCGTTTCGCAGCGTTTAACAAATGCGGGAGGAGAGAGTTTTTATATTTTTTTTTACTTTCCTGACTGCAATGAAATAAGATGACCCAAGGGTCTTTCTTTATCTCCTTCCCCATGATCTCTCTTGTTTGACTCAATATAGTATCCCAATATTTTTGGATTTTTGGGCAGGTCCACCACAAATGGGCCATTGTACCTTTATCTGTGCACCCTCTCCAGCACTCTTTTGGCTGCCCTGCTTTAAAATGGCTGGCCTTGTCCGGGGTGATATACCACCCTGATATGCATTTATAGTTTGTCTCGGCAGTTCTCGTATCGATTGCCGACGAGTGCGTCAACTGCATAATCCTCTGAGATGTATTTTCCCCTCTAGATCTTTCAAGCTCTCTTTCCCATTTTGCTATAAAGGGTGGTTCATCCCTTGCTCCTATTTTGCTAATTATCTCATAAAGTTTAGTAATCGAACCTTTAGAATTATCAGTTGTACATAACTTTTCCAGTGGTGTCATCTCCTCCCATGAACGTATAGGACGGTGGGAGATGCTGCACAAAATTAGCTAATTGAGAGTAGTGCCACCTATCTAAATTCCAAAAATCAGTTCTCGTTGCCAATTCTTCATAAGTCTTAATACCCTCCCCTGTGATTATATCCCCTAAGTGAACAGTGTTTTTTTTTATCCAATTTCCACCAATTTTTTTTTCTCCCGGTGCAAAAAAGACGTTTTCTTTTAAGTTTATTAGTGGGGAGTTAAATTTACTTCCTAATAGTGTCTGTACCCTGTCCCACATTCTTAGAGTGTCGCGTGTCATATCATTTGTGTTGTGGTCAAATGTGCGGTATTGAGTTGGGTTCCAAATGATCTTACTCAATTGTGTGTGCGCTTGTGCATTTTCAATTTGTACCCACCTTTTATCCTTTCTATTTCTTGCCCATTCCACTACCCGGGACAAAACTGCCGCTTTATAGTAGCTTTTGATATCGGGCACTGCAAGTCCCCCCTTTCTGTTTTAGTATGGAGAGAGAGATCCTATGTTTTTTATTTTTCCAAATATATTTCATGAGAAGAGAGTTCAAAATTCGTAGAAATTGTTGGGGTACCGCTATTGGCAATAAAAGAAATTTATACAGAATTTTAGGTACTACCACCATTTTTAACCAATTAATTCGTCCAATCCATGAAATAGGTTTATTAATAGTTTTTTTTAATTCGTTTTTAATCTCATTTAACAGAGGTACGTAGTTTATTTGATACATCTTCGTGACGGTATTTGCAAGTTTAATGCCCAGATATTTTATTTCTTTGGACCAAGAGAAAGCACAGATCTCTTTTACCTGCCCTACTTCTTTTTTGTTAAGATTTATGTTTAAAATTTCTGATTTGGTTATATTGATCTTAAAGTTGGATATAGATCCGTAGTGTTGCAGTGTTCTATTGAGGTTTGAAATCGAAGTAACCGGGTTGATGAGGTAGAACAGAATGTCATCGGCAAACGCCGATAACTTATGTTCCTCCTCTCCCACTTCGACACCCTTGATCCCTGGGTCGTTCCGTATGGTAGCTAACAGGGGTTCTAAGGAGCAGATAAAAAGGAGGGGAGACAGGGGGCACCCCTGCCTTGTCCCGTTCTTCATCTCGAAAGAGTCTGAGAGAGCGCCGTTAACTTTAATTCTAGCCGACAGATGGTGGTAAAGTGATTTGATCCAGCTAATCATCCTCTCTCCAATCCCCATAGCTGTTAGCGTTTGCATCATAAATCCCCAGTCTACCCTGTCGAATGCTTTCTCGGCATCCACCGACAGGAATAGACCGGGGTACCTGCTCAACTTAATCTTCTGGATCAAGAGCAATGCTTGTAAACTGTTGTCTTTGCCCTCATGATTTGGGACGAATCCAACTTGGTCAGGGTGTATCAGGGTGTGCATTATCTTTTTTAAACTTTGTGCTAGAATTTTCGCAAAGAGTTTAATATCATTATTGAGCAGGGAGATTGGTCTGTACCCTGAGCAGAGTGAGCTATCTTTTCCTTCTTTTAAAATGATTACGATCGAGGCGGCAAGCGCTTCCTTACTAGTTTCGTATTCAGAGCCTAGGCCATTGAAATACTTAACTAGTTTCGGGATTAAGATCTTACTGAATCTCTTGCAATGCATTTTTAATTTCTTGTTCAGTGATAGGTTGCTCCATATTCAACTTTTCTATCTCCTCTATTTTTGAAAGACCAGCTTTGTCCAGGAACTCTTGTATCCTATTCCCTCTGTCCCCCACTTGCCCCCTCGATTGATCAATGTTATATAGTTCTTCGTAATAATTTCTGAAGGTATCTGCAATTTCTGCAGTTTTATAGACCAATCCCCCGTCTCTTCCTCTAATTTTTTCGATATAGTTCCTGGCTTTCTTTTTCTGGGACATTTTGGCTAGGTGTTTACTAGATTTATGTCCCCATAAGTATCTTTCTCTGGCGATATTGTTAAAATGTTTACTTGTTTGTTGTTCCCTTATTTCATTAAGCTCATTTCTTTTGGAGGTTAGTATGAGGATTATTTCTTTTGCTCGTTGCTCTTTATGTTTCTGCTCTAAGCTAGTAATTTCTTTGACCAAGCTGTCCGCTTTCCTATTTCTCTCTCTTGTTGCCCTGGCTCCCTCCGAAATGAGGATTCCCCTGATAAACGCTTTATGCGTCTCCCAAAGAGTTGCACTAGAGATCTCTTCCGTATCATTGATTAAAAAGTATTGTTTAAGCTCCTCTTCCACCCTGTCCGCCACCTCATCCTGCCGAATCAGACTGTCGTCCAGGTGCCACACAGACCGACTGGCACCATCTGTATCTAATTTAATTTTCATGGATACCGGCGCATGATCAGATACTGTGATAATGCCAATGTCAGTCTCAATAACCCTCTCCAACAGTCTGTGGTCCACCAGAATGTGGTCTATCCTGGTGTACGTACCGTGTGGGGGGGAGAAGAACGTGTAATCGCGTGTTTTAAGGTGGGTAGCTCTCCAGACATCCACCAGTTGGCAGCTGTGCATCTTCTGTTTGATTTTTTGCAACATCACGCTCTTTGTCTCCCCCACACGGGACGTACTGTCCTCCCTAGGGTTCATAACAAAGTTTAAATCCCCCATTAACACCTTGTAACCTTCTGCAAAATTTTCCAACTTATCCAAAATTCTACCAAAATATTGAATAGGGTGAGTATTTGGGGCATAGATATTGGCTAATGTGATAGGGAAGTCCCCGACCTTGCCTTTAAGGAATAGAAATCTACCCTCTGGGTCTGTTAGTCTAGCCTCTAAAAAGAACCTAGTTCCTCTTGAGAAGCCGATTGCTACTCCCCTCGCACGTTTAGATATAGAATCGCCATAGAACCACTTTGGAAAAGTATGGGAGTACAACCTAATATTAGAATCAAGAGTAAGGTGGGTCTCTTGTAAAAAAACAATATCTGCTCTATGGCGTTTAATCTCTTCCATCACCTTATATCTTTTCCCAGAGGCGTTTAAACCTTTAACATTAAAAATGTCAAAAATTTGACTTCTGCCATTATTGTAGTTACTTCCCTACTGTATTAGGACGCCCTTGTGGAGTCTCTGGGAGCCACATTCCCTCCCCCCCCCCCCCATTCTGCATTTTTTAACGTTGTTTTAACCACTTAAGACCCGGACCAAAATGCAGGTAAAGGACCTTGCCCCTTTTTGCAATTCGGCACTGCGTCGTTTTAACTGACAATTGCGCGGTCGTGCGACGTGGCTCCCAAACAAAATTGGTGTCCTTTTTTCCCCACAAATAGAGATTTCTTTTGGTGGTATTTGATCACCTCTGTGGTTTTAATTTTTTGCGCTATAAACAAAAATAGAGCGCTAATTTTGAAAAAAAATCAATATTTTTTACTTTTTGCTATAATAAATATTCCCCCAAAATATATATAAAATTATTTTTTTTCCTCTGTTTAGGCCGATACGTATTCTTCTACCTATTTTTGGTAAAAAAAATCGCAATAAGCGTTTATCGGTTGGTTTTCGCAAAATTTATAGGGCCAGATTCAGAGAGCGATTACGCCTGCGCAACAGGAGATGCGCGTGCGTAAGTCTAAATGTGCGCGTGCGTTTCGTTGCGCGGCATCCCCAGAACGAGATACGCACAACATTTTTTTGTCCCGCGTAATTTCGTTAGACTGGCGCATCCTTCCGCGCAAAAGTGCGCTAGACACACCATTGATTTGCTAGTCAAATATGCTAATGAGGGACTTACGGGGATCCACAAAACAACGTTGGGGCAGCGCAGGCTACGCGGTGTGCGCAACAGCAAAATGTCCTGTCTAAAATTAGAGCTTATAAAAGCTGGTCTAAAAAAAGAAAAAAAGTCTACTTGTTAGATAAAGCAACACTGTTAGTGATCAACTCAGCAGTCACACGTGTTGCTCAACAATCTGTATGCCAACATGCCAGGGGCATCGTCGCACATAGCTATACTACTGACTTTAGATGAACAAAGAAGGATGAGGGCACGGAGGATGGCACGGAGGATGGCACGGGAGAGGATATACCGTACCCGCATAGACCTGTTTGGCATGAGTGATTCTGAGGTGTTTCGCATCTTCAGATTCACCCCTCATGCCATCCTGGAATTAACCACAACCCTGCAGGAGGACATCACCAGCCCAACACAACGCTCACATGCAGTGCAGCCACTGGTCAAGGTCATGGCAACACTCCATTTCCTTGCCAGTGGCTCTTTTCAGCGTACAAGTGGAGTGGTGGCTGGGATGTCACAATCCTCCATGAGCAGATGTGTGCACCAGGTTGTCCCTGCAATCCTCAGACGCATGGCCAACCAAATCATCAAACCCACCACTGAGGAGCTGCGACTGAAGGCAATGACAGATTTCTACAGAATTGCCAGATTCCCACGCACTGTGGGGGCCATTGATTGCACACATGTGGCACTCCAGCCCCCCCAGGAGACAGAGCACATGTACCGCAATCGGAAGCATTGGCATTCCATCAATGTACAGGTGATAGTCGATGCCCAAGGCCTCATATGGCACGTCCGTGCCAAACACCCAGGGTCCAGCCATGACAGCTACATATACAATCAATGCCACATCCGATTGGAATTCGATCAGAACGTGTATGGGGACAGCTGGCTGGTTGGTGAGTGACATGGGTGGCAGGCATGACTATCCCCTCCCATGATGCACATCACAAGGGGCACATGCATGACTAACATCCTCCTGTCTTTTCCCTTACAGGTGACTCTGCATATCCACTGGGACCCCATCTCATGACTCCTATCCGGAACCCCCAAACCCCAGGAGAGGAAAGATACAATCAAGCACATGCCCAAACACGAGCAGTGGTGGAGCGCACCTTTGGCCTCCTAAAGTCACGTTTCCGATGCCTGGATAAGTCTGGGGGTACCCTCTTGTATTCCCCAAACTTTGTGTGCCAGATCATCGGTGCATGTTGCATGCTGCACAACTTTGCAGAAAGAAAGGGCCTGCAGATTGACCTACGTGATGACCTGACCCCTGAACCAGACAATCCCCCCCTAACCAAGGCTACCCCGTCTTCTGAGGGAAGAGCAGCCAGGAGACAGCTCACATTGGGCATCTTTGCACGTTAAACATACACATTAATCATGGCACAATGAGAATGCATGCATGCACACCACTGTGGTCCCTAGCACAGACACATCACATCCTCATCAAATTGGATTGGCACCAGTCCACCATGCAGGACTTGTGAGCAGCAACGCCACGCCAAGGCTCCAATTATGTCACTGAACATTCATACACCAATCACACGGACCTGGGGATCACTTCTCCCTGGTCCTGGGGAACCCTTCTCCACCAAAATAGAGGGTGACACCCCTTTTCCGGCAGGAATGTCACCCCCACATTCACACAGCATTCACAACACAAAAAAAAATGACCAGCAAAAGCAAAAAATTTCCAGCAAAAAAAAAAATGACAAAAAAAAAAATTGAAAAAAAAAAAAAAATGGGGGAAAAACAAATTACTGCCCTCTGCGTGAGCCACGCCTGGGGCGCCCCCGGCCACGGCCCCGGCTTCTCAGGGGAGACTCATGGGGAAGGGGTAAAACCGGGGAAGGAGGATCAGCCCCTGATCTCTGCCCACCTGGTGGCCTGCCCTCCAAGGCCACGGCAATTCTGTCCAGGGCAGCACCAAGTGTTGCCGTGTTGGCCTGGATAGCCAGGGTAAGGGCCCTCACATCCTGCCCAACGCCTGCTGATGTCGTCTGCAGTTCGTTTAGGCAGGTTGTGAAAGCCCGGGAGTGGGAGTCCAGGTTCCCCAGCGTATCCTTGATGGAGGACAGGCTCTCCTCCATCCGCACCAATGTCTGGCTGACCTGTCCCAGATGGCGGGTCTGGAGGAACTGGTCCCTTCTCAGAGTGGCGGGCAGGAGATCGGCCAACCCCCTGGTGGTCTGGGATGACATCCTGCCTCCAGCTGATGCTTGTGGCCGGGGAGAAGGGGAGGCCCTTGTGAGGGGAGCCATGTTGGGGGAGGAGGGGGGGCTCCCCCTTAGGGAGGCCTGCCTGCTGCCAGCCAGAGGGGAGGAGTCCTCAAAACCCAAACGTCCAGTGCCTGACATGGACTCCTCCTCCTCATAATTCTCCTCCTCCTCATGATTGTCCTGCTCCTGTTGAACCTCCTCCGCGGACTCCGGCCTTGTTGGGGGGGCCTCATTAGGCTGCTGTCCTGGGGTTGGTGCGGTCAGGCCAGATGGCCCTGCACCCTCCTGCACATCTGTGGATGACACAAAACATTCACAGGTTGGAGGATCCACACACTTGCCACATATTCCCTTTCACCCCCTCCCCCACACATGCTACACACCTGATATTAAAAAATAAAACAACTTACCTGGCACCACGGGCTCCGGACTTGAGTCAAAGCCGGGCAGGCCCTCAACTTCATGCCGATGAAAGGTCAGGGCCACCGCACGCTCCTCCGCTGTCAGGCTAATACGGCATGGTGGGCCCCCTCCTGTGCCCCTGGCATGGGCATGCATTCTGGCCAACTTCTTTTTGACCAGACGCCGGAGGTCATTGATTTTTTTGTCAATCCCAGACCTGGTCCGTGTCTCCCCCTGCCCCCCTGAATTCACCTGGTCAGTGATCCTATCCAAAATCTCCCTCCTCCTGGCCGGGGTGGTGTTGGCACTCTCTGGGCCGTGGAGGTAACGCTCATACTCGCTAATGGCCCGGGCAAGAATCTGTAAAATTCAGCTTTCGTTTTCTCTCAGTCATCCTTCCAAAAAAAAACAGTCCCAGTCAACAAAATTCACTCACACAAACAAGCACAACCAAGTCTAACGTAAAAGCGGTGCGCTACGCCGGTCTAATGATGCGCAGATGTACCTGAATCTGGGCCATAGCGTTTACAAAATAAGGGATAGTTTTATTGCATTTTAATTTTTTTTTTTTTTTTTACTACTAATGGCGGCGATCAGCGATTTTTTTCGTGACTGTGACATTATGGCGCACACTTCGGACAATTTTGACACATTTTTGGGACAATTGTCATTTTCACAGCAAAAAATGCATTTAAATTGCATTGTTTACTGTGAAAATGACAGTTGCAGTTTGGGAGTTAACCACAAGGGGGCGCTGTAGGGGTTATGTGTTCCCTGTGGGTGTTTACAACTGTAGGGGGTGTGGCTGTAGGTGTGACGTCATTGATCGCGTCCCCCCTATAAAAGGGATGACGCGATCGATGCTGCCGCCACAGTGAAGCACGGGGAAGCCGTGGTTACACACGTCTCTCCCCGTTCTTCAGCTTCGGGGACCGATCTCCGCACTCCATCGGCGATCGGGTCCACGAGTCCCACGGTCCTGGTCACGGAGCTTCGGACCGGGTCACGAGAGCGCGCCCGTGCCATTCTGCCGACGTATATGTGCAGGAGGCGGTCCTTAAGAAGTTAAAAAATGTTGTCTTTTGGGTTGTAAAAAATGATCGTGTGTGGGCTAAAACGACGTAAAAAACAACATTTTAAACCCGCGCATGCTCAGAAGCAAGTTATGAGACGGGAGCTTGAATGGAACTTCCCCTTTAGAGTGCCGTCGTACGTGTTATACGTCACCACACTTTGCTCATAATTTTTTTTAAATGATGGTGTGTGGGCAACATGGTTTTTAATGATGAAGTTAGAAAAACATTGTTTTTCTACATGCTGGAAAAAAAAAATGTCATCCTGAAAAACGATTGTGTGTACGGGGCATTAGAACTGAGCGATCAAACACCGCTGATCGCAAGGTTCTCAGAGCTCCCTCAGCAGAGAGCTGGTGACTGTCAGTTACAGCTGTCTGCTTTGCCCCTCCAGCACTCATTGGAGCTTTGGGCTGTGGAGGCTGAGCCAGGTGCCATTCAAGGTTTTTGGGCGGATCCAGACCATAGGGTCGTGATATTTCCCAACCCTGGACCAGCTCTGTGACATCAGCCAACAGCTGGCTTTATCCTGCTGTCTGCTGAAAAAAGGTCACATAAGTGCAGTTAATTCTGCAAATGAGCTTTGACTGTACTGTTCTGCTTAGTCATTGCTTACTGTTGCAGTGTACTGTCATGCAAGTAGTCTTTTCTTTAGATATTGACCTTGAGGCTATGTATCAGTGCCTATGGTCTGATTAGCAGCTGAACTGACTTTTGCCAACAGGAGGTGAGTAAATCACTGCTCATCTGTTCACATAACACCAAATAATTTCCATCTGATTGTGGGTCCAAAAATGATTAGAGTCTGTTTTTCTAAATCACTTTAGTCAGGGAGAGAGTAGAGGGTTTCAGAGGCAGACAGCTCAGGATTTGCCACTTCTGTGGAAAATCAAGCCTTGCATGGGGCCATTGGTGTTTCTTGGTGGCACGTTTGCTAGTCACACCTCATATGCTGTACATTAGGTCTTCCAAATCGTCTTTTAAGACGCGGTGAAAGTGTTTTAGACTGTATAGTTTTATAATCTGGAGTGGTGCATGAATAAATGACCTTTCCTTTCCAAATAATCTCTACAATTTCCATGTATTTTTAGGAACTTGGCTGGTAACTAGGAAGTGTTTTAGTCTGTGCGTTTATAAACATGTGGTTGAGAAACCTTTCAGGAAGCAATTATTATTTAGCATAGGCATGCCCAGGCACACCCTAATCACCCTTTACAGTTCAGATTCCCCCTACTTCCTTGTCTCCCCCTTGCAGTACTAACAGCTTCCCTCCTCT
This sequence comes from Rana kukunoris, assembly GCA_029574335.1. NCBI lineage: Eukaryota > Metazoa > Chordata > Amphibia > Anura > Ranidae > Rana > Rana kukunoris. Next base: position 123,400,942 of record CM056051.1, read on the forward strand.
CCCGACAGCTGTTGCTACAAGGATGTTTAACCTCCCTGGCGGTATGATTCTAGATGTAATGACATGTAATGAAAACTCCGGCCACTAGGTGGCCTTTACGTTGTTTTCTCATTTGCATATGCAAATGAGGCTACTACGCCGATTCCCGATCGCTTTTACGCCGCCCCGTCGTCGCGTACGTCGTTTTCGTCCGCGTAAGGTTACCCCTGCTTCACCTTACACCTTACGAAGTTCCGTCGGATGCCGTCGGGTGCCGTCGGATGCCATGTTAAGTATGGCTTTGGGTCAGCGCCGGCTTTTTCCATCGCTTACGTAGTTTTACTAACTCGTTCGCGAATAGGGCATTGCGTAAGTGACGATCACGTCGTTTTGACGTCGGTTTCAACGACGCTTTCCGACGTGAGCTGGAGCATGCGCACTGGGCTTTTTCCCCGGCCAGCGCCTGCGCAGTTCGTTCGACGCGGGGGCGAGCTTAATTTAAATACAAGCCGCCCCATTTGAATTACGCGGGCTTACGCTGGGCCATTTTCGCTACGCCAAAGCAAACTACGGAGCAAATGGTTAGAGAATACGGCACTTGCTCTAGTACGATGCGTCAGCGTAGTGTAAATGGCTTACGATACGCAAGCGAAATTCTATGAGAATCTGGCTCTGTGTCTCTAACATGCCTCACATGCCTTACTGTGCCTGTAACATGCCTCACATTCCTCACTGTGCCTGTAACATGCCTCACATTCCTCACTGTGCCTGTAACATGCCTCACATGCCTCTCTGTGCCTGTAACATGCCTCACTGTGCCTGTAACATGCCTCACATGCCTCACTGTGCCTGTAACATGTCTCACTGTGCCTGTAACATGTCTCACTGTGCCTGTAACATGCCTCACATGCCTCACTGTGCCTGTAACATGCCTCACATGCCTCACTGTGCCTGTAACATGCCTAACTGTGCCTGTAACATGCCTCACTGTACCTGTAACATGCCTCACTGTGACTTTAACATGCCTCACTGTGACTTTAACATGCCTCACTGTGCCTGTAACATGCCTCACATGCCTCACTGTGCCTGTAACATGCCTCACATGCCTCACATGCCTCACTGTGCCTGTAACATGCCTCACTGTTCCTGTAACATGCCTCACTGTACCTGTAACATGCCTCACTGTGCCTTTAACATGCCTCACTGTGCCTGTAACATGCCTCACATGCCTCACTGTGCCTGTAACATGCCTCACATGCCTCACTGTGCCTGTAACATGCCTCACTGTAACATGCCTAACTGTCTCACTGTCAGTGAGGCATGTTACAGATGGCACAGTGAGGCATGTTACAGATGGCACAGTAAAGGGTCGTCTTATACAGTGAGTATATCCCAAAACCAAAATTTTAGCTGGAAAATTAGGGGGTCGTCGTACACCGGCAAAAAAAAAAGTCAGTTACTTTGCTGAGTAACTAATTACTTTGCAATTGTGTGCTTTGTGTTTAGTGTTCAGCCTATCACGGATGCCTTCTCATCCTCAGCCTCGGCCTCAGACGAGAGGACATCCGTGATAGGCGGAACACTGAACAGAGGCTCTGCTGGGAAAATTACTGTTCCCCCTATCACGGAACAGCCTGAGGAGGAGATGTGGATTTTGAATAATGGAGGATTGGCGCCGACGTCTGACAAATATGGAGAACAGGAGAAGGTAGGGAGATCATCGTCGAGGCATTTTACAGGCACAGTGAGGCATGTATGATGGCACAGTGACTCACTGTGCCATCATACATGCCTCACTGTGCCTGTAACATGCCTCACTCACTGTGGGCCAGATTCTCAGCGGCGCTACGACGGAGTATCTCAGATACCCCGTCGTATCGCTGTTTTTTTTGCTTAGCATCACTTTAGCATAGATACGCTTCAACATCCGACAAGTGTAATACCATTACACTTGCGGATCGTAGATGTAATGACAACTCCGGCCACTAGGTGGCCTTTACGTTGTTTTCTCATTTGCATATGCAAATGAGGCTACTACGCCGATTGCCGATCGCTTTTACGCCGCCCCGTCGTCGCGTACGTCGCTTTCATCCGCGTAAGGTTACCCCTGCTTCACCTTACACCTTACGAAGTTCCGTCGGATGCCGTCGGGTGCCGTCGGATGCCATGTTAAGTATGGCTTTGGGTCAGCGCCGACTTTTTCCGTCGCTTACGTAGTTTTACTAACTCGTTCGCGAATAGGGTATTGCGTAAGTGACGATCACGTCGTTTTGACGTCGGTTTCAACAACGCTTTCCGACGTGAGCTGGAGCATGCGCACTGGGCTTTTTCCCCGGCCAGCGCATGCGCAGTTCGTTCGACGCGGGGGCGAGCTTAATTTAAATACAAGCCGCCCCATTTGAATTACGCGGGCTTACGCTGGGCCATTTTCGCTACGCCAACGCAAACTACGGAGCAAATGGTTAGAGAATACGGCACTTGCTCTAGTACGATGCGTCGGCGTAGTGTAAATGGCTTACGATACGCAAGCGAAATTCTATGAGAATCTGGCTCTGTGTCTCTAACATGCCTCACATGCCTTACTGTGCCTGTAACATGCCTCACATTCCTCACTGTGCCTGTAACATGCCTCACATTCCTCACTGTGCCTGTAACATGCCTCACATGCCTCACTGTGCCTGTAACATGCCTCACTGTGCCTGTACATGCCTCACATGCCTCACTGTGCCTGTAACATGTCTCACTGTGCCTGTAACATGTCTCACTGTGCCTGTAACATGCCTCACATGCCTCACTGTGCCTGTAACATGCCTCACTGTGCCTGTAACATGCCTAACTGTGCCTGTAACATGCCTCACTGTACCTGTAACATGCCTCACTGTGACTTTAACATGCCTCACTGTGACTTTAACATGCCTCACTGTGCCTGTAACATGCCTCACATGCCTCACTGTGCCTGTAACATGCCTCACATGCCTCACTGTGCCTGTAACATGCCTCACTGTTACTGTAACATGCCTCACTGTACCTGTAACATGCCTCACTGTGCCTGTAACATGCCTCACATGCCTCACTGTGCCTGTAACATGCCTCACTGTAACATGCCTCACTGTCTCACTGTCAGTGAGGCATGTTACAGATGGCACAGTGAGGCATGTTACAGATGGCACAGTAAAGGGTCGTCTTATACAGTGAGTATATCCCAAAACCAAAATTTTAGCTGGAAAATTAGGGGGTCGTCGTACACCGGCAAAAAAAAAAGTCAGTTACTTTGCTGAGTAACTAATTACTTTGCCAATGTAGTAACTGAGTCACTAACTCACTTACTTTTTCGGACAAGTAATTTGTAACTGTAACTAATTACTTTTTTAAAGGACGATGAGCAACACTGAATATTAACCACTTCATCTCTTACATCTGTACTATGAACCTATTGATTCAGCAATAACTTTGTCATGACTTCAGATAAGAAATCTTGTACGTACATTTTTTAAGGATAAATATGACTTTGTTTCAGTGATATTGCCTTGTAAAAAATATTAAGTGTTTTCTTTTCAATTGTGTGCTTTTTAATGTGACATATATATTGGCCCCTCCCCCTCAGCCAAGTGCCCCTATAGCAAGCCTCTTGTTACAGGGGGACTAGTGCGTCCTTGCTCCTGAGTGGCCTCTGTGTGTCCATAAAACACACAGAGTGGAGCTTGGCCCTACCCCCTGCTCCCTCCTGACTGGCTGTGATTGACAGCATCAGGAGCCAATGAATCGAGATCAGGCTCAGGTAAGTATAAGGGAAGACTGGGGGTGGAGCTGCATGCCAAAGTTTTTTTACCCTAATGCAGAGAATGCATTAGGGTAAAAAACCTTCTGTCTTTAGAACCACTTTAAAAGGGGAAAGAATGGAAGGACAGCACTTACTACAGACACCCTATGTACTTTGCTAAAGCTTATTTGGACATGTGTAGAACGTCCACAACTGGTTAAAGAAATGTTATAACAATACACAATCTATCATCCTGAGTATTTGGAATGTAAGTTTCCACTATATGGAGCCCTATGTTGTAAATAGCATCTAACAAGATACCAACGTGAACCATTCCTTGTAACAGACCTGTAAGCTTTGCTGCTTATCTGTTCTATTTCCAAAAATCAGCAGGCATGCTGGTACACGTAGTTCCATGGCCTTAACTTGCAAGGTATTTCTGTTACCTGTTATCCCACAAGGTATCCTGCCTGCCCTAGACCTCTCATGCACCTCAACTGTATCCTTTGTATCTAAATTCTCAGGAATGCTTATATACATCATTACCCTGATATTCCTGTAAGCTCAGCATCTTTTTCATCGCGGCCTTGGGGTTGTATTCAATTTGTGCAAAAAGAGACACAAATAATTATAAGTATAACATTTATTAAAAGTAATGACACATACAGATAATATTAGAGAATATAACAATAATACTTAACTAAAGATTCTGTTTCCGCCATGGGTCCCTCAAATATATGGCATGGCACCATGGATCAGAGGAGGACCAGACACATGCCTTATGGCAGTTCTGAGTAAGACAAAAGTACAGCAGGTTTTGTCTGTGGTAATATAGAACATGAATGTAAGGACATGGTCTATTGTAAAGAAGAAAGTGGGCTCGGCCACATTCTGGTCAATTAACAATAACATTCCTTGGGTATAATGTAAAGCCATGCTTATGTCCTTATATAACCTCCTTAACCAAGATTTGGAGGCTTAGAAATCATTAGTGGAGTGCGCATGCGCGGGACTTCCGGGAAGACGCACTGACCGGGAGCTCCTGACCGCCCCAGCACATAGCGGCTCATAACTCACGATTTACTGGGAGACCGGAGGCGTGCAGGACCCTTAAGGAGAGCGGAGGGTGCGGAGCTCACTCCTGGATGTCTGGCCCCGGCGACAAGAAGGAATTCAGCCGGCAGCTAGACTTCGGCCTAGCAGCCCCTTCAGCCTCCAAGATGGCGGCCGCGATCTCTCCGCATGGCGACTCGGCAGACCTCGATACAATTGCGGACCCTGTGTCCCCATCCCAGCATGCTATACCCCTGCTGGCAACCCCAGTGAGTACCGCCCCTCCTTACTTAGCCTCTCCAGCCTCCACTGAGTCGCTCCTTAGCCGCACAATGGCAGACATGCTAAATACTCCCATGCTGCAATCCCCCATGAACTTCCAGATGCCTTCCCCCATCCGGGAGCCCCCCCAAATCTGACATGGCCCATCTCCTCACCTGCTTCTCAGACATGCTAGTGTCAGGGCTGAAGCAAACAGCAGCACAGATCACATCCTCCATCAAGGCGGACCTGCAAAACATTGGGGCTCGCATTGACGCCATTGAACAAGCAGTTGACAACACTGCAGCCCGCACTAGCCAAAACACTAACTGTATACAGACACTGCAAGACCAACTTGATGTCCCACTCGCTAAAATCGACGAGTTGGAGAATCGCAGCAGGAGATATAATTTTCGGATTAGGGGAATCCCTGAGGCGGTTACTAATATCCCTGATGCAGTGAAACTTTTCATTAAAACTGTTATTCCTGATATCCCGGACCACAAGCTCGAGCTGGACAGGGCCCATAGAGCTTTACAGCCCCCCCGCCAAGATGGTCTTCCGAGGGATATAGTAGTTAAGCCCCACTACTACAGTGTTAAAGAGGAAGTTATGAGGAGATCCCGCAATATTGCTGATCTCAATTTCCAAGGGGATAAAATACAGATTTTTGCCGATATCTCCCCAACTACAATCCAGAAGAGGAGGTCCCTGAAGCCCCTTCTGGGGGTCCTCACACAGAAGTCCATCAAATATAGGTGGTCCTTTCCTTTTCGCCTCCAATTCGACTACAAGGACAAATCGCATAGTTTCTCAAGCTTTGGTGACGGGGAACAGCTGTTGTTACGCCTCGGCCTCATTACTCAAGAATTACCCCCTCAGGATTCCTCTCTACGCCCTGGCTCCTCCAAGAGGCCTCCCACAGGCAGCCCTATCACTCCGCTGTGGAACAAACAGCAACCAAAGAGGCACCGAGACTCTCGCCCCCCGAGATGACTTTGTTCTTCCTGCCCATCTCTTGGAATTCGCTGTGTCCTAGGCTGGACGATTCACCCCACGTCTGTATAGTGTTGCTCACTATACCCACCTTGTTTTGGTTTTTGTAACCCACATTTCTTTTTCTGCTTCAGGGCTCTAAGACTGTTCTCAGAATTGTGCTTTGCATGCTCTGCCCACCCTGCCCTTTTAATGATGAAGGCAGGACATTTCCCCTCTAAAGTGTACCCCCTTGCAACCCTCCCTCTGTTTTTTGTTCTTTTTTTTTTCTTTTTTTTTTGCTCCCTATTTTGTTTAATTGTCTTTTCCTTCTATGTTAGGGGGCAGGGGGTAAGACAATCGCGAAGGTATGGGACAGAAATTATGTTGGAAGAACCATGTTTTTTTTTTCCTTTTTATGCTCCTTAATTTTGCAGTTTATGGTTTCCCTCTGGCTCTGTATAGTTGCTATCCCATTCTCTACCCCCTCTCCTGCAACGTCTCCCCTCCCCTCCCTACCCTTCCTCCTCCCCATCCTCCCCCCTTTGTTTCTCACTCAGCACCATGATTTTTATGATATTGTTTATACTGTTTGCCATTCTGTCTATGCTCCATCTTTGTTTATGATTACAGCTTTTTGTTTTTCTGTTTTGTTTCAGCTTAAAATTTGAAGCTCCAGCATAGAGGTCTCCTAATTTCTGTTTTACTATATTTTTGGGGGCCTTTGTGCTGGGGTGGACAGTCATGCCACTTTCTCTGTAGTTCCGGGTAGGAGCTCGCTCCTCTTGTGACTGCAGGTGTGCAACCCCTATAGAGGTTGTTGCTATTCTGAGCCCACCCTCTCATTGGGACTCAGCACAGGACTTGACTGACCAGTCCTGCTTCTTCCTAGGCGTCTTTACCTAGGCTTCTTTTCTTTCCTCTTCTTTTTCTTTTTTCTCTTTTCTCTTTCCCCTGCTCTCTTCTTTTTGCTTCATGTATAAGTCTTACTTATCCTGCTTTTCTTATCATTATTATTTTCCTACCCAGGAATTTACACGGAGGGCTTCCATTTTTCCCAGACATCAAATACGATCTCTCCCAGGATCTTCTGTGCACACTTCCAGTCTCTCAGGGATCAAGGTAAGCCTGTCTCCAGTATGCTCGTACCCACCCTTGCGTGTCCATGGCTGATACATCACTCCGACAGACGGCCCTTAAGATAGCCTCCCATAATACCCAAGGCCTGAATTCCCCAATCAAAAGACGTAAGGCCTTTCAGAGTTATTACTCAAGGGGCCTAGACATAATCCTACTGCAGGAAACCCATTTCCCCAGCAGCTACAACCCTTCTTTTCTCCATCGCGGGTACCCCACCTTTTTCCTGGCAAATGCTGATACTAAAAAGAGAGGGGTAGCTATATTATTCTCTAAAAAGACCCATTTTGTGCACTCCCTGACTGTCACCGACAAAGAAGGGCGCTACATCCTAGTTAAAGGCTCAATAGAAGGTTTGGTACACACCATAGTTTCCTATTATGCCCCTAACCGGGGACAAACTAAATTTTTCTCCACTATGCTTAATACTATTGCCCCTCTCTTTGAAGGTAGGGTTGTTTTAGGCGGGGATTCCAACATTACTTTTGACAATATCCTAGATAAATCAGCAGCAGGGATCCCCCTCCTCAGAAAACCTCCTAAACAGAGCCTCCACATCGCACGTCTTATCCACTCTTTGGGCCTCATTGACACGTGGCGGGAACTTAACCCTTCAGGGAAAGACTACACACACTACTCAGCACCCCATAAAACCTACGCCAGGATTGACCATATCCTCATGCCCTCATCCGACATACACGTTGTTTCCCATGCCTCTATCCATGAAATCCCGTGGTCTGACCACTCCTTGGTTCTCCTTAGGCTTTCTAACGTGATATCCTCCCCCGGACGCGGTCCATGGCGCTTAAATGCATCTCTCCTCTCCGACCCGGTGCACTGCGCTGTGTTGGAGAGGAAGATGCGGGAATACTTCAGGAACAATGACAGGGGAGATATCTCTCCCATTTCCCTTTGGGGAGCCCATAAAGTGGTAATAAGGGGTAAAATCATTCAACTTTCGTCGCAACTGAAGCGGGAAAGGATGGTGGACATCGCAAAACTTGAGAGAGATTTTAAAATCCTTAGCAAAAACCATAAACGGATCCCCTCTAAGGCCTCCCTGGCCAAACTTGACTCGGCCAGGTTAGCGCTCAATTTGGCTCTTACCTCATCAGCGGATAAACATTTGCAATGGTTGACTAGTAAACATTATATGCGGGCGAACAAGTTTGGCCCACAGCTGGCGGCCAAACTGACCCCCAAACTACGAAATCTTACAATTCCCAAGATCAGGGGGTCGGACAACTCCCTGACCCAGAACCCTGTGAAGATTCTTAAAGCTTTTCAGTCGTTCTACTCCAACCTATACTCATCCGATAACCAATCCCCCCAGACCAGTCTTGATGCCTTTCTACAAAATGTCCCTATTCCTAAACTTTCTGACGCCCACCGCTCCATCCTAGACTCGCCTTTTCAGGAAACTGAGATCTGCGCAGTCATTAAAGACTTTAAGAAGGATTCGGCCCCAGGCCCCGATGGGTTCTCGAACCATTACTACAAGTCCTTTTCGGAGATCTTATCCCCTTATCTGGCCCGGTTCTTTAACTCCCTGCGCAGAGAATCCTCTCTTGACCCCTCGATGAACTTAGCTTTTATTTCTGTAATTCCTAAACCAGGCAAAGACTCCAGCGAAGTAGGCAATTATAGACCGATCTCTTTGATCAACAATGACTTGAAGATAATGACAAAGATTTTAGCGAACAGATTAGCATCTTTCATAAGCTCATATATCCACAAGGACCAGGTTGGGTTTATCCCGGGGAGACAGGGACCGGATCAGATTCGGAGGGCGGTTGATATCATCTCCCTTATGAGGTCGGGTTGGGATGGCGGCCCCCCCCAGGAGGGATATTTGCTTTCCATTGATCTCCAAAAAGCATTTGACACGGTTGCATGGCCCTATCTTTTCACCTTACTCCAGAAATGGGGATTTGGTCCAGGTTTCATTAAAACTTTGGAGGCACTTTACTCCCAACCCATAGCACAGGTTAGGTTTCAGGGTAACTTCTCTGATCAATTTCCCATCAGGAAGGGCACGAGACAGGGATGCCCCCTTTCCCCTCTCCTGTTCGTGGTTGCCATCGAGACTCTGGCTATCACGATCAGAAACCACCCGGACATCCAAGGAGTTCGATGCGGACAATCGACGCACAAATGTGCTTTGTTCGCAGATGACGTCCTCCTCTTCATTACATCTCCTCTCACCTCAACCCCTTCTGTTACCCAACTCCTCAAAGATTTTGGCAGCATTTCTGGCCTCGAAGTCAACATGACTAAATCAGTGGCTCTTAACATAACAACTCCTCAAGCCCAAATAGACAGTTTGAAAGAACAATTCCCTTTCTCCTGGGGCTCTGTTTCCATTCCCTACTTAGGCATTTACCTCACCTCGCGGACTGAACTCCTGCACAAGCATAATTACCCCCCCCTGGTTGGTAAGCTTACGGAGGATCTACGCCAATGGTCCCTTTACAAATTATCCTGGCTAGGCCGCATAAATGCAGTCAAGATGACCCTCCTACCCAAAATTCTGTATCTCTTCCGTTCCCTACCCATCCCAGTCACAAAATCATACATTAACATTCTCCAATCTGCCGTTAATCGCTTCATTTGGGACAAAAAAGGACACCGTTTAGCTAAGACCGTCCTCTACAGACCTAGACTAAAGGGGGGCCTTGGGTTACCCAATCTGTGGTGGTACTACCGAGCTGCCCAACTTAGTCAGTTCTCGACAATCTACATGAAGGGGCCTAAACCAGATTGGGTTTCCATGGAGAGGGCAGCTACCCCGGGATTTACCCTGGACTTTCTTCTCTGGAATCATCCCAGACACCGACCCCCGATTCTCGCTCCTACTTTATCCCATTCAATGACACTCTGTGACACCTTGCATAAACTAAAGCCCCTGATATCCCACTGGCACCCACTGGCCCATATCTTCCACAACCCGCGGTTTCCCCCTGGGCTGGATATTTCAGCCTTCAATTGGTGGACTGACAAAGGCCTTTATAGGATCGGACATTTTTTTAACTCCAATGGGCCCCTATCCCTAGGCTTTTGCACCTCTAAACTTAAAATGCCCTCTTCTGAGAAATTCAGGTTCCTTCAGCTCTCTAACTTCCTTCATCAGATCAAGAAAACCAGTGTTGACCCTCCCTCAGTTACCCCCTATGAGCAGTGGTGTTCCTCAGCCATGGACACAAAAGGGGGTATTTCGCTTATTTACTCAGCTTTAGCCGAGCCTTTGGAGAAGGCGTCTTATATGTCTAATTGGGACCGAGACCTTGACCTCGAGTGGACGATGGAACGGTGGCACTCTAACTTGGCTCGCTCATTTAAGGGCATTTTGAATACCTCGCTGGTAGAAGCGAGTCTTAAGGTCATGACCCGATGGTACCTAGTCCCCACCCGTCTTGCCAAGTTCTACCCACAATCCTCCCCCCTGTGCTTCAGGGAGTGCGGTCATACAGGATCCCTCCTCCACATAATGTGGGAATGCCCTAGAATTTGGTCCTTTTGGTATAAAACCTTTAATCTTATCCGAAAAATCACGGGTGTAGGGGTAACCCAAGACCCTACCATAGCCTTACTCAATGACCCAATCCCTGAAACACCCAAGAACACGCAGGCTCTGATCTTCTTCATCTTACTTGGTGCCAAGATGACCATCACCAAGGCCTGGAAAACCCCGACAGTCTCCTTCTCAATGGCCAAACGAAAAGTCTCTTGGATAATGTCGAATGAGAGGCTATCCAGTGTTATCCTTGATACTTCCGACAAGTTCAAACTCATCTGGGAACCTTGGGCTTCATATATTGGAGTCCTCCTCTGATCTAACCCCGACGCTAGTCAGAGAATTCTGCGATATTACGCTTGAATCCTCTGAATCCTTGGCCCTCCGTGTTCTCCCGAACCCTTTTTCTTTCTCTTCCTCTTTCTCTGCTCTCTTTCCCTCTGTCTTTTCTTCCTCTCTTGTCTTGACCCTTATAGTTAACATAATATATTGGTTGAGGAAGCTTTAGACCATAAGGGTCCCCTCGTTCCATTTCTCTTAGTTTTGTTTTGTAATTATACCCTTAGTGTTATGTGTTACTAGTAGGCAACTAGTCGAGACCTGAGGAGTTTGGAATCTTTTCCTTCCGTCTGTTTTTAGAATCTCCAGGATCCTAATACCTTGTTAGCCTTCATTCAGGTATCATTCTGTTAGTGGTTTAGACTATCTATCCACTTTCTGGGTATGTATCTCGGAGCAAATGCTACATGGGGGGTGGTTAGCTCCAGACACCTCCTGCGCAGCATGGTCCCACTTGGGGCGCGGAGGGAGAATGGAGCAGAAGCCACAAACGCCTTAATTTGTAATTGCTTGATATGCTCTTTCATGCTTTTGTGGATATGATCTCTCTTTGCCTTATACCTGAATTCGACCAATGTTTGCCTTACCTTGTATTATTACAAACCTTCAATAAAAATATTTGAACATAGAAATCATTAGTGAGCCACAATATTAATAAGGAAATATGAAATATGCAATTTCCCCATCAGCATCCCATGGCATATACCCCTGTCTATCTGCAAGTCTAGCACCCTAGTGTTGTGTCTCTTACTAAAACTTCTGCCTGCGTCTAGGGCAGCACCTCAATGCTGGACTGGTCTATTTCTATTCTTAAGAGTCCAAAAGTTTTCCCCAAATCTCATCTCCTGTGCTTCCCTGTACCTGGTCAGCTGTAGTGTGGCTGCACACAGGGTCCACAATCCCAAGCCATTTGTGATAGCTCCAGTTGTAACACTCCTGGCAGCCCTTCTTTATTAAAATGTTAGGTTGTACCCACCATGGTAATAAGAGCTCATAAACCATATTTGTCAGAAATAACCTTAGCTGCCAAAAGATTATATCCTCTCACTCAGGCTTTTCTAAATGCTTTTCTTCAGGCATTTTTTTTTTTTTTTTTGAAGCGTGTTTAGGTACGACAAGTGCTTGAGTGTTTATTCATATCAATATCAATCAATATTAACTTATTCTGTCCATTGAAATGCAAAAATGCTCACAGGCTTAAAGTGCCTAGCATTAACATGCATTTTTTTATGCCTCCAAACTCCTGTAAATGCTTATAGTGTGCATGGACACATAAGTTAACATACAGGGGAGTGGAGAAGAAAAAGCTCTAAAACTCCTGTAAAAGCATGATATGATCATGTCCTAGCACAATTTTAGATGTATCACTGAAATGAAAGATGAAAAAGAAAGCTGTCAGCAGAAATGTTGCATCCTCACTAAAGACATATATCTACTGCCTCATAGAAAGACCAATCACTACCTTAACAAAAAAGCACTTAATATAAAAAAGAGCCTTAAATTGTACCTATCTTGGATTAAACCTGCAATGTTAGCTGGACTAAAAAGTAGACACATAGAATTGACTGCACTCTCTTGTTGCTAATACAATGAAACATGGATGCTGTTCAATTTCAACACACAGTTTCCAGCATAGAGAGTGATGACCTACCCTAACACTCCCATCTCCCATGATAGTAAATCTGTGCTCTGTCCATGTATGGCAAAGCAACAGATTTACTTTCACTTTCCTCTCACCATCAACACATGCCTTTATTGTTTCCCCTGCCACTCCATTCAGCCTCTTGGGGTGACAAAATTATACTTCTGGGTATGCAGGAGCATGGCACTCATTTTCTTCCCGCTTTAGGCACAAAGAGAAAGTGCTTTGACTAGAACAACTTGAAGCTTACACAGGGATTCCTGCCTTCACTCCCAAAGCTTTAATGAAGAACTAGGGGAGCAAATAACACACACGTATATTCTGCTGGGGGTGGTGATGGTGGGTATTTAAAAACAAATCTGTTTCCTTTTCTTGAATGGACAAGGAACAGCTTTACTTTAAACACACTTAGCCTCTTAGCATACAGTACTTACTACTCTCATGTAGGTGTCTGAATTTTCTTTTTCTGAAAGATTCCAGAACCAAAGTTCTAAATTGCTACTTTAATAACTTCCTAAACACAAAAAGACCCTGCAATGTGAAGGTTTCAGTTATACATATCTAAATGTAATCCTTAATTCAGATTAGAAGGTTTAATACTTTTTTTGGGACTACAACTTTCAAGTTAGAGGCTAGATTTACATAAATGAGTGTACAAGGCTTCTAGGATGCTTAAGAAGAAATGTTAATATACATGCAGCAATTACTTTACAACCTTACTAGCATCTTAGCTGGTTTTTATCCCAGCAGTCATTTATTTTAAGTTAATCATTCTTTTGTAACATTAAGCATGTCTAGAAGTGTGTTCAAAATATATTGTTGATAAGATTGCTCAAGTCTTTGCCTTTTATAGTAAGAGTTCCATAATTTATCCCCCACTTAAGATTTACACTTTATGTAGAGTATTAAATTTATCTCTGCAGTCAACCTTGGTCAAAAATCAATAGTTTATTTCTATTTTACAAATTAATTTTGCTTTTAGTTGTGTAATAATCATGTGAGAAATCCAATTCAATGAAAGGCATACTGTTTATACAAATACTTAACTGTAAAACTCGTGAGAAAAATTAATCATCAGACAGAAAATAAGTGAGTTTTAAATTAAAAGCGACATGCCTGATAGGTAGAACATCTGGATGAGTGAGATTAGGGCCACCAACTGTCTACATTAAATGGGGAGGAAAAAAATCTTTCCAGATAATGCTGTTCTCTCTCCTTCACACTTTAATGATAGCACAAAAATCCATAATTAGATAAATTAACTCCTCTAAATTACTATTATACTGCCTCAAGAAATATAGTTAAAATAGAAACATAGAAAATGCTCAATTTCTTTTTGTCTATTCTTCATAAGAGCCTAAATGTAATAATTCTAATTAACTACTAGGCTGTAAATGTTATTTTTGTGATCATCATGAATTATATATCTACATAGTACCTTTCTGCCGTTTGCTTTATAGCAATGGGTCTTGCAGAAATTCAAGCTTCCATTACTGTTTTGTAACTGCAAAATTACAGTAAATCATATGACAGTAAATGTGATGATGATTGCAAGATGTTTAGCCTTCATCCCTTTATCCCATTCTGGTTTTTCTACAGTATTTAGAAGAAACAAACAAGGTGATTTGAACAGCTAATATGATATGTTTAACCTACCCTTAGCAGCTGTTTTTTAAAAGTAGGAGTGGTTCAACCATGTTGGTGCAAGGTAGCACAATTTGTAAGCTCTGCACCACGTGGGTCAGAATTACAATTAAAGGCATAGATAAGCCACTGCTCATGCTAAAGTAGAAAAAGGTGGTGGAATCCACCCTAACACCTGGACATTCCAATTTTGATAGACAACCTAACACACAAAAAAACCACTGACCGATTCAATAAGGTCCCTTTGTGCCCCAGATCTCAGAACTGGCATAGTAAAGACAACTGCCCTCCACATTTTAGGAACTCAATGACATGTAATTTATCAGAAACAGTTTAGAGCTCAGTATCCCCCCACAGTTTGCTATGTCTCTCTACAAAAAAAGATAAGACTTACAAATTATGACAGACGATTATAGCTGCAATTAGAGCAAAGTTTTAGGCTGGGTTCACACCAATGCGAATAGGTGTAAACCCAGCCTGAAACGGAGAACAGGGACACACCGGACCCCTGCTGCAAGCCGCATCCGGAGGTGTGAACACAGCCGGAAGAGACAAATCTGCAGAAAAAAAGAGACTAATTTAAAGCGGAAGTAAACCCATCGATTTAACAGTTTCAAAAAGCAGTTGAATTTCCGGCATGCCGAGATTGCCAACTGTCACATTGGTTGTGCTCTCAACCAAACTGTCAAACCATCCAATGGCTGGTGTCATAACTGATCACATGTGCAGCACCACGGCAGTTAAAGATTAAACATAGGCCAAGATGGCAGCTTCCTTGGCTGAAAATGATAGAAGGGTTAAATTCCACATTAATTACAAGGTCCACCAATACCTTCTCACCCAATTTCAGCTACACCTGAAAATTGCAACAGGCAAAATAACATTAGACTCAAGAGCACTTTAACGTCCACCTCAAAATCAGAATTTAGAGCATTGGCCACTGCTATCTTAAACAGCATTCCAGGCAAATCCCACAATGACCCTTCAGAACTGGACAGAGTAAATAGGGTCCCTAAACTGGGAAATCTATCGCAAGCACTCCCAAGAGATATCTTATATTGGGTTCTCACACACAGCATAGGCACTAATTACACCTCAAAACACATTCTGCTACTCCTGAGTACAGTAAGTCTCCTATTTATGAATGAGTTCTGTCAGGCCGCGTACACACGATCAGTCAAAACCGATGAAAACTGACTGAAGTGTGGGCCCCATCGGTCAGTTATCCATCGGTCAAAAAAAAGAGAACTTGCTTTAAAATTTGACCGATGGACATCTGACCGATGGGTCAAAACCGATCGTTAGTATGCAAAAGCATCGGTTAAAAGGCCGCGCATGCTCTGAATCAAGTCAACACATGCTTGGAAGCATTGAACTTCATTTTTTTCAGCACGTCGTTGTGTTAAAACACGTAAACGTCACTGCGTTCTAACACAATCATTTTTTGAACCGATGGTGTGTAGGCACATCAGACCATCAGTCAGCTTCATCGGTTAACCGATGAAAACGGTCCTTAGGACCGTTCTCATCGGATGGACTGATCGTGTGTACGTGGCCTTAAAGGATCTGGTTCATAAGTCCAACTTGTTCGTAAGTCCAGCAGAGATCAGTGTGTTCTGGCAGGGGTTGGAGTCCTCTGTCATAACACATTAGCACAGATGGGGAGATTTCTGCACCAACATTGCTTGTGTTGGTACGGCAATCTGTCAGTTTGTTTTTTATTCAGCCCACTGGGTTGAATGAAAAAAAACTGTGCAAACACATGCTTGCATCTTTGAAAGTTTGCAACTCAAAGGTTCGTATGTAGGGAACTTACTGTATGGCGATACTACATGGGTGAGTCTTTTTTCACAGCCTAGCCATAGGGAGGGACCCAACATCTAAGGATCATTTTACTGCATTCTAAAGGCATAAATGGCTACTCATGTTTAACCACTTTAGCCCCGGACCATATTGCTGTCCAAAGACCAGAGCAATTTTTGTGATTCGGCACTGCGTCGCTTTAACTGACAATTGCGCGGTCGTGCGACGTGGCTCCCAAACAAAATTGGTGTCCTTTTTTTTCCCACAAATAGAGATTTCTTTTGGTGGTATTTGATCATCTCTGTGGTTTTTATTTTTTGCGCTATAAACAAAAACAGAGCAACTATTTTGAAAAAAATGCAATATTTTTTACTTTTTTCTGTAATAAATATCCCCCAAAAATATATAAAAAAACTTTTTTTTTCCTCAGTTTAGGCCGATACGTATTCTTCTACATATTTTTCGTAAAAAAAAAACACAATTAGATTATTTATTGATTGGTCGGACACTTTTGACACATTTTTGGGACCATTGGCATTTTTTTAGCGATCAATGCTATAAAAATGCATTGGATTACTATAAAAATGCCATTGGCTGTGAAGGGGTTAACACTAGGGGGCGGGGAAGGGGTTAAGTGTGTTCCTATTTGTGTTCTAACTGTATGGGGGGGTGGACTTACTAGGGGAAATCACTGATCTTCCGTTCATATTTTGTATGAACAGAAGATCAGCGTTTCCCCCGCTGACAGGAACGAAAGCTGTGTGTTTACACACACAGCTCCCGTTCCCCGCTCTGTAACGAGCGATCGCGTGTGCCCGGCGGCGATCGTGCCCACGGGACTCGGGGGCGAGCGGGGGGCGCGCACGCTGGCCGCCGGCGGCGCGCACGCGCCCCCTAGTGGCCATCGAAAGTGGCGACGTAGAGCTACAGGCTCTCGCGCAGGAGTGCCGACCTGCCGCCGTAGAACTGCGGCGGTTGGTCGGCAATCGGTTAAAAGTGCTTATCCCAGCACTGGGGCTGCTGGATCTAATCGGTAGTCTGGGGATCTGCCATGCTCCCACCGCCTCCCACCTCACAGGAACCAACAAACAGCAGGGTTGGAAATGACATACGTAGCGTGACCAGGTACCGCATCAACGTACGTTTCATAATAACGTCCTCAGGAAGCGTCCTGAGGATTGGTGACCAAAACTGGACATCATACTCAAGATGCAACCGAACCAGAGTTTTTGTAGTGTCAAAATTATTGTTATCTCTTGAGTAAATACCATTGTATGCTAATATTCTGATAGCTTTGCTTTCTGTAACTTGGCATTGCATGCCAATAATGAGCCTGTAATCTGCCAAGAGCCACAGATCTATTTCCAGCTTAGATTTCCCCACAGGTTCTCCCCATAGCAAATAACATGAGTTCATGGAACACTAGTCATTGTTAGGAAACATGGGTAAGGCCATTCAGCTTTTTCTGGCCACTACACTTGTAGAGCAGGGACACAGACGTTAACGGCAC
This sequence comes from Rana kukunoris, assembly GCA_029574335.1. NCBI lineage: Eukaryota > Metazoa > Chordata > Amphibia > Anura > Ranidae > Rana > Rana kukunoris. The sequence goes on from CM056051.1 coordinate 123,418,559, forward strand.
AAGCAAGCCTTGTATATACACATACTGTTTGTAGTTTGATAGAATTGCTAATATCTTAAACCCCAAGGTATGTTTTCAAAATGTGTAAGATTAAAAAAAAAAAAATGTAAAAAAAGGCCTGTTGGCGATACTTGAGAACAGGGTTGAGAACCATTACTCTACAATAAGCTTGAAGAATCATTATGCCCTTCTGACCAAAATCTGGTCTCCACAGTTCTATATTCATACAGCTAATCCTGGATGCTTCATTGGGGAGTTCATTAGCATTTGTTAATGAAATCCAAGGAGTATCTACATTCTTTTACTTCAGAAAAAAGTTTTCCTGGAATAGAGGTTCTGTCATAGTAGTGACTTGTGCCCCACTACCTGACTCCTAGCCATGGGGTGTTCTAGTTTAATTACTTACTCTGTGTTAGGGCTGTCCTTCAGGCGATGGCCTATCCCTGAGAGTCCCAGCATTGGGAGAGTGGGTGACCTCACTTGTCTTGGCTGTGAGGTAGTGTTCACTTTTTTTATGAGAGTCTATTCTCTCCCCATATTTTGGGAGATTTTTGCCTGTGGTTATTTTTGTCTTGAGCTGGGCCATCACATTTCATCAAACTGCAGATGGCCACCTCCCATGGATCTGTATGTTCACTTTCTTGTGGGGCCAATGCTTTTCTGCCTGTCATTGATGCACCTAAACAAATGCATCTTTGCTCTGACTGTGCTATGGCCACCTCCCACAGATCATGAAAGTTCAGATTTATGTTGCCCCTATCACTCTTTTGTATAGTTTCTCTGATCTTATCAGACATCAGTACACAAACTGTTCCTTCAGCCATTTGATTGTGTCACTCCAGCCAGCCTATCTTCCATATCCGATCTCTTTCTGTGAATCTCTGTCTCTATATCCTGTTATTGCAGTTGTTTCCAGGTGGCTGACTGTCTTGTCCAGTGAGTCCTAATCTTCTGCTGAGAGATGCAGGTTTCCCTCTCTAAGACATTAATAGTCAGTTATACCTGCTAAACATGTACAATCTCATACCATAAACATCTAAGTCCTGATTTGGTTCTGCATATTTTGGTAGCTGTTGCAACAAGAATCCCACAAGGTTAGAATGGCATGGTGTGGCAGGCTATTTGTTTGAATTTGGAGTGTCACCAACAGACGCTGCCCTTTCACTACTCCCCTCATCATTGTATGACATGGCAGATCCTGTTCTTAGATACCAAGGGCCAGATTCAGGTAGATGAGAGCATCTTTGCTCTGGAGTAACGCTTCTCATTTACGTTACTCTGCAGAAATTTTAGGAGCAAGTGCTGTTATTCATGAAGCACTTGCTCCTAAAGTTGCGGCAGCGCATCGCAAATGAGCCGGCGGAATTCAAATTGGGCGGGTACGGGGCGTGTATTATTAAAACTAAGCGCGATCCCGCGGCGAACGTACTGCGCATGCATCGAGTGTCAATGCATCCCAGTGCGCATGCTCCAAATTCTGTCAGTGAACGTCAATGACGTCACATCCCCATTCATGAAAGTTTTACGCAAACTACGCGATTTTTTTTTTCCGACGCAATGACGACTCCTATACTTAACATAGGATACTCCACTAGGGGGCTGCTTTATCTTTACGTCGCGTATCGCTTCCGGAAACGTCGTAAAGTCACTGCGTCGCGCCCGAAAAAGATTGTGAATTTCCGACTCCCGCTGATTAACATATTTTTTCAGCGTTAATCAGCGGGAACGCCCCCGGCGCCATTTTTAAGTTGAAGTAACGATGCAATGGCGAAATTCAATTGCGCCGATCGCATCGGAACTCCAACCCGGCGTTTCTTGTTTTCTGGTTACAGAAAACAAAAACGCCGGCTTAAAGTGACAGTTAGGCTGGCTAATCAATGGATACTCCAGCCTAACTCTACCTGAATCTGGCCCCAAGTGTTTTTTTTACGTAGAGAAATCAGCCAAGGTTATGTTATTGTACATCAGTTGTGAACTGATGCAATAAAATCGCATTGGTGTGTGACCTAGGTTTTTTAATTTCATAATTTCATAGTTGGTAATGTTAAATAAAGACACCATCCATCTATTTCAACCTGTGTAGGTGTGTGTGTGTGTTTATGTCAATACCATTTCCCATATCCCCGTATATTGCATTAGTTAAGACACTCATCTAATGCCGCATACACATGATCGGATTTTCTGTCGGAAAAACCTTGGATGGTTTTTCCGATGGAATTCCGCTCAAGCTTGGCTTGCATACACAGGTCACAAAAAAGTTCTCTGAACTTTCGACCGTCAAGAACGTAGTGACGTACAACACTACAATGAGCTGAGAAAATAAAGTTCAATGCTTCTGAGCATGCGTCGAATTGTTTCCGTGCATGCGTCGGAACTTTGCGTGTCAGAATAGCTACAGACGATTGGATTTTCTTGAAAATTTGAGAACCAGCGCTCAATCTTTTGTTGACGGAAATTCCGACAGCAACAGTCCGATGGAGCATACACACGGTCAGAAATTTCGTTCAAAAGCTCACATCAGAATTTTGCTGTCGGAATTTCCGATCGTGTGTACGGAGCATAAGAGTTTTTAGAAACTATCAACACTTCCCGGTCAATAGACAGTAAACAAACACTGTTCCAGATAAATCCACTTTAAATCAACCCAAAATCATGCAATAGGGTGATCTGCTAGGACCTCCAGATCTTTTTCCATCCTGGAAACCCTTACCTTACTGAGTAAGCCCCCATTCATATTGGCGCCATTTGAAATGTGAAATCGCATGCCAAATTGCAGCCTTTTTCCAGCAACAGCACTGTATGTACTTGCATTCATGTTTTTGGCCCCCAAGTGCATTACTTAAACATTTTCAACAATAGATCTAATTTGCCATGTAGATGCCTACTAGTATTGCTCACGAATATTCGCATTGCGAATATTCGTTACGAATATTGCATATTCGAGTATTCGCGAATAAATCGAATATTTTTTCAAATTTATTTTTAAAACAGATCACATCCTAGTGATCTCCATCGACGTCTAAAAGCATTGCTGGTATGATTAGAGACCCTGGGCCGAGTAGCTGAGGCGATCCTTTTATGTTGCCGAATATTCGCAATTGTATTACGAATATTTGCGAATACTTTCTCTGCCCTTCTGTGTTTTGTGTATAAAAAAAAAAAAAATTAGCTTTAGTTTAGTCATATAAGTTTGTGTAAGTAGAGTTAGTGTTTAGTGCATATTAGTTTAGTAATCCAGGAAATGATCTCCGTTTTCGCGTGTTGACGAGAATTTCGCAATCAATTTCGCATTCGCATTAGCGAAATTTCGCAAATTTTTTTTTTGATTAAATATCACGAATATTCGATATTAACGAATATTTCGCGAATATTCTTCTATATATTCGTGAAATATCGCGAAATCGAATATGGCGTATTCCACTTATCACTAATGTCTACCCCTTTATTTATTCGGGTTTTCTTGTAAGGCTTCTATATCCTGCTGTGACGTTATTGTCCTGCTTAGTGTTGTATTGTCAGCAAACACTGAGATTGAGCTATTTATACCATCTCCTATATCATTTATAAATAAATTAACCACTTGACCTCCAGTTTTACCCTCTTAATGACCAGAGCATTTTTTGCTATTCAGCACTGCACTACTTTAACTGGCAAGTACACTGTCATGCAACACTACACACAAACAATATTTTTTATAATTTTCATACAAATAAGACTTTCTTTGGGTGATATTTGATCACCACTGGGTTTTAATATTTTTTTTGCGATTTAAATGAAAATTGCCAAAATGTAAAAAAAGTTATATTTTCTACTTTCTGTTATAAAACATATATATATATATATATATATATATATATATATATATATATATATATATATATATATATATATAATGCTAATTACTTTATAAATTTAGGCCCAATGTATTTTGCTACATGTCTTTGGTATTAAAAAAATCCCAATAGGTGTATATTAATTTGTTTGTGCAAAAGTTATAGCATCTACAAACAATGGTATATATTTATATACTGGAATTTATGGAGCTATAGATGATCAGCCAATGAATTGTTGGCTGAAATCAGCTGCCAAACTCATTCAATCATGGCATAGATAAGCAAGGGGCTGGTGTATTTGTGTCCAAAACCCAGAAGCAAGCCGGTGGTATACAGGTACATTGTCCAGCCAGCCTGTGGCACCCCACTTACCACACCAGACCCAACTAAACACTATTTATCATTACTCTTTGCACATGTTCCTATGACCAATTTGTTATCCAGGTACACACCCTATGGTCTAAGCCAACAGATCTCAATTTCTAAATCTGCTATTTATGGGGAACTGTATCAAACATCCACAGGCCTTCCTTTATCCAGATGGCAGCTCAATTCATTGTACAATGTTAGCAGATTGGTCTGCCAAGAACAACCTTTCTTAAATCCATGCTTATTACTACTAAAAATACTGTTTTCATGTGCAAATTATTGGATATACTACCTTATCATCCCCTCCAATAGTTTACAAACTATTGATGTTAGACTGACTGGCCTGTAGTTTCCAGGTATGTATCTCTGTTTATGAATATTGGTACCACATTTTGCTTTTCACCAGTCATGACCAAGACAAAAATGTCCCATTTCTTTCTTGCTCTAAGTTCTTTTGTTATAATCTGATGGATGCTTTAACTCAACACAGCAACTAACTACAGGCATACACCACTTTTAAGTACACAATGGGGTCTATTTACTAAAGCTGGAAAGTGCAATATGAGCCTCCATGTTCTATTATTAAAGCTTAATTGAACAAGCTGGGGTTAGAAGCTCATTTGTTTCTATGCAGAAGTGAGCCTGATTTTGCGCATTCCAGCTTTAGTAAATACATCCCATTGTGTACTTAAAAGTGGGGTATGCTTGTAAATGACTTTATACGCTTTGACTAACTTTCCTTTTATAACTGCAGACTGTGTTGCCCTAAGTTCTCTCTTAATTCAGAATTCACCTATAGTTCACATGATTCCTCCTTTGATGTACTGGCACTCCATGGAATCAATACCTATACATGTAAAACTTGAGCATTTGGTTAGGACTAATAACCCTATCCATAGCCATTGGCACTCGGTCTATCCTGCTTTTCTCTAACACAAATCTTTAAGAAAAACAATGCATCTAATGCAGTAGGTGCTGAAAAAAGTCCATAGTGATAATTAGAAATAGATAACATATTAAAAATATAAAAAAAAAAAAACATACAAAAGCCCCTTCAGTCCAACAATGAATGTCTCCATCCTTGGACCAATGCCCTTTACAGTGTATAAAAACCCTGCTCCCTTTGGTCTGTTAAACAATTAATTAGAAGTGTTATATCTGTTGGGTTAGTGCAACAAAATAAGAATTTGCCCTGTCAGAGATGCACTGCTATTTGTGCATTTTGCAGTGGTGTCCAAAGCAGTGTTATCACTCCTGCCCAATTCTCATCTGTGAACTATATAACTCTTACACATGTTATAGAGAAGAAGGAAATGCAAAGTGTTCTGTAGTTCTTAAACACTTCCTCCATTGAGACTGCAGAGTGTGTGATCTTTTTCTCCCTTGGATGTGAAAAGATAGGACAAAAACAAAATAAAAGAAAATGAATGCAACCAATACATCTAAGGACTGATAAGTTACAATAATACATTTTTGCCCTTGGTGTTAGATACACTGTAATGCTTGTCATGACTCATCATACGTCTTTATGTAAGAGAACACTGATATTGCTCATTGCAGACATATGCAGAGTTATCACATTAGAGATAGTCCACTTTAACACAACAGTGTATATTTTTAACCTGTTGCCACTTGTCATTTGCACATGTGTGGCAGCACAGCACTTGGGCTATAAAGCCGTTCTTGCTTTTCTGTGCTGGGGTAGCATGTTCACTTGGTGCCCCCAGCTCTGTAACCTCCTGTCTCCAACAACTCCTGGCCACTGTTTACAATCAGTAGCCAAAAGGAACGATTCTCTAACACGTGATCACTGTGACAGCCAATCACAGTGATTACATGATCAGAAAACCCAGTAAACGCCTCCCATGGTAGGGGTACAACCTGTTATTTTCCAACCTAAAGTATAATTTATAAAAAAATATTAATGCCTACTCTGCAAATTATCATTTCAGATTCGATTTTAGCATATAAGTGCACTACTGTGATACAGTGTCTGAGTATTTTAAAATTAGAACTAGATTAAAATCATGACAGTTAGCACTTGGATTCTTCAAACAGCACATATGTTTTGGCAAGTTACATTTGAAAAAGAGCTTCAGCTAGGCAGTGACAGAGCTATTGCTGTAGACACGTAACAATTTTGTATTGAGGAGGACCCTTCACTTCATTACATCTACAACTGTCTGGGGCTCTGCCATTGCTCCTGCCTTCTGTGACACACATTTACCTGCAGTCTGACATTTTATTATTGTACTTGGATTCCTTCATAAGTTCAGAACAGAGGAAATGTCATCAAATGTTTCAGCACAAAACAATCAAACGGGAACATCAGTTCAGAAAGTTCATTCAAATATATGAAAGCTTTTTTTTCAATCAAATGTATAGAATAATGTAATTATTTTTCTTAATTTTTCTTAAGACTATACAGTAGGTTCTATTGCAGGCCACTGAATTATATTGAACAACATTGCATTTGGCTCACACAGCTAAGCTGCAGGAAGCGGGTCGGGAGATAACAGCTCCACAATCTGATGGAATAGGGTAGCTACCTCTGGAGGACATCTTGCCTTGTTGGGATTGTGACTCCCCACTCAGTTTCCTCCTCTGCTCTATCCGGCTCCCAATTTATGTCAGTGACCTCATTATCATCCCCTCCATCCTCATCATCACTGGAGCCAACTTGGCGATATACTACGGAACATGACTGCCAATTTGTTTTTAATCTTTGTTCTTCCCTCTCTGTAGGCTTATGTTACTCCCTTATTTTACCCCAGAACCAACATCAGAAACAAGTAATGTCTGTGCATCCTCAAGAAACATGAGACTGACTCTGTGTGCAAATAACTCAGCTTACTCAATGCTGAGGCTATCACTTGAGTAGCTGTGGACAAGGAGGCAGAATAAGCTGATCTGGCAGCTGAGATGGACTGCGCACTAGTGTCAGCTTGGGTCATAGAGGATGAGGAGTATGATTTATTAAGCCAGTCCATCACCTTCTCTGCATGCTTTGGCTGCATAGCATAAGCAAAATCACTAAAACATAGACAAATGTGCCCTGCCTGAGAACAGACCATGTCCACCTTTGCATGTGGACACAGACGCTGCAGGCCCCCTTATAGTGGCATTATATTGTCTCCCTCTTCTTGTTGGCCTTATTGTAGACTCCATCAGACATTTGCTGTCGGAATTTCCGACAACAAAATCTGTTCTCATAAATTCCGAGCATGTGTAGACAATTCTGACGCATAAAATTCCACACGTGCTCCGAATCAAGTATGAGACGGAAGTGCTCGGTCTGGTAAAACTAGCGTTCATAATGGAGATAGCACATTCGTCACGCTGTACATTTTTTTTATCTTTTAATGCAGCGCATTCTCATCTTCTTTATAATGCTAGAAAAATGAAGTTGTTTTCTGCTGATATTCACACAGAGTTCTGACAAACTGAAGAGCAGTAACGGACTGGAAAGCACAAGGCTGAAAAGTGTGAATCGTCTCTCACCAAACTTCTACTAACACAAGATTAGCAGAAGGAGCCCAAAGGGTGGCGCACTTGGTATTGAACTTCCCTTTTATAGTGCCGTTGTACGTGTTGTACATGACTGCGTTCTTGGCGATCAGGATTTCCGACAAGATTTGTGCGACTGTATGTATGCAAGACAAGTTTGAGCCAACATCCGTTGGGAAAAAATACACGGTTTTGTTGTCGGAATGTCTGATCGTGTGTACGTGGCATAACACTCTACACTCACAATATATGAAAACACTGACTTGCTAGTAGAAAACTGAGCCCTACTCTATCTTCACTCGCCCCGCAAATCTGAGTGTTCGCCTGACAAGCAAACAGGCAATGTTCGGGCCAAACTTTTGCTTGGCCCAAACTGTTCACCTAACTATAATTATAATTTGTGGATAAAAAGTGCCTTGTCTCTCCCTCTTTAAATGAAACAAAAAATATATATATATATATATATATATATATATATATATATATATATAAATATATATATATATATATATATATATATATATATATATATATATATATATATATATATATACATCATCTCTTTCTGCTTTTACGTGGCTGACAAAATCCACTGTAATTTCTATTTCAGGTTAAAAAATGCCTTATCCCGGGGGCGTGGCTACCGAGCTTCTGCATGGACGTCTGAGCAGTGAGCTCCGTGCCAACAGTGGGTAAATCAACGTGCCGAGGCACCATCCGCCACTCGAACATACCTGGATCGATCCTCCGGACCGCCTAGACCCCCGGGATGGCCCGTAAAAGGAAGACTGCGCCCCAAATCCAGAAGCTTCCCCACTTCTCCGCCGACTCCTCGCGGCCTAATCCAAGATGGCGCCGGCGGCGCCTCGCCGTCCTCTTCCAGCGGCTCCAGCTCGTCCCCTAACAGCCCAGATCCACAACAGGGAGCGGCGCACGGATCCCCGGAAGCTTCCACGCCACTGACACGCAGCCCAGCTAAGTCAAAGCCGCGGCAGTCCCCCGAGTGCTCGGGCAACAAACAGGTCAGTGCACAGGATTCCCTGAACGACACTAGGGAGCTTGCGGAAGCGATCAATTCATTCCCCACCGCTGACAAGCCCCTGTCTGACACCGTGTTAAGGGATATGCTGGTGTCCCTCCGCAGCTCCCTCCACGCTGACATGATGGACTGCATGAGAGGGTTCAAAGCAGATGTTCAGGAGCTGGGGGGAAGAGTGGATCATGTTGAACAGAAGATGGGGGAGTTTGCCTCTTCCCACAACTCCTTAGTGGATGCCCATAATGAACAGGCTGATGAAATATCATGGCTCAAAGCTAAGGTCTCGGACCTCAAGGACAGATCCAGGAGGAACAACGTTAAGGTCCGTGGGGTCCCTGAATCTGTCCTCCCACACCAACTGCAGCAATACGCACAGGATCTCATGAGGTCACTTATCCCTGACTTATCAGACGCGGATCTGGCAATAGACAGAATTCATCGTCTGCCCAAGCCGTCACACCTCCCGGATAGCATCCCCAGAGATGTCCTGATGCGAGTACATTTCTTTCAAATAAAAGAACGCTTCATGATGTCCTTCAGGAAGAATAAGAACCCACCTGCCCAGTACGCCTCTATCCAGCTGTTTGCAGACTTATCTCAATTCACTATGCAGAGGCGAAGGGCCCTTCTGCCAGTCACTAAGGCCTTGCGCAACCATGACATTGTGTACAGGTGGGGCTATCCAGCCAAGCTCACTGTCACGAGGGATAATCATTCTTCTGTGGTCAACAACCTAACAGAGGGCCTGGCCCTCCTTCGTGAATGGAACATTGTCCCAGAACAAGTCGATGGTGATCAACCTGCAACCTCCAAAATCACTACTCAGGATTCATGGCACCTGGTGTCCCGCAAGAAAAAGGACAAGAAAAAGTCCTCCTAAGTGCCTCGGTTACGATCGAAATTTTGTACTACCTGTTACCTACTAACGTTGTTATTTCCCCCTCTGTGTTACATGAGCAGTTTCTCTGCTCCCAGATTCTACATTGAATCTCCCTTTTTACTTACCTTGTTCGCTATGCTTGAACTGTTTCGCTGTTTGAATACCACTGAAACAGGTGGTTTTTTGCTCTTTTTTATTTTATCTTTTATTTTTTCTTCTCCTTTCGTTTTTTCTTACCCCAAGTCAAGAGATGGACTTCCCCCACTACCCAGGGAGTGGCGAAACCTCGGCCCCCAGAAGCAACGCCTTGGATTTCATCTGAGCTTCGTCGATTTCTCCGGCTTGAGGTACTATTTCTTCATTACCCCCCTCCACCATGGTACTTAACATAGTCTCGTTCAACGTCCATGGACTAAATCACCCTGCAAAAAGAGCAACACTGTGGAAGGAGGCCCAGAAGGTGCAGGCGGACATCCTGTGTGTTCAGGAATCCCATTTCCTCTCCTCTAAACTCCCACACTTTAAGCACAAGAACTATCCCCATTTGTTTTTTGCTTCTGCCCCTAACAAGAAGCATAGAGGGGTTGTTACGATTATTAGAGACTCTGTGTCATTCAAACTGGGGGAGGTGTTATCTGATCCTGCTGGTAGATTTGTGATTCTTGTTGGGGAATTTAACAATCGTACTTATACTATTGTAAATCTATACGCCCCGAATACCAATCAGGTCAGGTTTGTGAACAAAGTGTTTAAAAAAATAACTGCTGTTAAGAAAGGCAATGTCATTATATGTGGTGATTTCAATATGACAGTTGATTACAGTATTGACACAACCTCAAAATCCAAACGTCCTCTTCCCTCGCTGCACCCTACTCTTATCAGAGAGGACTATTATGATGTTTGGAGGTGTCAGCACTCTAATGAACGGGATTATTCTTTTCACTCTAATAGACACAACTCTTACTCCCGTATTGACATGGTACTGGTGGATAGGGCTCTGCTTAAGGCGACCTCCTCTTCCGCCATTCATGACATCTCATGGTCAGACCATGCACCTGTCTCTATCTCCCTGGCGGAGGAGGCAGTCCCCAGCCCCACGTACATCTGGAGGGCCAATACTGGAGTGTTCCAGACGCAGGCGCAGGTTAATGACATTACCAGACATCTGAAAGAATTTTTTGCGTTAAATGAAGGCTCTGTGTCGGACCCGTCGGTCCTGTGGTGCGCCCACAAGGCCTTCATTAGAGGCATTCTACTACAAATCAGCTCGAGATTGAAGCGCCAAAGAACTTTGAAGGTAGACACGCTCCTGGAGGAGATTAGATCTCTCGAAGCGCAAAATAAGGCCTCACCTACTCCAGGTCTGTCAAACAAACTGGTTAGTCTTAGATGTGACCTTAGACGCCTGCTTCTGGAATCCCATAATAGATATGTGAAGGCCCTGAAACTGACGCACTACTCCTCTGGGAATAAGGCTGGCAAATTTTTAGCATGGCGTCTGAAAGACCAGAGGACTCGTGCGAAAATTCCCTTCATTCGTAGCCCGGCCGATGATAGCAAGTTGTACGACCCCAGGGATATTGCCAATTCCTTTGCTGATTATTATTCGTCCCTATACAACATAAAAGACGATGGTAACACCCCACAACCCTCAGACTATGATATTCAGGCTTTTCTGGCGGACCTGTCCCTCCCAACCCTGTCCCCTTCTCAACTGCAAACCCTAAACGCCCCCATCACGGTTGCAGAAATTCAGAAAGTAATTTCCAAGATGCCCTTGGGTAAGTCCCCAGGCCCTGATGGCCTTCCAAACGACTACTACAGAATGTTCAGTGGGACCCTGGCCCCCGCATTGTGCTCAGTTTTCTCACATGCTGTGTCCTCTACGGGTTTCCCACCTGAGATGCTATCAGCTTATATTGTAACTATCCCTAAGCCTGGCAAATCTCCTGATACCCCTGCCAACTTTCGCCCCATTTCACTCTTGAACACTGACGTCAAGCTATATGCCAAGATTCTGGCTCAAAGGCTTCTTAATGTTCTCCCTTCCCTAATAAATCCTGACCAATCCGGCTTCACCGCGGGTCGACAGGCGTCAGACGCCACTCGCCGGATTATTGGCGTGGTGCAGCATGCCTGGGCCTCTCGGACGCCTTCTCTGCTCCTCTCTTTGGATGCGGAGAAGGCGTTCGACAGGGTCCACTGGACCTGAATGTCGCACACCCTATCCAAATTTGGTTTTCAGGGCCCTATTGTCTCTGCGATCCTAGCCCTCTATTCCCATCCTTCCGCCCAGGTCTTTACCTCTAATTACCTCTCTGGACCCTTTCTTATCTCGAATGGGACACGTCAGGGGTGCCCCTTGTCCCCGTCAATCTTCAACCTTCTTATTGAACCACTGGCCGAAAAAATTAGAGCCCACTCTCATATCACGGGTTTCCCCATACACGGTACTTCACATAAGATTAACCTGTTCGCCGATGATATTATCCTATCCATAACATCCCCGTCTAAATCGCTTCCCCACGTCCAGAATGTTCTACAGTCCTTTAGCAATATCTCCTATTATAGAGTCAACTCCTCCAAGTCCACTATTTTGTCTCTACATCTCCCGCCCGCTGCCCTGGCCCATCTAGAAAGCTCATTTCCCTATGCGTGGGCCAAGGAGAGCATATCTTACCTTGGTCTTCAAATCACTGCAGACCCCCACAGATTGGCTGAGGCCAACTACCCACTACTAATAGAGAAACTTACTAAGGAGACACTGCGCTTGTCCAAAATTGAACTCTCCTGGTCTGGCCGCCTTGCTTCTTTTAAGATGCTTTTGCTGCCCCAGATATTGTATATCTTCCGTACGCTCCCTATACCTGTTAGGCCCCCCACCTCCGGTCCCTTAATGCCATTCTTAGGACCAATGTATGGAGTGCACGTAAACCCCGATGCTCAAAGACGTTGTTAACTAGACACAGGTCGGTGGGTGGTATGGGTTTTACGGATATCCGCGACTACCACCGGGCTTCCCTATTAAATCAACTTAAGTCATGGTTTACCAACCCCCAGGTGACCCCCTGGTGCAGTATTGAAAAGTCATTTAGCCCTAACAGGAATTTGATCTCCTTGCTGTTCCTAGACAGGATGAGACCTCTTCCTCTGCACCAGCTTCCCCTGTCCATTCGGGCCTCTTTGGAGGCCTGGAGGGTTCTGGGTAGCTTAACTAATCCCCGGGATGCTCTGATAGAAGTGCCAGTTCCCATTGAGACCCTGGAGAGCGCCATTCCCAACATTGGGCTTGGGAGCTGGAAGAACAGGGGTATTACCCATATCTCTTGTTTATACAGTGACAACCGTATGTCCTCCTTCCAGTCCCTTCAATCTGCGTATAACCTCCCCTCAGCAGATGAATATAAATTCCGCCAAGTATCTCACTTCCTAGACTCTATCAGGAACCACAAAATCTTTCTTCCAGACCCCGTCTGGAAATTCTTCACGTCCTCTAACCCCACCTCCAAGGGGATCTCCCTGTTCTACAACCTCCTCCAGCACAGACGTACCTTTGTCAAGTCCCCCCCCATTCCTTAAATGGGAGGAGGATTTAGGCCACACTTTCACGGAATTGCAGTGGCGGATTGCTCTCAATTCTGTCTACAAGGCCTCTAAATGTACCAACCACTGGGAACTGGCCCAGAAGATATCCCTGAGATGGTACCTTACCCCATACAGGATGTCTAAGTTCTCTCAAGACAACTCTCCTCTGTGCTGGAGGGGTTGCGGAGAAGTGGGTAACATCATGCATGTCTTCTGGAAGTGTAAGCACCTAACGAGCTTCTGGAACAGCGTATTTAAATCTATCTCACTGATTACAGGTGTATTCACTCGGCCCGAGCCCGCGTTGGCCCTGTTGAGTTTGAATATCGACTCTTTCCCCTCACAGCTCCGAACGGTGGTGATACACCTCCTACTGGTAGCGAGATCTCTCATCACTCGGAACTGGAGGTCCAATGTAGTCCCCAACCTCTCAGAGGTGCTCACGCTCACTCGTGACTCTCATGTGTATGAATCACTTATAGCCTCGAGAGCTGGCCAGAGGATTAGCTTTGATAGAAGATGGCAGTCGTGGAGTGAGTGGGATAGGAAGTGAACTTGCCTTGGTTGACTGACTCTTTAATGATAACGAAATGCCAGCAGAGGTTCTTGCAACGCCCTGGTATGACTATTGATTATTAATGTATGTTGTTCAACAATTGATGTCCATCTCGCCCACGACCCTTTTTTTTTTTTCTTTTTCTTTCTCCCTATGTGTGCTACCTAATGCCCACTCTCCTCTATGTCAGGAGTCATCATTTGTTAAAAGTGTTCTACTACGTTTGATTAAGTTGGAAAGTACGGGACCAGTTGTTAGAAGGGCTTACAATGTGACAGCCTGTGTATTATGATTTATTATGCATGTATTTGGCCACTACGATGTGTGGTAATTGTAGACCTTTGCCTTTATCGTTTAATCTTGCTCTGTTCCGGATTCCTATGTGGTTTATGACTTCTATTTGCCTATTGTTGAAAAATTCTCAATAAAAATTTAATTATAAAAAAAAAAAATGCCTTATCCCTATGTCATGTACCAGGTGTGAGCAGAACTGCGTGGTTAGCAACAGAGGAACAACAAACACATGTAAGTGAAAATATAATGATTTTTAAGGTAAGTGAATAATATAAATACAACCACCTACAATATGACACAGTTCAATAAACCAACCAACAGACAGACCTACAAGTAACAACAATCAGAGAGGTATGTGCAATAAATGGGAAATACCAGAACCATAAACATTAGCCAGGCCAGGGTCATACACAGAGGATCAGTAGATAAACAAAGGGCAGTTCCAGAAACACAAATGTAAGCCAGGCCAGGGTCATCAACGGGAGATCAGTAGATTAGGTAAAGAACAACAGGACAGGGAGAGGATGGATTGATCAGACTGCAGGGCAGGGATGCAAGGTAACAGGTGGGACAGGATAGGGATCAGGACAGGGAGACAGGATCAGGTACACAGGTTCAGGGTTCAGGAACAGGTTCAGGTCTTCAGGCAGCAGGTACGGATCAGGGCACAAGGAAGATACCAAGGTGATGAGAGCAATCATCAACCGGGTATTTATATGAATGTCTGTAATTTGCCTCAAGTGACACCTGAATGCAGGAGGTGCTGTCTGCTCCACACTGCCGGGAAACACCCGATGGTGGACACCGGTATTACAGCCAAAGGATCTAACAGTGCCACCAGCAGATGAATCTCTTCACTACAGATCCTGAGTGTTGGAAGACACCCGCTGGTGGACACTGGCACTGTGATCCAAGAGACAGACGGCACCACCCACAGGTGAACCCTTTCCTGACACCCTCCCTCTTTAAATGTGGCCTACTATTAAGGTTTATGTGATCTGTAGAGTGTCTCTGTAATTTTAATTCTGGAACAAAAATACCTTATCTTTACCTTTTTGAATGCAGCCTGCTAAAAAGAATTACATGATGTGCTGTGTGCCACTGTAATATTTCTGCATCTTGTTTGACAAAATGAACCCTTTCCTGACACCCTCTCTCTTTAAATGTGGCCCACTACTTAGGTTTATGTGATCTGCAGAATGTCTCTGTAATATTTTAATCAAGTTGCTTACATTCTCTACAGCCATTACCTCTTCATTTCAATTGCTTCACGTCTGAAATGTGGGGTTGTGTTTGTGCACTCTATATAACATATGACATTTTATAATATTTTGTAGACAACACAGTATGGCCCTGAACTAAAAGAAGATTACATGTTATGACACACAAACATGTTTTGCCTCTGTTTTACTAAGTTGAAGGAACAGCCAATCTCTTTTTTCTCCCCTGTCAGAACGCGCATTTGCCTTGTTTAAATAGGCATATCCCCATTCTGCCACTCTTCACTGTGATCGTGGGTGGCCGGCAGGCAAGCTAAATTACCAGGACCACATGGTTCACACCCGAGAGTCCTTAAAGAACTTAAGCAGGTTAACCACTTAAGGACCGCCGCACGACTAAATAGGTCGGTGGAGTGCTCGCGACCCAGTCCTGTGCTCCGTGACCGTGCCTGCGGGACCCGCAAACCTGATCGCCACCGGTGTCCCGCGAGTGGGCCACAGAGCTGAAAAACAGGGATAGGTAAGTTTAAACAAACCTCTCCCCATGCTTTCTAGTGAGCCTGTCACTGATCGTCTGTTCCCTGTCATAGGGAACGACGATCAGTGATGTCACATGCCCAGCCACACCCCCCTAAAATAAGAAACACACATTAGGGAACACTTAACCTCTTTAGCACCCCCTACAGGTTAACCCCTTCACTGCCAGTGTCATTTTCACAGTAATCAGTGCATTTTTATAGCACTGTTTTCTGTAAAAATGACAATGGTTCCAAAATAGTGTCAAAAGTATCCGATGTGTCTGCCATAATGTCGCAATCATGATAAAAAACGCTGATTGCCGCATTACTAGTAAAAAATAAATTATTAATAAAGATGTCATAAAACTATCCCCTATTTTGTAGACGCTATAACTTTTGCTCAAACCAATCAATAAACGCTTATTGCAATTTTGATTACCAAAAATATGTAGAAGAATACGTATCGGCCTAAACTTGGGAATTTTTTTTTTATTATATATTTTTGGGGGATATTTATTATAGCAAAAAGTAAAAAAATATTGGGCCAGATCCACAGAGCCAGTACGCTGGTGTATCTACTGATACACCGGCATAGTTTCAAATTACCCGCGTCGTATCATTAGTTTGAATCCTCAAACCATGATACGACGGCTTCGGGCTTCGATCCGACAGGCTTAAGTCTTCGTACGCCTTCGGAGCGTAGGTGCAATATTTCTGCGCCCGCTGGGTGGAGTTTGCGTCGTTTTCCGCGTTGGGTATGCGATCCACGAAGGTACGAGCGGCCGTTGCATTCTCTTACGTTGTCGCTAGTCGCCTTTTTCTGGCGTATAGTTAAAGCTGCTATTATCCGGTCTATAGTTAGACTTGCCATGTTAAGTATGGCCGTCGTTTGCCGGTCGAAATTTAAAAACGAAGTTTCGAGGTAATTTTGCGCAATGCACGGCGGGAAATTTCTGAACGGAGCAAGCGCAGTTTGATCGCCGCGGGGACCCGCTTCATTTAAATGATTCATGCCCCCTACCCGCCGATTTGAATTCCGCCGCCAGAAATACACTATGCAGCTGTAACTTACGGCGCCAAATCTTCCAGGATTCGACTTAGAGCCAGGTAAGATACGGCGGCGTAGTGTATCTCTGATACACTGCGCCCAGGCAATTGTATGTGGATCTGGCCCATTGTTTTTTTTCCAAATGGTCGCTCTATTTTTGGTTATTGCGCACAAAATAAAAAACACAGAAGTGATTAAATACCGCCAAAAGAAAGCTCTATTTGTGGGGAAAAAAGGACGTCAATTTTATTTGAGAGCCACATCGCACGACCGCACAATTATCAGTTAAAGCCGAATCACAAAAAAGGAGCCTGGTCCTTAGCTGCATAATGGTCCGGGGCTTAAGTGGTTAAAGCCTGACTGTTATTCCTAATTTTAAAAGATAACTTAAAGGCTAAGTCCACCTTTGTTCACCTTCTTTTTTTCTAAATTCTAGCTCCCCTATGTACCAATAAAGCATTAATGTACTTATTTTGCAAAAATAAAACAGCTTTCCATTAATTCTACACACACTTACTGTACCTCACTCTCTTCATAGCTGTTTAAAAACACTGCTCAATTACTTTTGCCTTACTTCCTGGACAGATTTTAGGTCATGAAACAGGAAGGAGTTGACCAGCTGATCTCATTAGCAGACACCCTGCATCATCTACTCTATATTATATTTTACTCTATTTTGTTTTATTCTATCCTATTTTTTTTATTCTATTTTATTCTTTCTATTTTATAAAGCAGCATAAGTAGGAATCATTATCTTATTTCACTTGTATACATTACTGTGTTTATATGCAATATGTTTCTATTTTAAATGCTAATTCATTTTTTAAATCAGATAACTAATTTTGTTATAATTTATTTTAAATTCATTGAAATTTGTTGCTATTGTGATTTGGAAATTCTGATAAATCCTATCTCCAAAAAACAAAAATGTTGCCCATATTTCAGTTCGTAACTACCGTAATTGCACATGTCTAGCAATCAGTATGACTTTATGAAAGATCATTCTTATCAAACCATTCTTTGAGGAAGTGAGCTGTCATCTAGATAGAGGAAGGCTGTTTTGTATCTGGATTTTTCCAAAGCATTTGATACAGTTCCCTATAAACACTTAGACCCCTTTCACACTGGGTTGCTTTGCAGACACCTGAAAAGCGACCTGCTGTCTCACCAGGATGAAAGCCCGAGGGCTTTTACACTGGAGCGGTGCACCAGCAAGACGGTAAAAAAAGTCCTGCTAGCAGCATCTTTGGAGTGGTGAAGGAGCGGTGTGTATACCGCTCTTCTACCGCTCCTGCCCATTAAAATCAATGGGCACTGCGGCTATACCGCCAGTAAAGCGCCAAAAATGTACAGTAAAATGCCGCTAAAAATAGCGATGCTTTACTGATGCCGCTGCCCCAGTGTGAAAGGGGCCTTAATTTACAAAATTAGGTCTGTTGGTATGGAGGGTATGCACCTAAATAGAAAACAGGTAATTCCTGCACATCCAAAAGGTGGATTTACTCAAAACTAACAGGTTTGCTAGATAGCATGTACCACCAATTGTTGTCTTACCTTCTACCTATTCTCACAACTCTCTTTGCCATTCAGAGTTCACAAAAAATGGTTGTGTATATTCAGATTTAAAACTTGACCTGAACTTCACCAGCAAAAACTAGCCACATACTTATCGCTGCCAAGCAAACAATAGTGAGGGCTTGGAAGAAACCTTCTGTCTCATTTCCAGAGGCCAAGAATACCTTGACGACCCTTATGATCTGTGAAAAAATGTCCAGTGTCCTCCACGACTCCCATGCAAAATTCCTTAAGGTATGGGCCCTGTGGTGGTCCTATACACTCCCTAATCTACACCTGACTGTCTAGGACTCTAAATGTAATTTGACCCCATCTCCAGCCTGGGGGACCCTCCTTTCGCTTTCCCACCCCTTCTCTGTTTCTGGGTCTCTTGCTCACTGTACTGTTCTACACCTGTTGTGTGTGTTTTTCATTTTTTTTGTCTGTTTTTATTATCCCCCCCCCCCCCGTTCTGCAGACAACTCCGCTTCTCCTTGTCTGCCTTAGCCCCTGGGTCTCCAGGCTCAGACATAACGCACTGACCCCCGGCTGGTGGGTCAGTGTCAGTTTATAATCTGTACCCTTATAATATATATTTTATCATGTACTTTTCTGTGAGCTCCTTTATGTTTCATGTCCATATCCCCTGCTTGGGAATTGGTTATCTGTTTCCCTTTTCATACCTCAAAAAGACATTGAATCAGAAAATAAAATCATCTAGGATGTGCCCCCACCCGTCGCGTGGATCGGAGGCATGTTCAATGTTTCCTACGGATCAGAGTCTCTCTGTACTAGTCTTTTTGAGATCCAACTGTATCAACCTATTATTGATTGTTTTGTTCAAGTTCAACCAATTGTACGTGATCTTTCGTTTACTGATGTTCATAATGTACATATCTCATTTGAATGTTTGTATCCATACTAACATATTTCTGAAAAATTTCAATAAAAATTATTGAACAAGAAACTTGACCTGAACTTAAGCAAGCACCAATGATCCTTCTCCCAACCCAAAGTGATATTACTTGGGCCTTGCTATTGGGTGCTCAAAGACCCAGTACTGCATTGTCGGTAACAGAAGAAAAGTTATATATTTCCCTATAGCCAGAGCTACAGATTTTTTTTTTTTTGGTTCTCAATTGGAGGAACAGAGTGGTGAAGAGGTAGTAGACTGTAAGTAAAAAAACATTGGTTAGCACTTACTATCCAGCTTACCTGTTACTTTTCCCCGATAGGATCACATTAACCACTTGACCACTGGGCACTTAAACACCCTTCCTAACTAGACCAATTTTCAGCTTTCGGTGCTCTCACAGTTTGAATGACAATTACTCAGTCATACAACATTCTACCCATTTGAAATTTTTGTCCTTTTTTTCACACAAATAGAGCTTTCTTTTGGTGGTATTTGATCACCTCTGGGTTTTTTATTTTTTGCGCTATAAAAGAAAAACGACTGAAAATTCTGTAAAAAAAAATAAAAAAATCTTGTTTCTGTCATATTAGCGGGTTATTTCTCACACACAGCATATGCATACCACAAATTACACCCCAAAACACATTCTGCTATTCCTCCCGAGTATGGCGATACCCCATGTGTGGGACTTTTACACAGCGTGGCCACATACAGAGGCCCAACATGCAGGGAGCGCCATCAGGCGTTCTGGAACACCCAGACCAATTCTGACATTTCTCTCCTACATGGAAAAATCATCATTTATTTGCTAGAAAATTACATAGAACCCCAAAACATTATATATGCTTTTTTAGCAAAGACCCTAGAGAATACAATGGCGGCCGTTACAACTTTTTATCTCGCACGGTATTTTCGCAGAAATGTATTGAACGCGTGTTTTTTAAAAAACTGTTTTGTGCTTAAAACAAAAGAGTAAAGTTAGCCCAATTTTTTTTCATAATGTGAAAGATGAAGTTACGCCGAGTAAATAGATACCCAACATGTCACCCTTCAAAATTGAGCACGCTCATGGAATGGCGCCAAACTTTGCTACCTAAAAATCCCCATAGGCGGTATTGCAGAGTATTGGGGTATTGCAAAGTATCATGCAGGGTATTGGGGTATTGCCGAGTACTGGGGTATTGCCGAGTACTGGGGTATTGCCGAGTATTGGGGTATTGCCGAGTATTGGGGTATTGCCGAGTATTGGGGTATCGCCGAGTATTGGGGTATCGTTGAGTACTGGAGTACTGGGGTATTGCCGAGTACTGGGGTATCGTTGAGTACTGGAGTACTGGGGTATTGCCGAGTACTGGGGTATCGTTGAGTACTGGAGTATTGGGGTATTGCCGAGTATTGGGGTATTGCCGAGTATTGGGGTATTGCCGAGTATTGGGGTATTGCCGAGTACTGGGGTATTGTTGAGTACTGGGGTATTGTTGAGTACTGGGGTATTGTTGAGTACTGGGGTATCGTTGAGTACTGGAGTATTGGGGTATTGCCGAGTATTGGGGTATTGCCGAGTACTGGGGTATTGTTGAGTACTGGGGTATTGCCGAGTACTGGGGTATTGCCGAGTATTGGGGTATTGCCGAGTATTGGGGTATTGCCGAGTATTGGGGTATCGTTGAGTACTGGAGTACTGGGGTATTGTTGAGTACTGGGGTATTGTTGAGTACTGGGGTATTGTTGAGTACTGGGGTATTGCCGAGTATTGGGGTATTGCCGAGTATTGGGGTATTGCCGAGTACTGGGGTATTGCCGAGTATTGGGGTATTGCCGAGTATTGGGGTATTGCCGAGTATTGGGGTATTGCCGAGTATTGGGGTATCGTTGAGTACTGGAGTACTGGGGTATTGTTGAGTACTGGGGTATTGTTGAGTACTGGGGTATTGTTGGGTACTGGGGGATTGCTGAGTATTGTTGGGTACTGGGGATTGCAGGGTACTGGGGATTGCAGGGTACTGGGGGGATGGCAGAGCTGGGATGTTTTGAGGGATGGCTGGATCTGTGACTGCATTTGTCACAGATCCAGCCACAGCTCAGCTGCTGACACCCCGCTCCCCCCCCTCTCCTCGCACACTGTACAGAGCGGAGAGGGAGGAGAGGGAGGAACCGGCGTCATCAAATGACGCCGGTTTGTTTACAAGTGATCGCGCCGTCATTTGACGGCGCGATCACGTGGTAAACGGCCGCGATCAGCGGCAATTTACCGTGATCCGTGATGCGCCGGGTCTTCTAGACCCGGCGAGCACGGACACTTTCGTGAGCGCGTCCCAGGGGACGCGCAATCGCGAAAGTGAAGGACGACATCCCAGGGACGTCGTCCCGAGGTAACCCCGCCGCGCCGTAGCAGTAAAATGCTTATGGCGCGGTGGGAAAGTGGTTAATAAAATTGGGAAAAACGTGCAATCTGTGCTATTCTCACTTGATTTTATAAAGTATTTCACAAGGCCTTTTGTTAACCCAAATTAAATGTGATCAATAGGTAAAGTGTAATTTCCTCTTTTGTTAAGTTGGAAGGACATGTAGCATCTAAATCCTAAATGTCAGCTTTTGTTACATTCAAAGTTGGTCTTTGGCTGAGCTTCAAACTGAGTCTTTTTCACTATTCACTCCTTTGTTTGACCATTTTTTTATCTCCTCTTTATCAAACAGCCCGGTACCTCGTCTTTAATATGGAATAAAGTGAATGTAGGTTAGGGATCAATATGAAGGTATTGTTCTCAAAGACCTTCACAAATTGCATTTGCACCATCATCTGAAAAGCCATCAATCTTGCTTTCGCTGGCATCGGCTATGTTTCATAAGCCACTCTGAAAACAAATAGGAATGGAGTCATTGTAGAAGAAGAGACCAGAAAATCTGATTTAACTTTGCCTCCTATAACATTATGAATTGAGTAACTGACACGTTAAGAAAAGAGGGCATGATGTGATAATACACGGCCTTGAAATTGACTCCTGTGAAGCCATTTATGCTCTGAGAACACTCTTTACCTGGATCAATAACCACTAGGGATTCAATTGCAATGCTTAATGTTGTATTGGAGTTTTACTTTCTGTAATAAGTTTACGTATTTTATAAAACTTTTATGATGATAACTTTTACAAAGCCACTCTGAGCTAGCTTTTTTTATTTTTTTTAAATGCTGAAAAATTAGATGATGAAGAAAATAATCATAATTTATGAATTCTAGCTCTAGAATCAGGTCTGGTGATCTGTTACAGTTTAGAAACACTTGGTGGTATGAGTGATGCAAGTGTAGCACTACCCCCGAAGATGTTGGTTTGTTTTGGGTGGCATGTTACCTCTATGTCTAGGGTACCGTCTAGGGTACTTGATGAGACCTGCAGTAAAGTCAATGTCCAGGTGTCTTTCTGTGCTTTTATTACCCAGCCGGGTAAAAACGATAAACAGTAGAAGGGTGAAGGAATAGCAAAATAGAAGATAGCAAATTCAGGTGTAACTGGATATGGAAAAAAGTCCTGCTTCCAACAACAACTTTATTTCGCCACTCCAGCCAGAGTGTCACTCAGATGAATAGGGTTAGTCTCTGCCACAGACTCTCCTAAAGATTGGAGACAATTGTGATCCAAAATCCTTCTTGACTTGATTTAGCACCCGGTTCTCCTTCACAATGCTTCTGGTTTGATCAGCAACTGATAGGCGACCCACGTCCAGCCTCCCAGAACCAAAGTTTCCTCCTATGAATAGACAGGCCTCTCCTGAAACACCAGCCTCGTGCTTGGTATCTCCCGGAAAGGTTCCTCATCAGTCAACTTCCTCCAATTGGACGGACAGACCAGGACCACTTGGCGAAATAGGGACCCAGTCGACTCACTGGATCCACAATCTAGATGAATGCGCTCCTCTCTGGCATTCTTTTATGCCCCTTAACTCGCAACAGGACGTATTTCTTGGAGGTTTTCTGGATAAATTGGAGGGATTTCAGGAAGGACAATTGATTATGGGGGGTGATTTGAATATCCCCCTGGATCCTAGGGTGGATACATCTTCTGGGAGCTAGGCAGGATTGGCGAGCACTCGGAAATGGATAGTACGACAGATACAAAAAGCAAAGTTAATAGACATATGGAGATTGACACACCCAGGAGAAAGAGATTATTCCTTTTATTTTATCCCCCATAAAATACACTCTCGAATAGATTATTTCATTCCACATAATCAGTTGCATGCAGTTAAAGAAGTCAGAATAGGGAAAATCACGTGGTCAGATCACGCACCAATTGTTCTGAAATACAGGTTGAGGGATTTTCTGCATCCTGGGGCAGCGACATGGAAGCTGAATGAAAGTCTCCTACAGGACGCTGCTGTATTGGAAGATGTACAGAGGTAAGGTGGTACTTCCAGACCAATCATACTCCAGATTGTGATTTAGGGGTGATCTGGGAGGCCCACAAGGCAGTGATAAGGGTAGTCCTAATAAAACATGGGGCAAGGATAAAGAGGAAGAGGGAAGTCAAATTAACAAACCTTTTGGCAGATATTGCACGTTTAGAACTTTTACATAAACAGAGCTGTAGCCCAAAGTTGGAAAGAGATCTTCTGGCGGCACATAAACAGACTACCGAACTGCTCTGCTATAAAGAAAAGAGGGCAATACAGATAGGCAGGAGACAGAACTTTGAATTTTGTAACAAGTGTGGGAAGCAATTGGCTGGTTCACTGAGGGAGCAACAAACAAAGACGTATATACCTATGATTCTAGGACCAGGAGGTGAAAAATTTAGCTTACCTAGAGAGATAGCACAGCGGTTTGAAGAGTTCTATAGAGCTCTATATAATTTACAAACAGGATCTGAGAACCAATCCGCGATGGACGAATATATAGCAAACTCAGGTATATCGAGTCTTCTACCAATAGTTAGCCAAGAAATGGATCAGCCAATTGACATAGAAGAAATTCAGAAGGTAGTGAAAGGGGGAAGGGAGGTAAATCACCGGGCCCAGACGGTCTTACTATGCAATACTATAGATTCTCCTCCCTGTTTTAGGACCATTTATGGTGAAAATGTTTAATAGCCTAGGAGATACAAGTCTGTATCATACAGAATCCTTGAAAGCTTTGATTGCGATTATACCAAAGGAAGGGAAAGACCCTTCCCAATGTGGGAGCTACAGACCGAAATCTCTATTGAATACGGACATGAAGCTCTTTTCTACTCTGGCAACACGATTATGACAACATATACCCAGCCTGGTTCATAAAGACCAGGTAGGATTTGTGCAGATGAGGGAAGCTTGGAAAAACACAATCAAGACCTTGAATTTAATACATCTAGTGGGTACACTCCGAACCCCATGTGTCTTTTTAGGAACAGATGCAGAAAAAGCTTTTGATCGTATAAATTGGCAATTTATGTTCTCGGTATTGAGACACATGGGGTTCAGTGATAGGATTATATGGTGGATTTCAAGTAATTATACCCACCCCACTGCACAGGTCAAGGTGAATGGAGTAATGTCCTCAAGCTTTAAGTTATCCAACGGGACAAGACAGGGGTGCCCGTTATCCCCACTCTTATTTGCCTTGTCTGTGGAGCCCCTACTAAGCAGGATCCAAGCGAATCCAGATATTAAGGGAGTGTCAGTGGAAGGTATATAGTATAAAATATTGGCATACGCAGATAATATGATGTTTAATCTGACGAACCCGATGGTATCCCTCCCTAATTTGATTCAAGAACTGGAGAGATGTGGTAATCTATCAAATTTTAAGATTAACTACACAAAATCTGAAGCAATGGGAGTAGGGATTCCTACGGAAGAACTGAATACCTTGAAGGCTAATTATTGATTTAAATGGACAGATCAAGCTTTGACATATTTAGGTACCTCCATCCCGGCAGATCTGGCACAAGTATATAAGCTTAATTTTTTACCATTACTATGTAAAGTGCGGATCCTCCTGGATGGGTGGCAGAAGGGGGTTCCATTTGTGTTTTGGGAGGTGTAACGTTATTAAAATGAACATTTTACTGAAATGTTTGTACCTCTTTCAGACACTCCCTACAAGTACAATCTCTTTTCAATAGATTCATATGGGCAAATAAGAGGTACAGAGGTACAGAGGAATTAGGGGATCCATATTATCACTACCTAAAAGATATGGGGGGGTGGCTGCCCCGGATATATATATATATAAATATTATCAGGCAGCCTTATTTAGTCATCTGATAGATTGGAGTAGACATAGGGAGGAGAAAACCTGGCCTGTGTTAGAACAAGCCTGTGTACCGGGTTACTTCACCGGGCCGCATGGTGTTATAGGGAGCTCCCGAAAGACTTGAAGAAGCACCCCCTGATATGTTTGACTTTAAGGTTGGGATATGGGTTGATCGCAAAGGGGAAATTATCAACATTAGACTCACCCCCTTTCCCCATTCTGGGGAATCCACAGTTTGGACCAGGTTGGAGGAAGGGCCCTTTCAGTAAACTGGTAGAACAAGGGCGGTTTCAAGTATCCCATTTTATTAAGGCAGGAGTATGGCCCGCAATGCAGGAGATGATAACAGGATCGTCACCCTATCAATTGGATTTCTGGAGTGCACTACAGCTGCAAAATGTTCTAGATACCTTGGGCTCACCGAGTAGATACGAAAGAGAGTTAACACAATTTGAGGAGTATTGCACTGTGAATGAAATACTCCGACATACTCTCTCCAAAATGAGTGAATTGTTAAACACACCTGCTGAGGACTTCCTACTGCCTAAATAGGACAATTAGAAGCAAAGAGAGGGGTAACAAGATAGGGGTAGGAAACCCCCCTCCAGCTTGGGGACAAGATGTGGGGCCGTGAGGGGAGGGGGATTAACTTCCCAATTGGGTGATGTGTTTGAGTTTAAGGTGTGTGAATTGAGGGAATAGGAGTGAGAGGAGGGCGAAGATAGAGGAAGGTGTAGGAAGTAAGATAGAGGTAAAAGGTACAGATGTAAAATGTCTCTTTTCCTTATTCTTTTTTTATTTTATATATATATATATATATATTTATTTTCCTCTTTCATTGATGGTTATATTTGTGATGTTTTGTTGGCCCTGTATTTCTTTGGTATCTATATAAAAGGGATTAGATGAATGCACTTCGGACCAACATGGTCCCAGAGCCAGGAACACACACGCACGCACCCCAGCCTGGAGGGCCACACACACGGGGTGGGACAACTGCCCAGCTTAATGGCGGGAACACAGCCACCCCGAAACAATGGCATCCGCTATTCAAATACCCCCTCCCAGCATGCACAGTGAGGCTGCCAACCCTCCTGATTGGCAGCTGAGATTAGTTATTCGACTACACTTGACCCCACTGCTGCCATCTGCCGTCCGCAGGTGACGGGAGTCCCCAGACAAAAGGATAGCACACAGTACAGCCAAGCTGGAGAAGAGACCCCAAACTTAACCCAAAAAACAAGTTCAGAGCCAACTACCTCTCTGAACTCCCTCTAAATTTACTATAACACCGGCTCTGAAAATAGCCAGGCGCTATACAAGAAAATAAAATGGTAAGCAAAGTATTAAAGATATCATTCAGTTAGCATAGCTCTTGTTTTCCGATTTCTCTTGAAACTTAATAAGGCTGACATTTGATACGGATTTTCATGTTGCATTTGATGGGAACTGTCTATGCTATATTGTGAGGGATTGACTCAGGCAGAATAGTTATCAAATCACCATTTTGATAAATAGCAGTCATCACTAGGATGGAATTTTGTATGCCAAAGCACAATCCACAAAATATCACTTCTTGGCGACATTTATTGTGAGTTTATTTGAGGAAACTAATGAAGAAAGTAGAAAAGAAGACCTTTTTGATTAACATATATTCATGACTCCCAAAAAGTACATGGTGAAGAAATAACTTTAGCAATTAGAGATTAACTCCACTTTTGTTGAGACAAAAAATAATCAACCCCTGATGACATCCCAATTGACTTAACATGTTGGATGCAGCCTAGAGATCATTCTTTGTGAGAAGAGTCTGGTGCCGTTTCCTGTCAACCAGAGGAGATCGGAATATAGTGGAGCTCATGCAGGAGTTGATGCAGCTCTGCCCTGTGCCCACTTTGTGACTGAAAGCTTTTTCTATGTTATTATACAAGTGAATGTATCAACTTTTATTATTAAAACATTGCATTACAGACTTTTGTCTTTGAGCATGGATTGATTTCCTGGTGTGAGAAAAGCTTTCATCCACTAGAAAGGATACAGTCAAGCCCTGGCTATAAAAAGCATAAGCCTGATAGATCCTTTCTTTTTTAAGGGTCATATTAGCAAGGTGAGGGTGTGGCCATAAGAATTTTGTGAAGGTCTTGGAAGTAACACACAAGTGATTTGATGGTGGAAAATCACAGGAATACTCATGCATAATTTATCATTTGTTTACTAGTTTGTGTGTTCACATTTGTGTATATCACTATAATATTTACATTGTGGTGTCAGTCTACAGAGTTATGTGGATCATGTTTTTTAAGATTGTATACACGTTGGGCTGATGTCACATCGGGAACAGGATGTGCACAGTCGCCATCTTGGATAAGTATGTCTTTAAACTTTCTTAAAGGCTGGTGAAAGTTTCTTTAACCCCTTCCATACAGGGCATTTTCACCCCCTTCCTGCCCAGACCAATTTTTAGTTTTCAGTGCTGTTGCACTTTGAATGACAATTGCAACACTGTACCCAAATTAAATCTTTATGTCCCCCCCAGCTTTCATTTGGTGGTATTTGATCATCTCTGCGGTTTTTATTTTTTGCGCTATAAAAAAAAAAAGAGCGACAATTAAAAAAAAAAACACACAATTTTTTTATTTTTTTTCATTTAATAAATATCACAATTTCTTTTAAACTTTGTTTCCCTAAGTTTAGACCGATACAAATTCTTTTACGTATTTTTGGTTAAAAAAAACCCGCAATAATCGTATATTGATTGGTTTGCGCAAAAGTTATAGCGTCTACAAAATAGGTGATAGATTTATGGCATTTTTATTTTATATTTTTTTTTTACTAGTAATGGCGGCGATCTGCGATTTTTTAATTGTGACTATAAATATGCACTGATTACACTGTGTAAATGTGGCTGGCAGGGAAGGGGTGATAAAGGGGTTAAAATGTTACCTAAAATGTGTTCTAACTGAAGGGGGGAGGGGACTCACAAGGGGAGGAGACCAATGTGTGTTCCTCTGTGCTGGGAACACAGCATTGGTCTCCTCACCTCTGACAGGAGGTAGATCTGTGTGTTTACACACACAGATCCACACTCTTGCCGTGATCACCAGTAATTGCGGGTGTCCGGTGGCAATCGCGGCTGCCAGGCACGCGCACGGGGTCACGAGCAGTGCCACGGGCACGCGCACGCCCTAGATCGACAGGAACGAAGGACATCCTATGACGTCCACCTGGATCGAGGGAGGGTTCCTGCTGGCGTCATTTTACAATGACCCGGTTAGGAAAGGGTTAAAGTGCTTGTAAAGGATTGTTTTTTAAAAATAACAAATATGTCATAATTACCTCCACTGTGCATGTCGTTTTGCACAGAGTGACCCTGAACATCCTCATCTGGGTTCTCCCCACGGCTCTTGCAGCTCCTCCCTGCATTGGATTAACCCCCTAGGAGAAGCACTATCCCGAGGGGGTTACATTGTGGGCGGTCTCCTGTGTCCAGCATTTGCATCCACAGACATGAATACCGAAATCATCCCCACCTCCTGGCGCCTGCATCATTGGATTTGATTGACAGCAGCAATAGCCAATGGCTGCGCTGCTTTCAATCTATTCAATCAAGAGACGGAACCCATGGAGAGACAGACATTTGGGGCTCAGGTAAGTAAAACGGGGGGGAGGGAGCTGGGGTGCTGGTGACTGCAAGGTGTTATTTCACTTTAATGCATAGGATGCATTAAGATGAAAAAACACAAGGGTTTACAACCCATTTTAATGTAAGTGTGGTACTTGCCATTTGTTTTTGTTTTGTAAAAACTGAAAGCCATATATCTCTGGTCTTTTTGACTCACTTCCTAAAAAGGGTAAATTCCATACAGTAGGTGAGGTGTTAATCCATGTGAGCTATCTTTCCTTGGAGGAACATTCCTTTGTCGAAACACTTTTTTCTTTGAAACTCTATAATGTGTGTCACATTTGTCATTGGAGTGATCACAACTACATGGACACTTATTGTGAACTCTGTATGTGTCATTTTTGCACTCAAATTATATGTAATATTTGGTGTTTCTATGTGCAGAAGAAGAGACAACTTCCATAGTCTAAACATCCAGCGACTGTTTACTATGAGTTTGGAAGCTTCTCAGACTTTGCAAAAGCGAAACAGTATACCGTAGTATCAGCCCAAGATATATTTTATCTTTTATCAGTTTTAGAATTGTATGCATCTCTTCAAACTTATTGGACTGTAGATTTATACCTGAATTTAGTTAATTCGTAACAAAAAGTCCTTACATCAGAAAGGCTGTTGCACCATTTTTTTATTTAAATTGTACAAAAATGCACACCTTGTGCTCAAGC
The DNA here is from genome assembly GCA_029574335.1 of Rana kukunoris. Classification (NCBI taxonomy): domain Eukaryota; kingdom Metazoa; phylum Chordata; class Amphibia; order Anura; family Ranidae; genus Rana; species Rana kukunoris. Next base: position 123,448,454 of record CM056051.1, read on the forward strand.
CATATGTCACAAACATATGGGGCCAGATTCAGTAAGAATTTACGCGGCTTATCTCGAGATACACCGCGTAACTTCTAAAATGCGCCGGAGTATCTTTTTTCTGTATTCAGAAAACAAGATACGCCAGGATTGAGCTAAGATACGAGTGGCGTAAGTCTGTTACGCCATTGTATCTTAGTTGCATATTTATGCTGGCCGCTAGGTGGCGCTTCCGTCGATTTACGCGTCGAATATGTAAGTTAGCTAGATATGCCTATTCACGAACGTATGCCCGGCCGTTGCCCGCCGTTTACATAAGGAGATTTCAGGCGTAAAGATATTCCAACAAAAAGATGGCGCAGCCAATGTTAAGTATGGACGTCGGGACCGCGTACATTTTTTAAATGTTTACGTCGTTTGCGTAACTCGTCCGTGAAACCAATGAGTCATAGCGACGTCATTTGGAGCATGCGCACTGGGATACGTCCACGAACGGTGCATGCGCCGTTAGTAAAAAAACGTCAATTACGTGGGGTCACACTTAATTTAAATAAAACATGCCCACATCAAACACATTTGAATTTGGCGGGCTTAGGCCGACCCATTTACGCTACGCCACCGTAACTTAGCTTGGTGAATACAGCACTTGCCTCTCCAATTTATGGCGGCGTAGCGTATCTGAGATACGCTACGCCCGCATAACATTACGCCGATCTACCTGAATCTGGCCCATGATGTTTAATTTACACTAAGATTTCAAAATTCAAACTCACTCACAAATTGATACTGCGCTCAACCCATATGATGTATAACAATTTAGCCATGCACTTACCCTAACCTTACCAAATGCTCAGTCCTACCTTATCTCGCCTTCTGGGTAAGTATTGCACCATTTTGCATAAATTCTTAATTGATTTTCAAATAATCATTATTAAAGAGAAACTGCAGTCTGCTCACATAATCTGTAAATAAAATAAAAAAAAACATCTTTGCCATTCTAAAGGTTCCCTCCAACCGCTTTGCATATTATTTTTATATATACTGTGATTCTGTACTTGCCAAATGTGCTGCAGAATTCTCCCTCCACTGAGTCCGGCTGCAACCATTTTATTAGTGGGCAGCTGAAGCTGCTGCCTGTTCACTTCCTGGATTTACACAGACACACACCTCCAACTCTGCAGCTCTCATTGGCCCTCTTATGACTCACCCTCTCCCTTCCTGGCAAACTCTCACGAGAGTGAGAGAGAGAACTGTGCATGTCATAAGCCTAAGCTTTTTACCAGAAAAGAAACAGAAAGTGGGCTGTATAAGGTATTTACTGGCAGAAAAAAATGTTTTACCATTCAAGTTAAGTGCAAAGATTTAATAGATGGGAAGATGAAAAAACAACTGCTTTAAAGTTCTACTGGTTTACTTTCAAGCTTAAATTACATATCTGGATCAACACCTTGCTCATTATCTATAAAGATCATTAGTACTTTGTGATTACCATGTTGACTGTGAATATTTGTAAAAAGGTTGAGAACTGTCCGTAATAGTTTTTTTATTTGCACTAACATACAATTTTTCAGGACACGCTTTTGGGGTATATCCCCATCTTCAAGGTCCAAGCAGTATTGATTCACATTTTTTTAAAATTGTAAATCAATGTGAATCAATGTAAAAAGGTTAAAAGACTTATGAAAAGGATTACATTCTAGATTTTAAAAAAAATGACTACTTTAATGGCCATAAACACACTAGCAATTTAACATACATTTACAAAAAGAAAAGCCTCACTTTGTTAACAGTAGCTGCTGAAGTAAAACAAATGTTGAAGATTTACTAAATACTGTTTCATTACACCTACAGGATGCCCAAGTTTTTGTATTGTCACTCTGTTGAATGTTGCACCAGTCGCTTCTATCTATATACACTTCTGTACTAAGAAATTTAATTTAAAATATGTATTTTTGCTTTGCTGTATTTATATAAATTGCTAATTTTACACACTCCACCAAGCTAACTATAGAAATTACTAGTCAAACCCTTTCATAGGAAAGACACTTCTTTCATTTTGTATAAATCGGTGAAGTTCAGACCTTGGTTTCTCAGTGAATCCTAATAGTTTAAATTTGCATTTCCTGAGTATTTTTGCTGCAAATTCGCTAAAGATTTTTTTTTAAAAAATAAAGAAAAATAAAATATAGCGTATATAATTGAGACACATGTCATATTGCAATTTACCTTTCCTTCTTAATCTACACCTCTGTAATTTTCTTTAAATTGCAAAAAAATATAGCTACCTGAAAGTGTTCTGTACACAGAATTTGATCACCAATTCTGTTTTACACAAACTCCTGAATGATTCACTTAATAGGAAGATAGAACAAAACCAGCCATGAAGCATTTGGTCTGTAAAATTGACTAATAATATTGTACACCCAAAATGTCTTGTATCTTATAGATCTGTTCAGGGCTTGCAGTCTAACTTGGGTACATTCTCCACCAGTACTCTCACAGGGGCCATCAGCACATGCTGGATAGACATGCATCCATAATGCCACAAGCTGGCCTCAAAGAAGTAGCTCTACACAGGTGTGAATATCCTTTCAGCCCTAGCACTTGTTGGGCACCAAAACAAACAGAAAGCTGACTTCTAACCTGGTGTAATGTTTCCTTTCCTGTTGGATGGGAAGAGCTCCTGTTTCTAATACTGTATGTTGTTCTGGAATATCAGTAGGTTAAAAAGCAACATAATGCACCACAACTTACAGCATGTGCATTGTAATGTGCTGCTATGCATTTGTATAACTGCTTGGTGCTTTGTGGGGTAACTTAACCTAAGGGCCCCTTCATAACCTAAAAAATAGCACCTCATTTATTTTCCTAATTGCAGAGCACCAGAGCACAACATAGTGTGAGTTGCAATGTTGCAGCAGAAAATTCAGCTCTATAATCTCCAATAGACTACAGAATGTACTGCACTCTGTTCATGTTATGCTTGGGCATTGCAGGAACATCCCCCTGGCCAAAATGTTTTTGGTCAACTAGCAGCAGACATATCGGTAGTCCTGAACCTCGAATTCGATTCTAAATCTAGAACAGAGGGATTGCAGGTTTTAATAATAATAATAATAATAATAATAATAAATATTAATAATAATAAATATTAATAATAATAATAATAATAATATTAATACAACGTTTTTATTATTATTATTATTTATTATGTCAGATAATTGGATAAATTCGTATACGTTCACTAACAGACAAATTTGAAAATTCCAATACCTATAATTTAAAAGTTAGTAATAGTTATTATTGTTATTTTTTTTTTTGGATTTTCTAATTTTAAGGTTTTCAAATGTTCATTCTTTTGAATTTGAGAAGTTTCGAATTTTCTGGTTTTCCCAATTTTTTCAGATTTTCTAATTTGTGAATTTCGAATTTTAGAATTTCCAAACATTAGAATTTTTGTATTTCAAATCTCAGAATTTTTAAATTTTTGGATTTTCGAATTTCTGAATTTTAATTTTCGGGTTTTCGTTAATTTGAATATTTCCGAAATAAAACATTTGTCAAATTTTGTTGAATATTGAATTCAAGAGGCACATGGTAACTCTGGAGGAGCTGTGGAGATCCACAGCTCAGGTGGGAGAATCTGTCCACAGCACAACTATTATGCCTTGTACACACAACCGTTTTTTCCGTAAAATGAACTTTTGACTGCCAAGAACATGGTGATAAAATTAAGTTCTATGCTTTTGAGCATGCGTCGAATTGTTTCCGAGCATGCACATTTTTTTTCCGGTCGGAAAAGCATACAGACAAACGGCTTTCCTGACAGGATTTTTTTCTGACGGAAAAAGGAGATCCTGCTTTTCTTTTTTTTGTCCGGCAGTCTTCTTGACGGAAAAACTGCGATGGAGCATACACATGGCCGGGATTCCCAGCCAAAAGCTCTCATCACAGGTTTTCCGACGGGAAAACTGGTCGTGTGTATAAGGCATAAATTTGGCCTTTATAGAAGAGTGGCAAGAAGAAAGCCATTGCTGAAAAAAAACATAGGAAGACCCGTTTGTGGTTGTTATAGCTACTCTCCCAATAAAAGATCAAAGGGCACTATTTGACAAAAATACACAGTTTACTTTGGAAGCGATGGAGTCTGATCCCGACGGAAGATATATTTTTATTAAAGGATCCCTATTTAATACGAAGTACACTTTGGTGAATGTTTTTTTTTTTCAAGAAGTTTATTAAACAGAAAGAAAAATACACTTACAATATAGTGCAGCAGGTAAAGATTAACAGAAACTACGAGTCAGCGGGCGCAGTCGCTTCTTATCCAAGAACATAGGGATACTCGAACAGGAAACATAACGGTATCCAAAGCGACATTTCAGTGAGTCAAAGGGAACGCTCATCGTTATTAAGATAGTTCATTAACAACGGCGGATAGGAGGGGGGGTATGATCAAGTCCGTCGGGGGTGTCTTTGTCTGTTTTATGTTTTAATGCTCTTGGAGCAGGTCAGGAGGATGTTGCTGTCAGGGGGGTAAAGGGGGACCAGCTATGGAGGGGGGCACAGGGTAGGAGGGAGAGAGAATAAGGAGAGCGTTATCCTCTCTTTTTTTTTTCTTTCCTCCTTTTTTGTGTTTGGGTTCGTCTATAGTCAGTGTCTTAGCTCGCCCATTCGCCTAGTTGCAACTGCCTGTCAAAACCCACCTAGGCCCCCGGGATCTCTGGAGCCACAATTTTCTTAAAATCCTCTGTGGAAGTGAAGTGTACCCAACATGCCCAAGTCTCAATATATTTCGAAGGGGTGTCGTGTGCTTGGTGTATCAAGTTCTCCATGTCAGCGGTTTGGGCGATTCGCCTGAACCAGTCGGCTATCGTCGGAGGCTCAGGGGATTGCCACTTCACAGGGATGCAAAGCTTTGCTGCGTTGATCATGTGCATCGCCAGAGAACGGGAGTAGGACTTTTAAGGTTGATTAGAGTAGTGAAGTAGAAACTGTGCAGGGGAGAAGTCTAAGTTAGAAGCAGACACTTGGTTGGTGAGGCGATGGACCTCAGTCCAGAATGGTTTCAGTTTAGGGCACGTCCACCAGACATGTAGCATGGAGCCTACCTCCTTTCCACATCTCCAGCACAAAGGGGAGACCGAGGGAAAGATGGCGTGCAGTCTGGAGGGTGTTATATACCACCTTGTGAAAATTTTGAATGCGTTTTCCTGGGTGTGGACATTCACCGAACCCTTGTGAATGCAGCTTAACATTGCATCCCAGTCCTGGGTTGGCAAATCCAGTGACAGTTCTGTTTCCCATTTATGGCTAGCCCAGTTACTCTTAGGGTCATCGCCTGGGAATAGAAGCACGTAGATAGTTGAGATTAGGTGGGTCAAGGGGCCGGTGCTCAAACACAGTGTTTCAAAAGGAGTCGGACGGCGGGACCAGACCGAGTTCGGGCTCGGGTTTCCAAAGAAGTGCCTGATCTGGCACTTTGGTGAATGTTTATTGCCCCAACACCTGCCCTGTCAGGTACCTGAGGAGAATCTTGAATAGACTAGAGGGTTTTAGAGAGGGCAGGGTAGTCTTGGCAGGGGACCTTAACTTTGTCTTTGATCCAGTACTAGACACCCAACCGGTATCGTTAAGATCAGAGGGCAAACATCTACGTGCAATTAAACATTAACTACACCAAATGCAATTGGTTAAAGGCTTGGAGAATATTACACCCAAGAGATAAGGACTTCTCATTGTATTCATCTGTACACAGGTCATATTCTAAAATAGACCATATCCTCCTGGACCATCGGTTGTTGGAGGGTCTGAGAAGGATAGAAATAAAATCAATAACACTCTCTGACTATGCTCCAGTTGAGATGTCACTGGATCTAGGGGGATCCCTCTTGGCCAGAGAGTCTGGAGAATAGATGAATCCCTTTTAAGGGACTCTAAGATAGCGGACGACATGGAGAAGGATATGGGTCCTTCTTTTAAGGAAAATTACAAAGATAATGTGGCTCCATCGGTTTTATGGGAAACTCATAAAGTATATATGAGAGGGAGGATGATTGCGGAGAAGGCAAAGAGGAAAAAAATCAGGCAGGCCCAGAAGCGAACCCTGCTATAAGAAATACAGGCCCTGGAACAGAAGCATAAAGACACTCAGGAAGAGTAAACTCTGATCTTAATAACCAGGATACGGGAACTACTGGAACAGGAAACAAAATGGGTATTTGATAACACGAGTAAGAGGTTTTACGCTATGGGAAACAAACAGGGGAAACTTCTAGCAAGGACAATTAAAGCTAAAAACACACAGAATTATATCTTAAAAATTAAAGACAAGAATGGAGATTTGAAGCACACTACTAAGGATATAACAGAAATCCTCCAAGAGTATTAGCAAAACTTATATAAAGTAAATTAAGAACGAGATACAATAGATATTCAGAGTAGGGGAAGAAAAATGGAACAATACCTAGAGGGGTCTAAGACTTTGCAAATGTTAGTAGAAGATGCCATCAATTTAGAGAAAGAAATTACAAGAGAAGAAATAAGTTTAACAATTAAAAATATTAAGATGGGAGAGAGCCCAGGCCCCGACGGGTATACCTTATATATTACAAAAGATACAGAGAAATTCTTATACCCTACTTTCAGGAGTATATGAACTCCATTGGGAGAGGTCTGGCAATGCGGGAGGAAGCTCTAGGAGCCCACATAACTCTTATAGGTAAGGAGGAGATCTATGCGAAGATCTTTGCAGAGAGAATAAGACCTCTTATGGCAGGCCTGATAGATAACGACCAGGCAGGGTTTGTACCTGGGAGGGAAACTCGGGATAATGTGCTGAGAGGACTTTTTCTGATACAAAAAGCTAGAAAGAGTAAAGTACCGACAATGTTTATGTCTCTCGATGCTGAAAAAGCGTTCAACAGACTTGACTGGAAATTTATGACAGCAACATTAAGATATATAGGATTAGGTCCTAAAATGCTCAGGTGGATAGGATCACTTTACTCCAAACCCTCCAAACCCTCGGCACAGCTTAGGGTGAATGGCACCCTGTCGGAGAGGTTCCCACTGCTCAATGGGACCCGTCAGGGTTGCCCACTTTCTCCCCTCCTGTTTATTCTTTCACTAGAACCTCTACTAGCAACTATCCGATCCAACCAGGAGATTAAAGGGGTGAAGGTGGAAGGGAGGGAACACAAGATCTCTGCGTTTGCGGATGATATGATGCTTTATGCATCAAACCCAAGACAGACATTACCAAAAATTATGGAGGAATATGAAAAATATATAAATACTATTAAAATGATGATACTGCCTAAAGTGCTGTATATATTCCAAGTACTCCCAATTAAAATCCCAGATGTGTACTTTAAAATACTGGGGAAAATAATAAGAAGATATATATGGAAAGACAGGAAATCTTGCATTTCAGCTGAGACCTTGTCTAGACTTAGAAACGAGGGAGGACTTTACTTACCAGACTTTAAAACATACTATGAGGCAGCAGTCTTAAAAAGGTTCCAGGAGGAGGGACAAAGGAAAAAATGGGTCAGTATAGAGGAGAATTTAAGCGGAAATGATCTGGGAAAAAGAATATGGATTCCAAAACAGTATAGGGGTCTCTCTAGGGACACCCCATTAATAACTAAAGAAGCCTTCAGAATATGGGACAGAGTATGTAAAGCTAAACGGTGGCCCTATAATAGCCCTCAGTTGCCCCTCACGAGTACGGACTACTTTACTCCAGGCAAGAAAGCTGCATGCTGTGAGCAAGCTGAACCCTTGGGAGAAGATCATAGACCAGGGGGGTTTGGGGAGACAAGGGATATATCGAACATATATGGTATACTGACCTTGTCGAGAGGACCGGAGGCGATGAAATTATTGAGGGTGTGTGAACTAGAACTAAAACAAAATCTACCAGAGGATAAGAAGAGACAAGTCCTGGACTATGTTCATTCCTCCTCTATAGACATCAAAGTAAAAGAGATGAACTACAAGCTCTTGACTAGATGGTATTTTGTTCCATCGAGACTTCACAGAATAGACAGGGGGACGTCACCTCTATGCTGGCGCGGATGTGGGCTGGAGGGAACTCATGCTCACATTTGGTGGCAGTGCCCACTGATACAGACATTTTGGAGAGAAGTTTTAGGCTTCATAAAAAAGATAAGTGGTACAGAGATGAAATGGGACCCCTGGGTTTGCCTGTTCCATAACACGAGGATATCACAGAAAAAATACAGAATGTCCCTGATCCCTTACCTATTGAACGGAGCTAAGGCAGTAATACCAAATAATTGGAAAAAAGAAAATGCTCCATCAGGGATCAGGGAGGTTGATAAAATCAGTGTTATGGAGGAGCTACTGTCAATCCAAAATGAACGTAGGCCAAGTTTTGAGAAGACTTAAAGAGGCTGGAGAGAGTTTAGTGAAACATAAATCTTTATTATCTCAGGCCATTAGGAAGGTGGGGGCTTTGGGGATATAGAGGTCTCCCCTTTCTTTTTCTTTTTTTCCCCCCTTTTTTTTAATGTCTGGTCACCCAACTAGGCACAAGATAAGGGCGGGCCTAATAAATAGGATAAAACACATACATTATATATTTATAAACACTTAATATAAAGTTTTAGGGAACACAGATTTAAATAATTAGATTCTTACACAATAAAACTGGATTCTTGACTCTAGGAGTTAGGATCTAGTTCTTAAACATATTTTTATCTGGCCCACTATGTTTATTTTTTTCTTTCCCTTTCTTTATTGTTTGCTCACTTATATTAAGCCCAAGATATGAGCCTAATAAATAGGATTATGCACATAAACGACATATATATATATATATATATATATATATATATATATATATATATATATATATATAAACACTTATCATAAAGTAGATTTAGGGAACACAGATTTAAGTAATTAGACCCTAACACAATAAAATGGGATTCTTGATTCTAGGAGCTAGGACCCAGTCTTATCTTTATTTAACTCACTTCACCAAACCCTTTTCCCTTTTTTTTTTCTCCTGATAGATCACATTGCACAGGCACTTTTTGATTTTTCTAGTAGTTAGTAGTGATGAGCGGAATACTCGAATATGCAATATTCGTAACGAATATTCGCAATGCGAATATTCGTGAGCAACACTAGTAGTTAGATCCTAAACACATATACAGATGAAGATGAGTATATGTGTACACATTGGGGGGTATGTATATATGTACACATAGTTATTCAAATTAGTTGTTGGTCGTATTTATCTTTTCTAGGTAAAAATTATAAACACTTTAGAAACCACTGACCTTTTTCCCCCCTTTTCCCCCACTCCTTTTTTCCCCTGTTTAAACCTCCTTCCCTTCCCCCCCTTTCCTCTCTATCTCCATATATTACGCAATTCCGGGGTCCCTGACCACTTAGTAGAAAAACAGATTTTGGGGAAGTTAAGTTCAGACAAGAAGGTTATGGAAGGAACTGAACTTAGAGTAGATTAGGGAGCTGAGACAATCTCCAAATTGTACGTTGGATAAGGAGAGTATATTGAGACTGTATAGATATGGGTAGGGTAATGTATGTTTTTTTTAATGTTAAAGTATTTATATTAAGGATGAATATGTATCTGTAATGTTTTTGTTATGAAAATCAATAAAGAAAATTTAAACAGAAAAAAAAAAAAGAAGGAAGACCGTTTGCAGTTTGCAAGACCCGTGGGGGACGCAGAAGAAGGTACTCTGGTCAGATGACACCAACATTTTACTTTTTGGCATAAAAGCAAAGTGCTATGTGTAACGGAAAACTAAAACTGCACATTACACTGAACACACCATCTCCACCGTGAAGTATGGTGGTGACAGCATCATGTTGTGGGGGAGTGCTTTTCTTCAGCAGGGACAGTGAAGCTGGTCACAGTTGATGAGAAGATGGATAGAGCCAAATACAGGGAAATTTTAGAAGAAAATCTGTTAGAGCAGTGGTTCTCAACTCCTGTCGTCAGGACCCATTAACAGGCTAGATTTCTAGTATTACCTTTGGGAGGTGAAGACTAGAATACTGCAATCACTGAGCAGCAAATTATATCACCTGATGTATTTAAGTTATCTTGCAAACCTGACCTGTTAGTGGGTCCTGAGGACAGGAGTTGAGAGCCACTGTGTTAGAGAGTCTGCAAAAGACTTGAGACTGGGACGGAGGTTCACCTTCCATCAGGACAACAAGCCTAAACATACAGCCAGAGCTACAATGGAATGGTTTAGATAAAAGCATATTCATGTGTTAGAATGGCCCCGTCAAAGTTGAAACCTATATCCAATTGAGAATCTATGGCAAGAATTGAAAATTGCTGCTCACAGACACTCTCCATTAAATCCGAAAGAGCTTAAGCTATTTTGCAAAGAAGAATGGGCATAAATTTCACTCTCTAGATGTGCAAAGCTGGTAGAGACATCCCAAAAAGACTTGCAGCAAAAGGTGGTTCTACAAAGTATTGACTGAATACAAATGCACGCCACACTTTTCACATTTGAAAAAAAGTTTAAAAAACATTTATAGATTTCCTTCCACTTCACATATATGTGCCACACTGTGATGGTCTATAACATAAAATCCCAATAAAATACATTTACATTTTTGGTTATAACGTGACAAAATGTGCAAAATGTCAAGGGGTATGAATACTTTTCAATGCACTGTAGTTTTGGATAGGACACGGATAGGGTAAAACCTGTCATGATTCTATTAATGTCTCTTACCCTATTGACGAGATCCATCTTTACTATCTGCAAGGACATAAGGAGTGAGTGGAAAAGAGAAAGAAAAATGTAACGGCTGCCACAAAAGTTGAGGAGAAATCTTTCAATGGTGACACCTGTTCTGGAAAGAACTGTCAAACTTTGGGAAGATTTCTACTCACTTTGTGTCATGTTTCTGGGACACCAAATGAGGCACAATTTCCCTAGAAGGGGCACAGACATCAACACAAGCCTATCAGAAGTTTAAAGCTTTGGTCACTCACAACCCCACATTGTGCAGCAGAAATTAAAAATTGTCTACATTTTTACACTAATCATCCAAGCTTGCTGTTGCTGTGTGTATGTTTTTCCCACATGTTACTGCTCATAGCTGATTAATGTGAATCCCAGTGTACTCGTATGCTGCTATAAGCCTTTATGATGAAGGTTTAATACATTGCTTGCCCTTTTGTACACAGTATTATGAAGAATAGTTATTAGCGATGTAGAGGACTCCATGTTGATCTGTTGCCCTGTTTTTCTGGCAGTTAACAAAGTGTTTTCACCGACAGTACTGCCACTCCAATGATTTTTGTCTTTGGCATGGTTTTCTGCATTTGGAGAGAGTGTATAGTATATTAATATCCCAGGAGGTTATCAGTTTCTGAAATGCTGTAACCAGCATGTCTCCACCAACAATTATTCCCAAGTCAAGGTCACTTATATCATGATTATATCATCAAATTGATGTTTAAGCAACATCTGACTCCTTTTAATTTTATTCACATGCCGTTAATATTGAGTTGAAGTCGGGGGGCGGAGCCGGCAGCCAGAGCTCATGGACGTGTGCTGAGAGAGCTCTGACACACCGGGTGAAACAAAGCGGCTCACAGCACATCAGGACACCCTGAAAGCACCTACAGGGTACAGCAAAAGAGGGGGAACACTGTGGACATAATGTCCAAAAGAAAGGAAAGGGAAGGACCCCGAAAACTCACGGATTTCTTCCCTCCAGCCGGGAGCCGAGAAATCCAAGATGGCGCCGGCGCGGGGAGCCGCGCTCCGGATCCTACACACGCTGCTGCATCGAATCCTCTGCTATCCTCGGGTGAGTCACATATCCATGGCCACCCAGCACCAGCCTCCCCCTTTAGCAGCCCAGTCAAGCAGAAACGGAGAGTTGGGGAGAATTCAGGGACCCAGAACAGCGCTGACACTGCAGGGGAGGAAATGGAGGAATCTTCCTCATATGCCCAGCAGCTTGATGCATTCCCCACGTCAGGGCAGCCAATGACTGATACAACAATGAAAGAGATGCTGCAAACCTTAAGGGGGGCCCTACAATGTGACATGACAGCATTTATGCAATCTACCAACAAGGCAATATCTGTAGTCAGCAATAGAGTGGCTTATGTGGAGGAGAAAATGGAGGAATTTACTATGGCACATAATGAACTGGTGGATGCTCACTTTGAGGTGGAAGAGGAGCTTAAATCTATGCGCCTCAAGATGGCGGATTTAGAGGACAGGGCAAGAAGGAATAATATTAAATTCCGCGGGGTCCCTGAAAATGTCAAACCGGCAGAGATTACACCGTATCTACAAAAGCTGATGATGGCAGCCATCCCCACTCTGAGCCCTGCCGACATTATTATAGATAGGGCCCACAGGCTGCCCAAGCCATCCTTCCTGCCTGACCAAGTGCCTAGGGATGTGATTGCAAGGATCCACTTCTATCACATTAAGGACCAGCTTATGCGCTATGCCAGGCAGCACCCTGCACTTCCTGATCCATTTGCTGGAATCGCTCTCTATGCTGACCTGTCACAAGCTACACTGGCTGCAAGACACAACTTGGTCCCCATCACCAAAATTCTACGGAACCACAAGATCCTCTACAAATGGGGCTTCCCGGCTAAACTGATGGTGGACATGAACAACGAGTCACATTCGATTACGTCGCTGGACAAAGGTCTCGGCCTCCTCCGAAAATGGCGTCTGATCCCTGCTGAGGGTATGCCTGCAGAACCTGATCCTTCTCTCCAGAATCGCACATCCCACCGGCAGAACAGGAGGAATAAGTAACTTCTACCTGCAAGTCTACCAGAATGTCTGACCCTGGTGTCTCAGATGTTATTTCCCACCGCCTATATGGCACCCGGTGTCCGGCTGTTTATTTTTTATTTTTTATTTTTTTGTTACTTCTCCCCGTATTGGTTACGAGATGCCTTCCGTAACGTATTTGCCGCACAACCAGCGGCCCAGCTGCTATGGCACTTTGTTTGGTTCAAAAACCACAAGAACACTTGTTCTTTTCTGTTTCTTTCTGTTTAATTTAGTCCTATGCATTCTCAATATACCAAGACTATCCTGGTCAATATTCAGTCCTACCGCTAGATGGCGATGCAGATCAACTTGTCTGAACAATGACACTTAAAGTAATGTCACACAACGTGAGGGGATTAAACAGCCCATTTAAACGCAGAACCCTATGGAAATCAGCCTTAGATGCCAAATGTGATGTGTTATGTGTACAGGAGACTCATTTTTCTAGTAAGAACCCCCCGAAATGTACACATGCCAAATTTCCGCACATTTTTACTGCCATGAATAGCTCCAAAAAGAATGGGGTCTTGATAGCCTGTAGGGATACGCTAACCTTCTCTTTATTACAGGTCTATGCTGACATTCATGGACGCTACCTCATACTGGTTGCAGAAATCAACCATACCATCTATACGCTGGTAAACGTATACGCACCCAATGTAAGGCCGCTGTCATTTATTAGAAAAGTTATTAAGAAAGCAAAACAAATGCGGAGAGGTGGTTTAATACTATGCGGTGACTTTAATATGATTATGAATGAGGAGCTGGATGTCTCTTCGGTGGCCCTCAGGCGGAGGCCTGCCCTGGGATCACTGTGCCATGAGGAAGGATTATTTGATCCGTGGCGTTGCCTGAGGTCTACCGAGAGGGATTACACCTTCTACTCTACTGTACATAACAGCTATTCTAGAATTGATTTCTTTTTGACTGATATTCATATGCTGCAAAAGGTTCGGACTGCTGACATCCACAGCATCACGTGGTCAGACCATGCGCCCGTGGCTATAGAGGTTGTGGATGCCGGCAACGAGTCCCATAGGCCACTGTGGCGTAACAATACCTTTCTACTGTCGCACCCCAACATTAGGGATGAAATGGGTGATAAGCTGAAAGAATTTTTCCTTATTAATGACAATGGCGAATGCTCCCCTATGACAACATGGTGTGCACACAAAGCGTTCGCTAGGGGCGCCCTTATACAGGTCGCCTCTAGAGAAAAGAAAAAGAAGCAGCACCGGATGGCCCGTCTGCAGGAATCCATAACGGATTTGGAAGCGTTACACAAGGATCCCAAAACTAGGTCCAATGGCGTCCTTCAGCGTCTGAATGCCTGCCGCGAGGAATTGCGGCAGGCACTCAGGGCGGATTACGACACCTTCTTTAAGAGACTAAAAGTCACCTATTACTCGCAGAATAACAAGGCAGGTAAATTGCTAGCCTCCCAACTCAAAAAAAGACAGGCCCGCTCCAACCTTACGCATATCAAACATCACATCACTGACACGACACACTACAACCCAAAAGACATTGCCAATGTCTTTAAGGACTACTACGAAGCGTTATATAACCTGAAAACAGACACGACCACTCACCAACCGACAGACGGGGAAATAGACGGCTTCCTGCAGGGGGTGCACTTACCCTCTGTGGATAGCCCCACACTGCAGAAACTAAACTCACCTATAACACAAAGGGAGGTGGTGGATGTCATTGAATCACTGCCCATGCACAAATCCCCAGGAGCAGACGGATTTTCCGCCGAATACTACAAGGCATTCTCCACATTACTCGCCCCCCACCTAGTGGAGGTTTATAATATTGCAGCCACCTCAGGATCATTCCCTACGGAAATGCTCCAAGCAGTGATAGTCACGCTGCCAAAGCCTGGCAAGAATCCAACGACCCCGCAAAATTTCAGGCCCATATCATTATTAAACTCTGATTTGAAAATCTACGCCAAAATTCTTGCAAATAGATTAATGGATATTACTCCCTCCCTTATTGGGTTAGATCAAGTTGGCTTCGTAAAGGGACGGCAGGCTCCGGACGGGACTAGGAGAATGTTAGATCTCCTACGACTGGCGGAGGCCACGCAAACCCCTAGTGCATTCCTGGCCCTTGATGCGGAAAAGGCCTTCGATAGGGTCCACTGGGGATACTTGTCAAAGACCTTGCATAAATTTGGTATATCGGGATTAATGCACACAGCCATCATGTCACTGTACACAAACCCCACAGCCAGGGTCTACTCTTCCAACCTACTATCCGACCCCTTTACTCTTTCTAACGGCACACGTCAGGGTTGCCCACTATCCCCTATCATATTCTCACTGGTGATAGAACCATTAGCGGAATACATTAGATCTAGCGATGACATAACAGGTATAGAAACTGGCTCTGAAAGTCATAAGATAGGGCTGTTTGCCGATGATATAATACTCACTATATCCAACCCAGTTAAGTCCCTGCCTACAATCCGGTCGCTGCTATATAACTTCGGTCAAGTCTCCTTTTATAAAGTTAATGCACTCAAATGTCATGCCCTATCTCTGAACCTGACTAAGGCTGAGAAACTTTGCCTTCAAAACATCTTCCCTTGCAATTGGGACCCCCCCCTCAATTACCTACCTGGGTATCCAACTAACGGCCTCTTCGAATAAAATTTATGCCAGCAACTTCCCCCCCCTACTTTCTACAGTGGAGGCGGAACTTACCCAAATAGGAGCCCTGCACCTTTCGTGGCTAGGCAGGATAGCTGCATACCAAATGCAAGTCTTCCCTAAACTACTGTACCATTTTAGAACACTGCCCATCCCAATTCCTCAGAAATTCTTTACCCAACTAGAAACTTCCTTGCGGAAATTTATCTGGGGCAACAAGAAGCCTAGAGTAGCATTAGCACAGCTCTATAAACCCAAATCCTTGGGGGGGGTTGGGCTGCCTGACGCCCAATGGTATTACAGAGCGGCAATCTTGGACCAGATGCGCTACTGGTTCTCCTGCCAAACTGACAACCGATGGTCGATAATTGAGCACGCGGTCACGCCTGGCCACGACCTCCCTGCACTGGCGATAGCTGCTAGCTTACACCATAACCCGAGTACCCCACCGTACCCGACCATCCAAGCTACTGTTAACGCATGGTCTGCCCTCACAAACTTACGTTTTACTGACGTCCCTGTCCAAAAACTACACACCCCGTTGGCAGCATACGAATACCTCATTCCGAACTTTGCGGTTAAAACATGGAAAGAGGCCGGGGCGCGCTACACTACGCCCCCTCCGAATCAACAAAATACTATGGATAGATACAGAATATTTCAAATACGACACTATTCCAAAGTTAACGAAGGAAGGCTCATTGAACTCCCGCAGATCCTCTGGGACTTCCTACGGAATAAACCTTCCAAAAAAAAGAAGGGGATATCCCTATTCTATAAATTTGCGTCTCCCCTTTATATTCAAACCAAAAGCCCTACCATGTTAAAATGGGAACGAGACCTCCAATTAGAATTTCCACTGCACCAGTGGCACGAAGCTATTAAATACAATGGGAAATCATCAGCTTGTGTGGACCACTGGGATAATGCACAAAAATTGTTACATAGGTGGTATTTAACTCCTACTAGGTTACATAAAATATCCAGTGATATTACACCCTTGTGCTGGAGGGACTGCCAGGAGACAGGGAGCTTGATCCATGTCTTCTGGAACTGTACTATCATTCAGGTATTCTGGAAGAAAGTGCACTCGATTATTATGAGAGTTACGGCAGTAAACTTCACGCTTACCCCTGCATTCACATTACTGAGCCTGGGTATTGAGAACTTTCCACCGCTTGCGAGAAAAGTGGTTGTGAATATATTATTTGCAGCCCGTATCTCAATAGCGAAAGAATGGCGCTCCCAACAAGCACCGAGTATTGCTGAACTGATCTCCAGAGTGAACTCACAGTACACCATGGAAAGAATGCTTGCATACACAGAAAGGAGATCTCCCAACTTCCATAAACATTGGGAAATATGGAAAAATTCTCCATATGCCCCCTCACACTTGTGACTCATATACTTCTGATATTGATCTTGAAAAATTGTGATTATTCTGACACCTAGTGGTAGGACCTGGAAATAGGCATGACCTTGGTTACCAATGTTAGATCAATGTTGACGGTCACTGTTGACCTGTTTCATAGTTTGTTACTGTTATTATTGAACCCCGCTGCATCTAGAGAATGATACCAGAATGAAATAGCACCATGGACCCTCGTCAAGGTCCTGGACAAGCTGCATACTATTACATTTGCGCTTAGCCTGCTCACAGTTTGAACCCGAAAGGGGTGACAGGCCTAACCTCAAATGGAGGTTGTCCCATAAAGGAATATGTAGCCCATATATGAGAGCTATTCGCTGTTACACTGCATGACGTTCTCTTCTTACTGTTTTGTGATTTTGATACAATCCAAATGTAATATCCAACTGTTTTTTTCTCTGTATAACATGGCAATATTTCAATAAAAATCTACTGTTAAAAAAAAAAAAAAAATATTGAGTTGAAGTCATGTGAATTGATATTTAACTGTTTGTGTAAATGGTGTGGTGTACTTAAAGGGGTTGTAACAGTTTAATTTTTTTTTTTAAATAACAAACATACCATACTTACCTCCACTGTGCAGGTCGTTTTGCACAGAGTGGCCCCGAACTTCGTCTTCTGGGGTCCTTTGGCGGCTGTCTCAGCTCCTTCTCACAAGAGCTAACCCCCCTCTGGGAAGTGCTCTCCCAATGAAGAGCCGCCTCAAGCTGGGAGAAAGCAATGCGGGATTGTGCCCATGGAGGTTTGGGGCTTAGGTAAGTAAAACGGGGGCTTGGGGGGGGGCGGAGTGTGCAAGGTGTTTTTTCACCTTAATACATAGGATACATTACGGTGAAGAAATACAAAGCTTTACAACCCCTTTAATAAAGTGTCTACTGTGTGATTATTGTTGGGAGTCATTAATACATTTGATTCAATTGCTTAGCTCACAGTTCAGCTTGTAAAAATAACTGATGCAACAGTAGGACCACAGTAGAATGAACAGTAGCCCAAACAGGATGATATATCATGTTGGCTCACACCATAAGACTCTAAAGTGTGTTAGCCCAGATCATAACTGTACCAACTGATCACAGAGAAAATCCGGATGGCTGCACTACTAAAATCCATAAGACGGTCATCTTCATTTTACACATCAGTCCATAAAAGGAGCAACTCAAAGTGGTAGAGAGATAGAGAGAGAGGGAGATGGGTTGACACATTTCACGCTGTGGTCATTTTATGGATCTAAGGAGTGCAGCCATCCAGATTTTCTCTGTGATCAATCAGAAGGTCCACAATCTTTTTGACCATAAATGGTTTACCAACCACACACCTTATACATATTTTTCTATATAGTTTAACATTGGAAACAGGATAAAATGCTTGCTGCAAAGAAAAAATAATTGTAAAAATAATTGTATTGCACTTACTGTTGCAAAAGGCCTACAGACCATTGCATACTGTAGGTCTTTCAACACTAATAAGAAGCAAAGTTTTACTTACAGAGGGCTTTTGTCAGCAGAAATAACATTTCAAATTTAGGGATGATTTTTCCCAATTTGTCTGCAGTATGGTCAGTGGATATAACGTTTTTTTTACTGCTTGTTAACAATATGTAAATATTCAAAAGTCTATAAATTGCCCACAGTAACTCCCCATTTCTCACATTTACTAACCTCCCCTTTTCAGAATGGTATGACACAGTTCCTCTCTAGCACGTCTACCTGAAACTCTGTCAAAAGAGGCATTCATTCTAGAGTCCTCAAGTTTATACAGTAAAGCCCTGTACACTTGATCGGTTTGTCTGATGAAAACAGACCAATGGACTGTTTTCATCGGACAAACTGATCGTGTGTGGGCCCCATCGGTTTGTTTTCCATCTGTGAAAAAAAAAGAACATGTTTTAAAATTTTCTATTGAAAAAAAAACGATCGTCTGTGTGGAAGTCCATTGGTCAAAAATCCATGCATTCTCATAATCAAGTTGATGCATTGAACTTAATTTTTCTCAGCACGTCGTAGCGTTTTACATCACCGCGTTGGACACGCTAGGATTTTTGCACGATGATGTGTAGGCAAGACTGATGAAAGTCAGCTTCATTGGATATCCAATGAAAAAATCCATCAGATTAGATTCCATCAGATACCTGATCGTGTGTACAGAGCTTACGGTAATGAAAACATCCGTGAGGTTGTGTACAGTTAAGTAACCCCTAGCAAATACCAGGACTGTATTTTTCCCATTTGTATAACTTTGCGCTACTATTTGCATTACCTATTATACTACTTTGCTGAAAAAGCTTATTTTTATCTTCATTGTGTTTGTTTACAAAGTTTTTATAAAATCAGCATATTTGTAACTTCCTTTTGGGGATATACTGTATAGCAGTAGTTTTGAGAATAACTGATCCTATTCTTTCATATACAATATGAATAATAATATGACTACTTATTATTTTGTTATAGAATCAATAACAAGAAACAACATTTTTTAAATAAACTTTATTCTATATTACAAATAGTTTGTTTTTGTTGTCCTGGACTGCAAAATAGGAATGCATTATATTTACATACACAGGTATACAATTAATTATAACAAAGTTACAGAAGCTTGCCTTTACCAAGTTACAACTCTTTTTTTCCAATTTAAATAGTATATCTAGCATAATAAAAACCTCCATTCTAATATTCATTGTTTTATCTCTTTGAGGCTCTTGGTAACACTGGACTCTAAAGATATGGTTATATAGGTGGAAGCTTTATCAAAAACCATCCTGGCCCATAGTTTTTTTTGTGCAGGCTTCATACCATGTAAACTGTACCTTGGTAATCCTGGTAAGAAACAGCTTTGGACTTGCATAGACATATTGCAAGTGCTAACATATGCACAATATTTATATAGAATATGCAATACTTTGATCAAAACAAGGGCATTTTATTTAGTACATTTAATACAATAAAATCTGTCAGGAAGACAAACATTCACAGAAGAGCTTTTGATATATTAATAAAAATTTGTATTGACTTTGTGAATACTATCAGGCTTGGGACAAAATGAAACCTCTCAGGCTGGAAGACGCTTAGAAGCTCTCAGCAATAAGCAAAATAGACCATCTTAATATACAAAGGGAAAGCTATTTTTGAGCATAGCGTTGCAGCCCTTCACAGATTACTATGGTGTAAATTCTTGTACATATTTATACACAGTATGAAGGAATACAAAAGAAAGATGGAAAAGTTTAACTAGAAAAACAAGAGCTTTAAACAGGAAAAAGAAACATACTCCTAACATGGAGGTCCTAAACATAGCGCTGAATCATTTGCAACCAGTTCTATTTTTGAAAAACAGAGAACAGAATTCAGTTCATAACCGCCTGCCAACATGTACTTGATAGATGAAAGTAGAATCAGAGAGTTAGTACTTCTTTTATTCTTAAATGTATCAAGTTCACCATGGTTATGTCAATTTATTAAGGAAAGAGACTGTCCTATTTATTATTTCAAAAAATTCTGCAGATTAATGTCAAGTTGTCAACATTGTAATTGTGGGTATGAGTTTGTCCAGTTTACTGTTTTTGTTTATTTTACTAGCATTGGTACCCTATTAGAGTATGGTGCGGAACAAAAGAAAAATTCCATTGTGCCCAATAACAGTTGATCTTTTAAAGTGGATGTAAACCCTATTCAAAAAAATCAACCGGGCACATATATCTGTAAAGTTTATTTATCTCTCCCCAAAGCTCCAAGTCACATGTCTTTCTACTGCTCCATTACTCTGTTATCAGCATGATAACTTCTGACAAAATCTGAGACACAGTAGATAAAAACATTTAAGAATTTGTGTCGGGGAGGGTGATTAGAAAGAGATCAGGAGAGAGCTTGTCTATTCACAGTACAGCTCTGCGTGTTTCTTTGTTCCTCTGACTATGTGGAGGGGGTGTGCCTTTCCTCCAATCAGCTCTCACACAGTGTATGACCAGACTTCCCTCCACTGCTGAAACAGGAATAAAATCTCAAACACGATGTACACTTTCTAGAAGAAGAGTCTAGAAAAGCTGAAGACAGCAGATATACATATAAAACATATGTAGGGAGATTTGTTTAAGCTCTGTGTATCATCTGAGGCTGTTTACATCCACATTTATCTCATGTTTCCTCATTTATCTCATTTTGAAGCTGTGCCATCAGCAGCAATACTGGTAGGATTAAATGTATTACCATCTGCAAGACACATTCAAATGTAATACATAGGATGATCATCTGGCAAAATACACTGACATCCTTAGCATGTGGCAATCCTAAATGATACTTGCAATTTATGTATTTAACTTATACTATTTTACCCCTCCTTTCTGTATACTGAGTGGAATTTCACATGGAAAGTCTTGCTATGCCTTTTATCTCCCATTAATGCATACATGATTGAAAATGAATACTAGAATATCCTAACCTGAATCAATATTGAGATAAAAGTCCCATGTCTCAGAACAGTTGGTCTTTGACTTTAGCAATTTATGTCTCCTCCTCCAAGATATTATTTGTCCCATACTAAAGAGAAAGTAAGATGCCACTGACCCATGTAATTAGAAGAAATTAGTTATTCTATGTCATCTCATCTGCATATTTAAGATATATAAAAAGCCAGTAATTCAACTTCAAGCAACAACAATGCGAAAATCAAATTCCAACAGTAATGCTGGCCTTTAAGGTTTCACTTCTGTAAACTTTTTTTTTTTGCATTGGGTAGAGTTACAAAAAACATTTTACCTCTTCTCCACTATACCAACATATACTGTAAGTTTTTATCAATTGTATGTCCCTGTTGTAAAGATTTATAAAGATTTGTCACAGGAAAAGGAAATAATGGGATATTTTCCCAGCAGAAGCACAGTGATACAATATGTCAAAAGTTCTCATCCTTCTCCACTGTATGCAAAACTCAAGAAAAAATTATTAGGGTTGACCACAGAGTAAGATGTTCTTATCAATATTTATGCCCCAGTTGTAAATATTTTAACCTTAGCTTCTTGTCCCCGTGATATGGGGGCATGAAATTATGGGAGCGTTTCCCAACAGGGGCACGGAACAAAAACAAGTAAAAAATGTTCACCCATCTCCACCATATACAAAACCCAAGAAGAAAATGACTGGGGTTGGCCATATTTATTTTAAAGTTTAATAATGCAAACTATTGATGTTATTCTACAGATAAGAGTAATTAAACTCTATGCTATACAACATGTTTGGGTCATATGGTAATGTTGCATACATGTTTTAATTCAGATTGATGTATGTGTATTTGGACTCTAAACCTTTAATAATAAAAATAAAATCTCAACAATTTTAAAGTCATGATTGTATAATATGCAAAGATACATTCTATTTATTGACATCCCTGAATGCAGTTAATATATGCAAGCAGGGTAAGGAGATGATACTTTTAGTAGATAAAGCTGTATCCGATACAGTGGCATGAAAATGTGTTATATTACCATTTACAGTATAATTAATATTTTTTAATCCATAAATCTGATTTATTTACAATAGGCTTCAATGGTCCCCAAACAAGGGAAAATAATTGCACATCTACATTTGCCAGGACAGCAAATGTGTGTTTTGAAGCTTGGATTAGGACCTCAACCATTGTACTTACTTGTGAGCCATAAAACTTTAGTTATATGAGTTTCAAACCATTTATGATTTGGGATTACATTTTAATCTGCAGAAAGTTAAATTAATTCCAATTTAGTGATAATCATATTTCTGAAACCTGTGCCATTTTGCGGTCTTTGATAAAGTTTCCACCTTAACATAGAATATATTCACATGACAAACCACTCAGATCAATGCTTTCAGGCAGACATAAATAAAATAATAAAAAAAACTCAAATCAGAAAGAAAGAATAAAATGGGAACCACGTCCACATTGTCAGCAAGGCTTTCATTTCTCTCAGCTTTAACTGTATTAACATGCGCTATTTTAATAAAAAATTAACTGAATTCTAAGGTATACCTCTGGAGCTCCAGGGCAAATACCCTACATATTCACAGCACAAATCTGGCAGATGCCAAGGCAAGAAAGAATTTTGAGGAGCAAAACAAATTTAAAAAAGTACAGGGTTTGAGACGGGTAGCTTTGAAGCTCACGATGGTCAACACGAAAAATTACGTTTTTCTATATGTACTTATCTTGTTTTTTTCTTTTATTTCTTTAAATTGTCTGAGGTTGCTTTTTTTCTTAAAAAATGGAAAAAATATGTACTATACAAAGAAGAATAAGGTAAGGTTGATTGAATTGGATAGCATAGTGGTCTACTCATATTCTTTCTGTACAGCTGTGCAAATGTTTGACTCATCATCTTCCTATATATCATGTGGAACGTCTGGACTGGAGCAGACACAAATGCATACGTGTTTGTCCTCACGAGGGCGAGTAGAAAGCCTTGAGTTGTGGCAATAACACGCCACCATGACCTTTGGTTTTTTTTTTGTCTACAATTGTTTAAGTATGTTGCTTCTTCTTCCCCTTGCAAAGAGTAGTTGCCAACCAATGCTTTAGACTTCATTTAAATGGCATTTATAGTTCAAAGGCCATCAGCCAATTCCAAGCAAATGCTATGAAAAGTTCAAATAAGGTGCATAAGGAATTAAGTGCTCTCAACAAAAATAAACATGACTCAGCAGTGGTTTTCTGTAGGCTTCCAGCTCGTGGCAAACTAAATCCGTACTATGTTTTTTTTTTAATTGACATAAATGTACAAAAAACAGTTTTTTATGCTAATCATTCAGAATAAGAAGACTTGTTATGGTCCATTACTGTCCCACAATGAAAAGACTTAAATGTTACCTTCCAAAATATTAACTGTCAACCCTGCAAGTTTACAAAAAGAAGGTAGATTAACCTTGGAAAGATACTGGAATTACCTGGAATTTCAATGTTACGGTTTTAAAATGAGTAACTTGTTGCCACTCTTGTTGTTGATTTACTCAAGCAATGTCAACCTTTTCAAAAGGTGACATTGTATCCTGTTATCCCAAATAAAAATTGTGCTGATATTCTATTGCTTTATTTTTTTTTATTTTTTTGCATGAATATCAAAATTTGTGCTCCTAATCCAAATGGCAGTTAAAATGTTTATATTCCAAGCCTTCAGAATGTGTGTAATCCTTCCAAGGCTGAATAAATAAAATTAATGATGGTCTTCTCTGTTAAATGAATTACAGACTTTCTCTCTGTTTATGATGGACTTACGTTTTTGATGCATTGTGCTAGATAGTACAATCAATGTTTGATGTACAAAATTATTTTTATAAAACAAACCTTAGTAATCTGATATTTACATAAATATAAATTAATAAATTGTGGTTTGCGCTAACACATTTTCTCTTGGTTCAATGCCTGCCACTGAAGAAACAAATCACGGGAAAGTACATTTAATGAGGCAGAACACGTAATTGGCAGGACCATCCTAGAAAATGATCAGGCCACATTCAAAGAATACAACATAAAATGGAAAACTGAGTTTAAGATGGTGCTTAAGGACAAACTAAATTTTCTGTGATAAGATCACTGTTCTGTGTACTGTAATATGAATACTGGATCACAAAATTAAAAACTCCTGTATAATATCTGAAACCATAAGTATGTACATGGAAAACTATATAGTTAATTTAGTAATGTTTCTATGTTTTATCAAAATAGGTAAGATCCTTGGGCATATGGAGACAAAACGTATCTGTAGAATTAGAGAGCAAACAGCTAATCCTCATTTCCAAGAGAGAGAAAAATATGGATCTAAAAAAAAAAAAAAGGAGAAAACTTCTTTCTTCTAATGGCCTCTGGGAGATTAAAGAAGGATTCTCACACATTTCATTTTAATGTTTCATGTTCGAAGGCTTCATGAAGACATTTTTCAAGTCATTTTGTTGGGATATCAATCATGCCAACTTCTGCTGAAGAAAGGTTTTTTTTATATTATCTGTCAAAATTCTTAATACTAGGTTCATGCTCCATCCATACCACGTCATGGCAAGGAGAGGAGCAACAAGCAGCACAGCACTTAGGACCTTATAGTTTCCCATACTGATACGGATAATGCGACCATTTGTCTGCAAGCAGAGGTCTTAGCTAGAAAGTTTTTGATTCCCAAAGTTGTCCACATTATATGTCCTTCCTTAATCCACTGGACATTATAATGTATCCATGAGGTTCATAGAAGGAAGAAGAGGAAGCAGAAGACCCTGCATCCAGTCAATCAGAACTTGCACTTGGTAAAGATGACAATCTTGACTGAGGCACGGCTTGGTTTATCCCTTCCAGGGTAACCTGGAAGGACAGTTTTCAGCTGTCTATACTCATCAGGGTAATGACTTGTTCTAATTTGTAGGCAAGTTTTTGTTTTCCAGCTTGGTCATCTTGATCTAAAGCTGTTAAAATCTGAAAAAAACAAAAACAGAAAAAAACAATATTTAGGGCTTTAAATCAGTTTACAAGACCGCAAGATCAACCAAAAGTGTATGAAACACTCTAGTAACACTAAGAAATAATGCCGGATGCTAGGCTTCATATAAAATAAGCCCTGGTTATGGAGTTTAGAAATGTATATAAGGCACCTCAAAAGGTCTAGTATAAACCGAGTCATGCTGTCTCCTGATTATAGTAATTTTTGTCATAAAACAGAGACAAAACCACTACAATCCAGTGAGCTAACACCAGACACTACCACCCAAAATCACAAGAAATGCAATTTGTTTTAAAATGTGTCTAAAAGCAAAGCTATACATTTTAGAGAGGTTTGGGTGAGAACACCTGTCAGGTTTTTACTGCTGTCTGTGTTCTTGCCAAGGAGATTCAATCTCTCTCTTTGTCCTAGTGGCCACTGGGAATAAAAGACAGAAATAATGGGGAAATCTTCCAATGTAACACCTGTTCAAGTGGCAGCTACCAAAAGGGGATTTCTTCATTAGAGTTTTGAAAAGATTTTATATTATTTTCAGTTGTATCTACAGGACAGGTGGTGAAGGGGATCTTGAATCGGACAGCGATGGCATTAAAAAATTCTCTTACAGGGTTGTAACTTTTTCCTAATCTACAATGATTAGTAGCTTTATCTAAACTTTAAATTAGCAATTTTCTTAAAACTAACACATTTCTATAGCTGTATATAGTACTCATGGTATGGTAAGGTACCCAAATTATCCCTCCAGGCACTGAATAGGACCATATTTAGCATTAATAATTCAATTTGTGTAAATCTACCCTTTCATTTAATTACAACTCATTTGTCACTAACTGTGTTATGTAACAAGGCCACACAAAGATATTACAGATTGCTGTGGGTGCACTTCTGTCATGTAATGTGTAACGCCAGATCACATAACCACTTATGTGGAATCTTCTTTGTGCTGGCCTGTGAATTTCCCACAAAGCTCTACAATAGACTATCTATTGCTTCCCTTTATCACTTAGGCCCCTTTCACATGGGCAGACCATTCAGGTCCACCTGTTAGTTTTATATCCATGTCAGAGGTGTCAGCGGTGACATGCCCGTAGTCTGGGACCCTGGACCGTGAATCTCCTTTCTCCTTTGGACTTGTACTTGGCTTTCGGTATCTGGAGGAGATTTTGATTGGTGGATCGCAAAACGCGATTGGGATTGGGGGCTTTTATTTTTTCGCATAGATAAATGGGAGCATTCCCATTGATACATCTATCCGTTAGACAGAGTGCTTTAAAAGTGATTCTGTCTTTTACTGGTAGCCAGTGAAGGGATCTCAGCGAAGGTGAGATTGATTCCCAGGGTTTTTTCCCAGTCACAAGGCGGCCGTATTTTGAATGACTTGTAGACGAGCAATTTGGTACTTTGGGAGTCCGAGGTAAAGGGCATTTGCATAGTCCTGAAAGGGCCCTTTAGTGTATTCTACTTTATTTTACTGTGTTTTTCTGGAAAGTAGAAGAAAGGCTCTGTTATGGGATCCCCTGGAACAGGAGCCTGGTCACACTTGTTATTGCTGCAGTCCCTGTTTCTTCCCCACCAAACATGCCCTGACACTGCAATCTGTATTTAATATGAAACAGCAGAATACAAGTAATAGTTGCCATTTTAAAGTGCACCTGTGTGTTGGACATGCAGATAAACATAAAAGGTTCCTTTTAATGCCAGCTCCAGTGGCTGAGGCACCCAACACCATCACATGGGGGTAGAAAGAGAGTCCATAGCTCTGTGTAAGCTCCAAGTTCTCTGTGAGATAACTAGCTTATGTTATGTATAAATAACCAAATTGGTAAATCTGACTTTTTTGTTTTGTTTTAATATCACATTTTATTGCTTTCTATAAACACAGCAAGATAATTCTCTAAAAGTAATATCTCTAACTGAAGCTAACACACTTTTTCACCAAAACCAATTAGGACTTTGAAAGATATCAAGTATTGAGAAGCGCAGTTTGTAATGACTAATTATTTTGTGGCAAATGTCTGGCAAAAACAGACAGTAACACTTTCAAAGGGAGCACAAGTGGTTTACAAAGAGAAAGAGAAGAATCACAGTGACCTAGTAGTAATGAGATTAATTCATCAACACCCAGATAGAAGCTTTCAAACAAGTCGTTTGGCAATTCTACATTCTGGGTGAAAGGGAATAAAAACGCAGTAAGCAATCAAGGGCCCTTTTCAGGAAATGTTTATGAACATCTTTTTTTAAAACACTAAACAAATATAACAAAATAACAACCACAAATTTCAAGCAGACGCTTATGTTCATGTTTATAGATGGCAAAATGTGCACTAAAAAGATAAATTATTATGTTTTTGGAGGTTTTCAATGTGCTTTAATTACAGTATTTAAGCTTTACAAAATATTAATTACGACTGCACTGGAATTCTTAACATGCACAGCTTTTGTAGGTTTCTCAAAACACTTTTTTTCTATTTATTTATGCATCTTTTTAATTTACTCAGCTTCTGTTATTAGAATTGTAACTCAGATTATATGGACACCACAATGGTACCAGTGAATAAAAAAAAAAGCTTTTTACGGTGTCATATTCAATTTTTTCTAAAGGCGAGACAGTGTAATGGATACTGTTAGTGTAATTAAGACTGCAAATATTAAAATATGTAAATGCTTGAGAATTCATTCATGAATCTGACCACAAATTAGACAGTAAGCTTTAATAAGCAGAGCCACTTTGGGAAGACCTTCATTATGCAGTTATTACATGTAAAGTGATATAAAAAAAAACTATTTGGGGGATATTTACTAAAACTGGAGTGTGCAAAATCTGGTGCAGCTCTGCATAGAAATCAATCAGCTTCCAAGTTTAATTGTTAAAGCATAATTGAACAAGCTGAAATTAGAAGCTAATTGGCTACCATGGACAGCTACACCAGATTCTGAGTGTCCCAGTTTTACTAAATTCCCCCCACTACATAGTTATTATTAGGATTCCTCTAAAAGTCATACATACACGAAAGAATTATAAAAAATAAAAAAAGCTGTGTGCAATTACTTCTGCCCAACATGTCATAGCTGTTAATGGGATGGGTTAGTACAATGGTTCTCAACCTCAGTCTTCAAGTACCCCCAACAGGCCAAGTTTTGGGAATTTCTCCTATATAAAATAGCTGTCCAAAATAGCAAGCTATTGACATTGATTTAAAGCAACTGTGCAAGAGGAAGGAAAACTTGCAAACATGGCCTGTTGGGGGTACTTGGGGACTGAGGTTGAGAACTACTGGGTTAGCATATATATGGCAAGGTTCCTATGGATCCTTCCAAAGATGGTTTGGCACAGACTGCAACTTATTCTGATGGCTGATTTACTCCATAGAGTACAGTATGCATGTACACCATTTAGTCATTGTTTTCAATGGTACAAATTTACATTTATGTAATACATTGCCATGCATTGTCTATTTTTGATGCATCAATGCACTTTAAGAGGCCTATTGGTGACAAAAGCAGTGTATGAAAATGCATTATTGTTGCTAGCACACCTAAAACTCACAAAAACATGCACAGAAAAATAGTAGTCCAGTCTGTATGTTTGGTCAGGTAATTTGTATATTAGGAGACCTTCTGCAAACTGAAGGTATATGGGAACTATAAGTGGGGTAAGAAAAGATTAAACTGAATGAGACAAGGTTCTGATTACTTCTATCACCCAATCCTGTTCAAGCAAAAATATATTTTTTTCTTTGTCTGTGAATGTAAAACAACCTATTAATCAACCCAGTGATGTCTATGCATTACCGTATCATGTTGCCACTTTAAAGCAGTATTAAACAAAAGCCCCAAAAATATATATACCAGTATATTGGCGCTTACAAATTATTAGATGTGGTGGTTGCATCAGTTTTCTTTTATGTGAATGACATCATCTCCGTCCAGCCAATGACCGTGGCTGGTAAAGGGAAACCAAAAGCTGGCCACCCGAAGATGTCAGCAGCGGGGTGGGGAGCTTAAGGATGCTGCATTGTTGGAGCTGAGGTGAGTACTGTTCCTCTTAGGCCTTGTACAGACGAGTAAATCTATCTGTTCAAATCTGTCGGACCGACCGATTTGAACAGATCTGTCTGCTGGCATTTTGGTTTGCTCGCGTGTACAGCACGCTGACGTGTCGGTGACGTGGCGGTGACGTTGATGCCGCCACGTCACCTCACCAGGAAGTAAAACACTTCCGCGCATGCGTCGAAATCATTCGGCGCGTGTGCGAGAAGACATGTCTGCTGGTTAGCATACTAACCAGCAGACATGTCAGCGGACAGGTTCCCAGCCGACAGATTTCAAAGCATGCTTTGAAATCTGTCGGGTGGCCAAATCCGTCTGTTTGCCCGTACACACGATCGAATCTGTCTGCTGAAACGGTCTAGCAGACTGTTTCCAGCAGACAGATTTACTCGTGTGTAAGAGGCCTTAGTCTTAAAGTGTTTACAGTTCGTTTTTAGGATTTTGCATCTATCTGTGTGCTGCTTAATAATTTTCATAGTATTATTTAATTTTAACAGCTGAGGGAAAGATGGCTAGCTCTTTTGGGGAAAATGTGTTTTAGGTCTATCGGTCCTTATTTATGCCACCAACACTGGAAAACAGAATTACACAAAATATACAAAAGAAGACTATGCAGTTTGCCCCAGCACATTGATATCAGTAACCAATTAATTTCCGTCAGCTGCAAATTAAGTACGTTTTTAATTAGAATGAAGAATTTCCTGTTATATTTGAGAAGGGCTGAGCAATAAGATGTGTTGTGCAATGAGATGTGTCCTGCCATAAAGCAGAGAAAGCTATTAACACTGAGGGATTAAAACTCTCAAGTTAAATTTGACTTTGCTAGCTGTATACAAAATCATAACACCATATAAATGACTTAGTATCCAGAGATTCATTATCATAAAGCATACATTGTGTACCATATTCTGCCTGTATTGCTTTATCAGTATGTTTCCAAAGATATTTCTGAACAGGGTCCATATGTTTTCTTAATTTCTTTGTTGATATGTCGATGGCTCCCCAGATGTTCTATGTCATTCTCAAATGCTATACTCATCACAGAGTTGGCATCACTTCATAAGCATGTCTCATTTCTTAAATTCCAGATAAAATGTTAACCAATAACAGATGCACCGCACATTGATCTTCTGCTTAACATTTCCAGTTCACAAGTGTGAGTTGGAAGAGGATGTCATATAAGGTGCACAATGATTTCCTAAATGGCTATTAGTTATGCTTGCTAAATAGTCTCTGTCTTCAAATGAAATAGTGTCTTTGTACTCTAAGATGGTAAAAGTCAAACAATATTCAAAATCAATGCTACTTTTTGATTAGTAACATTATAACCAAAAAATAAATCACCTTGTAGAAGCTGGCAAATTAAAGCTTTTGCAGATCATTGGCCAATATACATCAGCGTTGTAAATTACGTTTTTTAGCTTTATTTTTATAAAAACTTACAAAGAGATGGAATTTAATTTCTAACAAGTAAACCTAATATTTTTTTTAGTGGCAACATCTAATTAAAAAAAATGACATTTAAGCAAAAATGCATTACGGTTTTTAAACAGATATTTTAATATATATGGGAATGTTTGACCATTTTTTCAAAAGTGCATTTGTGAGGTCAGGCACTGATTTTGGATGAGGAGGTCTGGCTCTCATTCTCCACTCTGATTCATCCCAAAAGTTTTATATCGGGTTGAGGTCAGGAATCTGCGCAGGGAAGGCAAGTTCCTCCACCCTAAACTTGCTTATCCATGTCTTTATGGACCTTGCTTTTTGCACTGGTCCAAATTATTTGGATGAGGGGGGATTATGGTGTTGTTGTTTTTTTCAGGCGTTTGGCTTGGCCCCTTAGTTCCAGTAAATGGAACTCCAAAAAACTTTGGACAATTTCATGCTTCCAACTTTGTAGGAACAGTTTGAGGATGCCCCCTTCCTGTTCCAACATGATTGCACACCAGTGCACAAAGCAAGGTCCATAAAGACATGGGTGGAGAAACATTAACTGGCCTGCACAGAGTGCTGACCTCAACCCGATAGACCACCTTTGGGATGAATTTGAGCGGAGACTGCAAGCCAAACCTTCTCATCCAACATCAGTGCCTGACCTCACAAATGTGCTTCTGGAAGAATGGTCAAACATTCTCATAAACACTCCTAAACCTTGTGGATAGCCTTCCCAGAAGAGCTGAAGCTGGGATGCCATTAAAGTTCATATGTGTGTAAAGGCAGGCATCCTAATACTTTTGACAATATAGTATATATATTACAAATTAACATTAATAAAGGGTATATTCATAACACTAATGTTACAGCGCATTTTAGGTTGTCCAGAGAGCTTAGTAGAAGACGTTCTGTCTGTGGATGCCTCTGTCTAACTGAATCTCCATAATGCCATGTCTAAACAGATCAAATGGGAGGGAGGGGTAGTTGGTGAGTCCCTCCTCTGATGCAATCTGTTTTAAATGTAAATTGTTTTTCAGCTACTTACCTCTGTGAACTGTGTTTTAGCTAATCAGTAAGCTTAGTCTGATAAACATATTTAAATGAGTCCAGAGCTTCACCTGCTGGATGGCTTATAGTAATTGGCTTTAAAAAAAATAAGTTATTTGAATGAAGGGGGGTAACATCATGTAAACTTACCTCTTCACTATACTTCCCCACGTATGAGTAGATCTCTGAGAGTGCGCTCATTGTGTTAAACTCATTCATGTGCATACGAGATTGCTCTGCCAAATACGCATTCATATCTTGATCACTTATAGCTTGCATTTTTCCAATGTCAGAATAGTACCTGAAAGCAACATAAAAAAGCTTAGATGTGAAGTTAATAAGAAGTTTTTTTAATCTGTAAAAATATTTAATCAAAAATGCAACTATTTTCCTTGTCAGTTAACTCTTATCGTTTAAACTATTTCCCGACACCGATCTGTCTGTGTGACGCCACAATAAAGCAATACAAAATTCACTCCTGACTGCTGGCTGATTCTCAATATAATTACATTTCATCTAAACTGATCAGCCTGTTCATGCATATACAGTTCTGTTTCTTGCTATTACAAATGTACAGACTTTGAGAGGGAGGAAGAGGAAGATAGAACAGGATCAAAATCAGATGTTCAACTTCTCTAGAATATTTATATAATCATACTAACAAGACTGATTCCTGTTCCTTATCTTTGTTTTGAAAATTGATCTAGTTGTATATTATTCATACACTGTAGAAATACTTTGGCCCTTTCAACTCTAAAAGTATGTAATAGTTGAATGGTACAAAGCATGTATATTTCATACTCTCCTTTACTTCCTTTAGAACCCAATAGGACTTGCTAAGTTCTGTTCTGTCTGTATTTAATGGATACAATATGTTGGCTTCATTATGGCTGTTCATACATAAGCACAGAGAAAGCTCCCTGCAGCTTGAGTATGTAAGAAGACAAGAGATCTTAACATATCATTGTATATTTCTTCCAATGGTTTTCTAATGCCTTGTACACACAATCAGAATTTTCGACCGTGTGTGGGCCCCATCTGACTTTTTTCCGTCAGAGTTTAGAAATAGAACATGTTTGGAAAAAAATCCTATCGGAAATTCCGATCGTCTGTGTAGAACTCCGATGGAGAAAAAAACATGTATGCTCAGAATCAAGTTGACGCATGCTCGGAAGCATTGAACTTAATTTTTCTCAGCTCATTGTAGTGTTTTACGTCACCGTGTTATGGACATTCAAAATTTGGTCTAACAGTGTGAATGCAAGACAGCTTGAATGGAATTCCAATGATTTTACCCCATCGGAAATTCAGATTGTGTGTACAGGGCATTAGATTCACTATTTAAGAGGATGATGTTACATTGTAAAATGTCCAGGAAATTTAGTAATCTATTTAGTCATGCAGGAAATAACTAAAATATCATTATAAATGTTATCTTTTGAAGGAAAATATGGTGGCTAAGCTATTATCAATCTTGCCTTGCAGTGTTGGCATTCTACTACTATATGGCATTTTTATGTTCTCCAAAAGCTTCTATGGATTTTCTCTGGGAAATTGGTTTTCCATCCACAGGTAAAAGATGTGCTTTACCCAAATGACTATTTCTGAAGCATTACTGGGTTATGAGAAAATTATATTATTACCCTTTATGAAACGATTGTATCTAAATTACTGCAGAATATGTTGATATTATGAGTGAACAAAATATGTATAAAGCTGTTGGGGTGATAGGTCCATATGTGGCAGAACTAAGTGTATCTACTTCACTGATCCCTCTTCAGAGTTTAATAAAAGCTTGGTTTTCAACCTTTTTTGGTACTTTGTTTTAATACTATTATTCCAAGGAACAGAAGGTTCTTGTTATAGATGTCCTTCTCTTACCCTAAAAGAAGTGGTTTAGATGTGAAGACCCCTTAACTAAGGATAATCATGACATTAGATGGTTCAATATTCCTTAACGATTGCTTAAGAAGTATGTACTGTATGTTTCTACAAAATTAAAGTTTAACTGTATTTTAAGTAAACATCATGCTACGGTACATCTCTCTGCAACTTATCCAAAATGTCAATATGATGGATTGCCTTTTCTGAAGCTAAAATCTGCTTCAAGAAACATGGCTTGGCTCTGTGTTTGCATACACCTTTGGAGTAGAGAAGCTGTCCCTAGCCACCACCAGAGGGTTCAGTTTGGAAACAAAAAACCTGTTCTGCATTGAGCAAACTAAATAACCCCTCTGCCAGAAGCAAATTTTCAAAACATAGCAGGAAGTGCTCAGTGTCAGGAGATAGTAGGCGGTATTGCTAGAAAAAGTATTCTCTTCATAAAAAGACTATATATGATATTGTCAGTTTTGTCACAGACCCCTAGGACAAGTGAATATGTCTTATGTTGTAGTATGAACTTTAAATCAATGCAACAGTTGTACTCTACCAATAGAACTTACGTAGCATTTTTTGGCCTATATAAAAATGGATAGAGATGGTCAAGTATTTTGTCTCTCATGCCTGTGTAACTCATGCAAATTGTGCTTAACACACCATTATGACATACTGTAGTCATATAGGAGTTGATTTACTAAAGGCAAATCCAGTTTGCACTATGAGTGCACTGCAAGTGCACATGGAAGTGCAGTCGCTTTACATCTGAGGGGTAGATCTGAAATGAGGGGAAGCTCTGCTGATTTTATCATCCAATCATGTACAAGCTAAAATACTGTTTTTTTTTTTTTCATTGCATGTCCCCCTCAGATCTACAGCCACTCCACTTCCAAGTACACTTTCAAGTGCACTTGCAGTGCACTTGTAGTGCAAACTGGATTTGCCTTTAGTAAATAAACCCCATAGTCTCTAGATGCCAAACAAATCAACCATATAAAAAATAAAAATGGCTGAAACTATTCAAATTTCATTGTAGTACATTCCCTCTAGATTTTCACTCATCAAGGAATGTTGTATTCTCCATGTCCTTCATCCCTGGTGTAATTCCAGTGTGAGCGGACGTTGCATGAAGAAGGCAATCAGTCATTGCCATTCGCATCTGTGCTTTGCTGTCAACTAGTTAATTAGACTCAATCATTTACATATTTAATTTCTTCATTCTGACATTCTGTGCACCAAAGCAGTCTGCAACATGATACATGATTTTATAATTAGGAGTAAATTCTGATATACTAAAATAGCTGACAGGTGTCCTGTAGACACCTATTAAGCATAGCAACTGAGTTTAAGCATCTGCCAAGCTAAGAGGAAATACTGTAAGGAAAAAACCTGGACACTGAGATCTTACATAATATAAACAGTGGTCTGACTAAGTACACAGCTGCCTTTTAATGATGGAAGTTGATTTTTTTCTTAAGGTGTAAATTCACCTTTACAGAAATATCTTCATGGTGAATTTACACAGGACCTCCTCCTCGCCCCCCCCCCCCCAGTCCTGACCAGTATGGCAGCGATTGCCTGTTCTAAGCTCCGGTACAGCCGCCTCACGGCTCCTGCACTTAGAAGTCCTCTAAGCTTTCTCTGTTCTTCTTTCCTGCTGGCAGGATGTGCTATATGGGTTCTGATTGGTCAGGGCCACCCATGTGACGGCACCAGTGGGAATGCACGAGGGATGTTTAGGAAATCAAGCTCTGGGGATTTTTAAGCCATGAGGCGGCTATACCAGGGGTTAACAATGGGAGATCGCTGCCATGCAGGTCAGTGGGACTGGGGGGGGGGGGGGCAGGGAGGGGGTCCTGTGTAAGTTCACTATACAGATTACAGATTTTTCTGTAAAGGTAAACTTACCCTTGAAGTTAATCTTCAGCTTTAGTTGCCAAGAATCTGGTAAGATTAGTTCAGTTGGGTTTAAAAAAGTTATTTCACATTGATATCACTTGGTTCTTCTGAAATGGCAGAATGCATCCTTTAAATTATGCCACTAGGAAAAACATGTCTGATCACAGTTTAAAGGGTGACTTACACTTAATAGACTTTACAGATGGAAAATAACATATACAGTACACCTCTGCAATATATTTACATTTAACACATGTTATGCCTTTCTTGCAATGATGCAAGTACAAAAAATACCTGTTGGTCTGCAGAAACCCCAGCATGCTTCTAACTTCCTTTTTACCAGAAACACAGTGCCTCTGCTGCACTACAATTCCAAGCAGAGTTATCAGCTCTACCCAGTTCTTCCCTGCTGGACTACAGAATATCTCCCCATCTCCTCATCTCTCTCCCTTTCCCATCTGCATAACTCCTCCTTGTTACTTCTGCTGGCATTCCCTCCCCTCCAGCACACACTGCCCTCTATTTGTCCCTCTCTTCTGCTATCACACAACCTGCAGTGGTTCCCCGGTGGAGAAACAGCAGGTAAATGGGAAAAAACATCAGGCAGCTTGTGTGAAGGGGAGTGCAGAAAACATGAACAAGGAGTAGTTATGGAGATGGGGGAAGGGGTTATAGTCCAACAGCTAAGAACTGGGCAGGGCTGGCATTACTGCTTGAGATTTCAGGGCAGCAGAGGTGCTATGTTGTCAGTCTAAACAGGAAATTAAAACCACACTGGTTTCCTGGAAAATCAGGGAAAATGCATACTGAAAAGAGCATACAGTATATTGCAGAAACCTACTGAATATTTTTCCCCCCAGACGTACCTGTATACTTTAAGTCTTTATGTTAAAGTGGTTGTACAGGCAGAATGTTTTTTTTTACCATGCTGCATTCTATGTAGTAAGGTTAAAAATCTTCTGCATGCAGCTTCCCCCACTACCTCCCTAAATACATACCTGAGCCTGATCTCAATACATGTGATTGACAGCCGAGGCTCTCTCCCTCTATCTTAGCTCTCTTCCTCTTCATTAGCAGAGATACAGCAGTGGAAGCCATTGGCTCTTGCTACAGTCAAGCACGGTCATTGACAAGGGGGTGGGGGTGGAGCCAAGCCCAGCTCTGTGTTTTATGGACACCCAGAGGGTGGCTTGGGAGAAAACATGCACTAGTGCCCCCATGGCAAAAGGCTTCTTGTGGGGGCACTCGGCAGAGGTGAGGAGCCAAGAGTGCTGAGAGGGCACCCAAACATAGGAGAATTGAGGCTGCTTTGTTCAAAACTATTGCATAGAGCAGGTAGTTTAATAAAAGCTAAACCAACATTGTGAAAATTGGAAAGCAGCCCTGTTATGCTTTTCAATGTACACCGCAAAAGAAAGTTGCTTTCCAAACAAACTATTTCTATACTACATAAAACATGTAGCCAATTCAAACTGAACATATGATAAAAATGCACATGTTGAGGTTGCCTTGAGTGAAAACCACATCTTAAAAGAGTTGCGGGACAACCTGTATGGTTTGACTTTTCTTGTTAAAGTCCAGCTTGATCTGATCTGCCTCTTGAGATTTTTGTTGGCCCCTTAATGTGATGGTAAGACTTATAAACCAACATGTTTTTATGGCCAGAAAACCAAGGCAAAGATTTGGAAATATCTATTTAACCGCTTAAGGACCGCTTCACGCCTCTATATACGTTGGCAAAGCAGCACGGCTAGGCATAAGCATGTACAGTACGTTGCCCTTTAAGTGCCCATCCGTGGTTCACGCGCACACGCAGGCAGAGCGCTCGCAACCTGGTCCTGAGCTCTGTGACCACGCCCGCAGGACCCGATTGCCGATGGTCGGGTCACAGAGCTGAAGAACGGGGAGAGGTGAGTGTAAACAAACCTCTCCCTGTGCTTCCTAGTTAACCCGTCTCTGATCGTCTGTTCCCTGTCATAGGGAATGGCGATCAGTGACGTCACACGCCAAGCCATGCCCCCTACAGTAAGAAACACACATTAGGGCACACTTAACCCCTTTAGCGCCCCCTACAGGTTAACCTCTTCACTTTTTTTTATAGCACTGATCGCTGTAAAAATTACAATGCTACCAAAAATGTGTCAAAAGTGTCCGATGTGTCCTCCATAATGTCGCAGTGATGATAAAAGTCTATGATCGCCGCCATTACTAGTAAAAACAAAATATTAATAAAAATGCAATAAAAACCATCCCCTATTTTGTAGACACTATGGGCCAGATTCACAGAGCCCTTACTCCGGTCTATCTCGCGTTAGACCGGAGTACTTTCAAATTACGCGCGTCGTTTCATTAGTCTGAATCCTAAAACCATGAAACGACGGCTTCGGGCTTCAATCCGACTGGCTTTCGTGTTCGTACGCCTTCGGATCTACGCTGCAATAATTTTGCGGCCGCTGGGTGGAGTTCCCGTCGTTTTTCACGTCGGGGTATGCAAATGAGCATTTTCCGACGATCCACGAAGTTAGGAGCGTCGTTCGCAAAATGGTCCAGGGCTTAAGTGGTTAATTTCATCTACCTGTATATCATGTTGCATTTTCTGCACAAATGCATTTTTCTTATGCCATATAAATAGAAATACAGTTGAATGTTTACAAGTGACACACCCTGCAAAAAGGAGTAATGGCAAGTCCCGGTGCAGTTCTACAGCATGAGGGGAGGGGGGTTACACAAAGGGTCCAGTGTATAAAATATGCCACCTGCGCAAAACAAAACAAAAATGTGTACACCAAATTCTAAAATGAATTGTTATATATGGTTTGCTGCAGCCAGCAATTTACCACTGGCGTTAGTGAAAGCAATTAAGAAAATATAAAGGTAGATAACTGCGCTAACCCATATAAATGTAATTTTAAACTTTTTATTGGCTTTTTAAGAAATAAATATGTGAAATTTGTGGAGACATATGAAAGAGCATTGCTGTATCTGTTGGACATATTCCTGACCATCTGTTTAAAGAATCAAAGAGAACAATGCATAATAGAGGCTTATTTATTACCGTTTTCTGGTGAGTGCATATTGTGGAAGATGGTGGTGATAACGAATGAATGACTGAATGAAAACTTATATAGCGCAGCGCATGCGAACTTAATCGCCTCTGGGCGCTTTCAGGAATCAGGAGTGTTTTGGATTGCCCATATATACTCACGTGCGGCACAGCGGATTAATATATGAAGAATTTATATTGGGACTTTTATATACTATGCCCGGATTCACATACATCGGCGCATATTTATGCCGCCGTAGCGTATCTAATATACGCTACACAGATGCAGCGCAGAGAGGCAAGCATAGTATTCACAAAGCACTTGCTCCCACCTGCTCCCAAATCTACACTGGGTTTTGAAAGCGTAAGTCGTTGTAAGTGGAAGTGGACGGGAGCAATGCAAATGAGGCGTGACCCCATGCAAATGATGGGTCGAGTGCCAGACAAGTACTTAAAACGAACGGCGCCATCCGGTGGACATATCACGTCGAAACAACTGACTAAGATACGTCGAATCACTGACTACGGTGTGAACGTAAGCTACGCCCAGCCCTATTCATGTACTTCGTAAACAATGTAAAATACGACGGCATTCGTTCCCTGGTCCATACCTTTGCATGAGTTGCGCCTCCAATATGGGGAATAACTTTACACCAGACGTACGACTTATGCAAACCGCGTATATTATGCGCTGGACGCAAGTACGTTCGTGAATCGGCGTACCTCCCTCATTTGCATATTTCCTTTGAAAATCAATGGGAGCGACACATGCGCCCAGCGTAAATATGCGCCCACTATACGCCGGCGTAGGAAAGTTACGTCGGGCGGCTGAAGCCTATTTTTCGACGTATCTAGCTTTGTGGGTCGGCGCATTGACACGACGGCGCACATTTGTACTTACGTCGGCGTATCTGGAGATACGTCGGCGTATGTGCTTTGTGAATCCGGGCCTTTGTATGCACAACTGATTATTGATGAGAATCATTTTCGAGTTGGGGTGGTCACTTTGAATATAGTGTTATATTTTACACACTTATAATTGGAGTATAAATTAAGGGGTTAGCGCACTTATCTACCTTTATATTTTTAATGCATTTCACGTGTCATTTCTTATCATAGCATGTAAAATACTGGAGACTATTACCTTTCACAAACACTAGTCAGAAGGTTAATTTGTATTCCAGTAAATACACTCAAATTCATTCTGGAATTAACATCCTATGCTTTGATTTTTTGATAGCTGCTACAGGTAGAGACAGAGGTAAAAAAAAAAAAAAAATCTCTTTTTTAGGAAAAACGTATTTAACATCTATTGTGTTTTTTTTTATTTATTAAAGTCAAATCTGCTTCATGGATTTATGCTAATGGTTCCCTTACTTTTTTATCAGGAACCTTTCGGCCAGAATCCAAAGACCAATTCATAGTAATGTACAGATGTGTTGCAGCAAAATTACATTGCACCTGCTGCTGTGTGTCAACATGATATGTTCAACACTGCACAAATGCTGTCTGCATTTACAATATATTAGGCACGGGGGAAAAGGTGGATTGGTTATCATGCTACCTTACACATTTTATCTGCCCAGCGCCTTGAACATATGTGCAGTATGAGTATGTCTACAAGAAGCCTCCCTATGTAGCAGATTCATATTTCAGTGATGCTCTAACCTTCTCCGGATCTCATGTAGAAGAGGAATTGACTGTGTTAGCATAGCAAGAATATTTCTATTCCCATATTTTAGTTTAAAAATAAACAGAAGACTTTATTTATTGCTGTTGGAATACAGAGAATTCTTCTTTTAGACTCTTTTATAAATGAAAACATCTCTTCCATTAACTTTGCATTGTCTTCTTTTATTAGTACTTGTCTTCTTTTCTGATAGTGCCTTGATTTATATATTTAAACAGAACAACAGTGAATCAAATGTAACCTCTATAAAAAATGAGCATTGACATTACAAAATACCTACAAGTTTAAACTATGAGATCAACCCTTACCCTGGATAGGCCCACAAAATGTAAATATATTTGAGCTCAGGGCCCTTATCAGATCCATTTAATTTCCTCCATTTATGAAATACTGCATGAAGCCTCCCTTCTTATTAATAACATGTACACCTATATGTAAAAATTGTCTCATATTATCCATAGGCATATTCTTCTTTCCTGTTGGGCTAAGATTTGGTCTTCCACTTATAAAACATCCTGATGCGTGGTGCATAGAGAGACTGCTATTAAACTTTTAATGTTTTGGTAAATAACATCTGAAGTTCTACATTGCCATGACCCCTAATTTTTCGCAATGTTGTTGGCCTTGTTGCTTTGATATACAGTGTGGAAAATTATTATTTGCTCCCCTGCAGATTTTGTAAGTTTACCCAATTACAAAGAAATGAGGGTCTATAATTTTTATCATAGGTGTATTTTAATGCTATAAATTAAGTTTCAGTTCAGTAAGTAAAATAAGTATTTGATTTCCAAGCAAAACATGAATCAGTACTCGGTAGAGAAACCTTTGTTGGCAAGCACAGAGGTAAAACCTTTTTCTGTATTTGGTGATCAGGTTTACATACATCTCAGGAGGGATTTTGGTCCACTATTTACAGATCTTCTCTAAATCCTTAAAGTTTCTTGGCTGTCGCTTGGTAATTTGAAGATTCAGTTTCCTCCATACATTTTCTGTTTTTTTTTTTTTTTTTGGATTAAGGTCTGGAGACTGACTAGGCTACTTTATGATCTTAATGTGCTTCTTCTTGAGCCACTCCTTTGTTGCCTTGGTGGTATGTTTTGGGTCATTGTCATTCTGTAAGAGCCATCCACGACCCATCCTCAGTGTTCTGGCTGAGGGAAGAAGCTTCTCATCCAAGATTGGACAATGCATGGTCCTGTATATTTGCCCTTCAATGTGGCAAAGTCAGCCTGTATCTTTTTCAAATAAACAGCCCCAAAGCATTATGTTTCCACCTCAGTGCTTCACTGTAGGGATGTTGTTCTTAGGGTCATAGTCAGCATTTTTCTTCCTCCAAACACGGCAAATTGAGTTAATGCTAAATAACTCAATTTTGGCCTCATTTAACCTAAGCACTTTCTCCCAATCCTTCTCTGAATGATTTAGATTGGCATGACTGTACCTTCTTGAGCAGGAGGACTCACTGAGTTTGGAAGAAGAAAAATGCTTACTATGACCCTGAGAGCACCATCCCTACAGTCAAGCAGTGGCTCAAGAAGAAGCATATTAAGGTCATGGAGTGGCCTAGCCAGTCTCACGACCTTAAACCTATAGAAAATCTATGGAGGTAGCTGACACTTTGAGTTGCCAAGCGACAGCCAAGAAACCTTAACGATTTAGAGTAGATATGTAAAGAAGAGTGGACCAAAATCCTGGTCACTAACTACAATGAACATCTTACTTCAACAAGGGTTTCTACACCAAGAACTAAGTCATGTTTTGTTTGGGGATCAAATACTTATTTTACTCACTGAACGACAACTCAATTTATAACATTTGTAGCATGTGTTTTTTCTGGAATTTTGGTTGATATTCTATTTCTATTATTTAAAATACACCTATGATAAAAATTATAAACCCTTTTTATTTTTGTAAGTGGACAAACTTACAAAATCTGCAGGGGATCAGATAAGTATTTTCCCCACTGTAGGTTCTTATTTCCATTTTTACTGTCGGTGTTCACTAATACAACCCCTGGGCTACTGTAATGCCCCTCCTTCAAAGTCTATTTGCTGTGCCCTTCCCGTTAGACCCGATACACTATCTGTTGGATCTTCTTTCCCAGGCCTTTCACTTATCCACATTTCTAAAGTTAGAAAATATGGCTAGACACTTCCAGATTAAGTTACAATTATCTCATATTTATGGCACCTTAAGGGCCTGTGTCATCAAGCTATCTTTAACTTCAAGTGGGCTTTACATTCATATAAAAGTCTATAGAAGTGCAAAACCTGCTTGAAGTAGGTCAAATGCAGGTCAGCACTGTCAACTGTGAGTCAAATGCACCAATCAATGAACACTTAATGATTTGAAATGCTTCTCAAACTGATGCCATCAACACAAGGCCAAAGCCCATTGACACAGTCCCATAGAATAGACTGCTGTGACTGATCATCAGAGATACAGTGAGGTTCTGTATAGATATGTTTTATATGCAAGCAGTGAGGATTATATATATATTTTTCAATTCAATTACATGTACCACCATAGTGTTGCATTAGAAATTCTGAAATGGAAACACACATGCAAAGTTTCATTTTGTAAAAGGTGTATGTGCTGATTAAGACTTAAGAAAGGCTGAATATATGAACACAAAGGACAGCTAATTCCTGGCTGTCTGACTGTAGAGAACAATAAGATTGGTATTAAATGGCAGTATATAAAAAATAAAAATAAAATTACCAACCACTTCTTTGCAGTTCACTAGCACCAAGAATGTTAACTATAATTTAAGGAAAACCTGCCATGCGAGAATGTGGAG
This sequence comes from Rana kukunoris, assembly GCA_029574335.1. NCBI lineage: Eukaryota > Metazoa > Chordata > Amphibia > Anura > Ranidae > Rana > Rana kukunoris. The sequence goes on from CM056051.1 coordinate 123,491,648, forward strand.
GCAAGCAGTACTTACCTCTGCTTCTGAGGTTACTAGAAGCCTTTTATAATGCCCCTTTAAGTCACTGACTTGAAACAAGTATATACATAAGGACCTCTGGCTTTTCCCTGACTTTTTGATTTGCATAATTGTTTTAGGTTAGTGACTCATGTATTACATTATTGGCAGGCCTTGCATTTTTCTCAAGGTGAATTTACTTAAATTGCTTATGTTGAACTGGAAAGAGATACAAAATAAAAATAAAAAGCTAATGATATTTAACCAAAAAAATACTCTTTGCTAATCCAGAGTGGCAATAAAAAAATTAAATAACTTGTCAATTTCTGGTGATAAACACATGTCTATTCTCTCCTTGATAAATTCCATAAAGAGTATTGTGAAAAAGGGCAACAGAACAATAAGCGTGGAATTTAATCTCTGTGGTATGTGCATTAGGGATCTTGGGATTACTATTTTAACAACTTCCTGACTTGCATGACACCATTAGAATGAAAATTGTTGCAATTATGCTCTTTGACATAAAAAGTACCATTGTATGCTTTTACCATGTTAGTGTATATAGTAAATAAGCATGAAACACTTGAAAAATTCATGAGACAAGATAAAGTTATTAAACCATGTTTTAAAAGCATACCTTTCTACCCAGTTTTTATAACTTGGGATGTCCTTGGCATAGAGAAGCTTGTTTGAAGGTGAATCTTTGCCTAAACGGTGCTCTGAAGTTGAGCATGAGTCCATAAATGTCTGAGCCACCACAGAAAGACAGGCGTCCGTAATGCTGTTCTTGTGGATGTCAAAGACAAATTGAGGATTTTTGATGACATTCACCCAGAACCTCAACGGTAAGCTAGCAAGAAAAATACATATATGGTAAATACTTTACAATATATAGAAAAAGCAAAAGACAACTACATAACTAAATACACAACTGGAATGAATACTGCATACATATATACATATAGCTAATCAAAAGATCTTGTATTTAAAGTGGTTCTAAGGGGAATTTTTTTTTTTTTACTCAAATGTATTAAGCCCCATACACACTATCAGTTTTCCTGACGGTTTTCTCTTCAGGGTTACCAAAACCATCTAATATGAGGTCAAACCTCAAGAGTTTCAATTTGTATGCAATCAGGCAGGCCCTTGTACTACATGGTTTTGGTAAACCTGAAGAGAAAACCGTCAGAAAAACTAATAGTGTGTATGGGGCTTTACCTGCATTAGGATACAAATTCTCTAGTGTTTGTATCGCCCCCTTCACCCCCTAAATACTTACCTGAGGCCTAACTCGATCCAGCACTGTGCCCTTCTGCAGTGGCTCTCTTCTCTCTCTCCTGTCTCACAGGACAGAGAGGCAGCAGCGGGAGCCATGCTGTGCATGTCTATGGACGTACAAAGCAGGGTTCAGGAAGTAGATTTCCTATGGTGGCAAATGGAGCATAGGAGGAACCTAAACCACCAGCAAGGGGCCCAGAATGGGAGGATCAGGGTCACTATGTGCAATACCGAGCAAAACAGAGCAGGTATGTTTAAACCTGTAATATTTTAAATAAGTCGTATAAATCTTTTTTGGTTGTACTTTTCCTATGAATTACAGGATTGTAGTTCTTTTTGCACTCCTGTGACCTGTTTTCAGCCAACAGATGACATCACAGAGAAAGTCCAGATTATGAAATATCCCGACCGAGAGCTGAGTGATCAGCAATGTTTGATCGCTCAGTTTTTTCTCTTAAACCCGTACATTTTTAATAAAAAAAGAGCCTTTACAAATCCTTTAAGACAGACAGCACAGCCAGGTCAACAACCCACTCTAGCCATCTGAATGAAAAATTAAATATAAGCAGCACACTGGTAAAAATCCAGTGTTCTTCTATTCTATCATCATGTTTACCATATTAAACTGAAAGCACTGTGAATGGAAATAGAGCCTTCCTGCCTCAGAATTCTGACTATGCTTATGCAGTCTGTTGTACAATGGAATATAGCAAGCTAAAACGTATAACTGGGCTGAATGATGTCTTCCATCTGTCTGGATTTCAGTTTTAAAGTAAATTTATCAGGCTTTTTTAACATTTAACATCAATCAAACATTAAGTCCCATCTAAAAGTATGCACCCCATGATGCATTCTATTACATTGATTAGACAGAAATGCCTCCTCGATAAATACATGCCTCTTTGCACCTTGTTATTAGTAGGCTGAGCTCATTGACTTCACAACTAAGAAAAATTAACAGTTCCCTATCCAAACCTTCTTAATATTAAAAACTAAAATGGCTGGCAGATAGGGTCATAAAAAACAAAACTGTCAAAAGAACACTGTGACACATTTGAACCAAATAACTTTGTATACATTTTCCCACATTTTGAATTATTCCCATTGTGTATTGTCTAATTCATTCAGCAGGTATACCCACTCTTTTCCAAATATAGCGCTGTAGTGCCTTTCAGTAACCAAATGGCCTTTGCTTTCCCCAATATCATCATTTTAGTAAATTTTTGTAAATGCCTGGAAATATAATATCAGATTTCACATTCAGTGGAAAGCATGACCCTCCTCCTATTAGATTTTATAAATGCATTTCTTCTGCTTCTCTGCCATGCCATCTAACAAGATATGTGACACTGTTCTGATGTTGGTCCTGCACTGGATAGAGTATATAGAATTACAAACCGTATTGTATCATGGGGCAACTAAATAAAATTAGGGTAAAAGTCTGTGTCAACAGGCTTTATTTCACAATCAGAACTGCTTCTTTCCACCCACACAAGTCAACAGGAATGCAAAATCACCTGGTGATTTACTAAATGATCTCAGAAGTTTCTCAAACTGATTTTAAATGCAACAGTAGTGCATCTGAAAAGGTGATGCATGTGCCCATGGGTGCTAGGCCAAGGGAAACCTATTAATTTAGTAAGTATAAAAAACAAACACAACACAGGGTGCCCCCATCTAGGTGTATAGATGTATTAAAAATAATAAAAGACAATAAAGATACCCTCACTATTTAAAAGTGGATCAAAGCTTGTAATAAATCTATATAGACCCCCAAAAGATCACTGTGAGGCAGCAGAGCTCTGCAGGCATGTTGCAGAGTTTTTGGTGGAAGTGAAGCGTCCAGGCTTCAGACTTGAACATAAGCAACAGCAGCTTCCAGGAGTACCAAGATGGCTGCAGCTCTAAACAGCACCTCTTTCTATTGGGTGATGGTGAATGGAAGTGGATGGGGTGTGGCCACAAGTTATAAGGCAGACAGGCGTACCCCCTTATTATTGTCAAAGGTGGTTGTTCAGTGGTTTAGGTGTGATGTTGATATGATTCATGGATGTGATTGTGAAGACCCTTTTGTTAAATGTAAATTTAGTACTACTGCAATTTTCTATCCACCTTCACATGCCAGACATATGTCCAGCCAAATGCCTGCAGCCTTACAGTGATCCTTTGGGGGTCCATATGGATTTATGACAAACCTTGATCCACTTTTAACGAGTAAGTTCATTTTTATTGTCGTTTTTTTTTTTTTAATAAATCGCTACAACTAGATGGTTGTGTTTGTTTTTTTACATGTACATTAGGATCTCAAGACCTAATCTGAGAGGAGCTGCTTCCACTTCACCTGGTGTTCCTTTAATGTGCCCTATTAAATGACAGTTGGGTCCTAGTCAGACCAATATTCATTTTATTTAGTAAATTAATATGTTAAAATGGATTGTGTCTAAAAATAGAAAAAATCTGGTATCTTTCTAGAAGCCAAAATGCAGTCATCAACATTTGATCAACTGCCTTTATTTGGTAAGGTCATGCAAAAGTGACATGCAATACACAAATCTATAGAAACAGGAAATCTCCTTATTTGAGGCACATCAATTAACAGATGATCTGTGATTGGTAAGGGTTACTGCATTTTGCAATGTTTTATGCACTGCCTAATTCAATAATCAACAATGTTGTCAAGTTAAAAAAAAAAATTATAATTTCTTAGGGTTCAGCTACCTAAGTGATTTTAGCAGAGCTACTTAATTAATGAAAATTGTTTATTACTTATCTCTGTGTGTAATGCAATCAATGTAAAATTATCAGTAGCAACTGATTGCACATGGTGGGGCAATACTGCAATCATAGGCTATTAACTGCAGCTTTCTTCTAAGGTCTAGCTCATCTTATAATATTCACCTGATTGTGAGCTTATGATAACTTTACAGCACTTCATGTACATTATTTTCATTTATTAGCATGGCCAGAAATCTCTAAATGTAGCAGTTAAATTATTAGTAAACATCTGATATAGGTTATGTCCATCCACTCTAACATTATATACACATTAACCATCCAGCTATGTTTCACAATAACAATCCAGCCCTATGTCTATCCCCACTATAAATAATTTCAATGATGGTTGCTCTTTACCCTCTACCGTACATATTTCTGGCAGTAGAACATTGGGAATGTGGGATTCTTCCTGTCCCCTGTGACAATGAGCTGGATCAGGACACCACAGTGACACATATACACAGCCTGGGCACCAATAAGTGTCTGACTAATGAAGCATTAGCATATTATTAACATTATCTGCGCTTTTAATCTCAAACTGATTGCAGCCACTCAGACTAAATGAACAGGAGGTTTATTTAAAGGGGATGAGGGAGGGGAGAGAGGAAATGAAGAAATTATCTCCTTGCAATCAGATTAAATTAACTTTGAGTCACTTCTTATAGACCTTCACATCAATGAGTCTACAATACAGGCTTCAGTAAGCCCTTGATCATAGAGGAAAATACACTGTCATTCTCAATCACTAGCACTATGGTAGTATGTGACACAGCAAGATATACGGTAGATCTTGCATAACTGAATGTCAACTAAAAAATCTTGAGCCTCTCCTAATACTAATATAAAGCACTTTTAAAAACATTTTTTATTAAAGTTGCAATATTTTTACCATGCTTCTAGAAATCAGTACAAATGAAAACAGCTATACAAAGTAAACTTTTAATAACACCTGTGCAGAGGAAAAAAAAACGTAACATTTTAAAATTAACAGGCAAATGCACATTGCATTATGTTTAATCTGCAATCACATATATACCACAATCAGGGCATTTAAATAAAGTGTCTAAGACACTTAAAATTCCATTATGCCTCCAAATGTTGGGGAAGGCAACATGCAAAGCAGAGTGTGGAAACCACTGCGTGTAAAGGCTAAACACTAAGACTGAAGAGTCCATGCAGAAACTGTTCTAGTGTGTCTGTGACACAGATAGCGCAGTGGTTGGAGAGTTTTGTAGCAGGGTGGGCAGAGCCTGATGGGAATTTAGAGACAAAAGTTGCCCATTAGATCCGCTCCTCTTGTGAATGACAACAATCAATGGGCAAACTGACAGCCAGATGGTGAGAACAAACCTAAAGCGGAATTAGTGTCTCAGCTTCCCGATCAGTCTCTGCCCACTCTCAGCGTTACTGGTTGCAAGAAAGCTAGTGGCTAGTCTTAAGTGCCTCTAGTTTTATTATCTTTGAAATAGAGCATTTTTTTTTAATTTGGTGCAGTAATAGTGCCATTTGTTAAATAGTGGCACTAGTAAAAACGACCTTAATCTCACACATGTCGGTAAAGCTATCGAAACTGGCGACAGGGATTTTTGTAATCTGGCACATGACCCTTTAAAGGACCATACTGTTAGAAAAGCTTTCCTGAATTCCTCTCCAATAAACCTCAGCAAATCCTAAATAATAATAGAGTGTGCACTGTAGTATATCCACAGTAAAGTGTCAATATTTTCAACATACAATGTCCCTGGGCACCTTTAGTTTTTTCTAACTGATGTTGTAGCCCATTTCATTGACTGGTTATCCCCCGAACAGCCCACTTTTATGTGCCCATGGTTACAATACACATGCCCTCTATTATTTGGAGGGGAGAAAATCCTTTTCTGTATTTTGCAGTATAAGAAAATAATCTACTACAGTATAAAACATATCTTACTTTATTATCTTTAAGACAGAATGGTCTTATGTTTTGTAAAAATAGTTAGTGTTCTTCAACCAAACTAATAAACTTTTCTAATCATACATGACACATGAACAGATTATAATATTTGAAATATTTTGTTTAAATCAGGCAGGTATTGTATCCACATGGGATCAGTGTTTCTTGGTGTGCAATAAGATACTGTCAAAAAAAGGTGTATTGTTAAAAACGTTGGTTGTATCACCCAAGAAGTAAAGTGTTGTTCCCCAAGGATTTATGCAGTGTAAACCCTGAAATCAGTCTGTAAATGCAAAATAGCATGCTTGTTATACTCACTGTGGAATTTAAGAGATTAATCTTCTGCATTGTGTAAAAGGGATCTTTGATCTGTATGCATATATAGTTCCCTCCTGCACTGTCAATCTGGGAAAGGCCAGCTAACACACAGGCAGGGTAAGCCAACCTGCACATGCTCACTTGTGTCTTTTATGCTGGAGAGAACATTTCCTTGTTCTCAGAGCTAGCCAGGTCACATGATATTGATATCACACAATTGGGTGTATATACAGCCTATAGTGGAAATCTCCTCCTACCTGAACACACAGCTCTGGACAAACTCTGCAGGTTATCATGTGACCGCGGTATACAGCTCAGCCAAAAAGATATATAGTGGCAGTATTTTAATGTAAATAGAAGATTTTTAAGCTGTGGGCACTGTGGATGGGCAGATGAACTATTTTCATATTACAGGGTTTAAAGTTAAGAACTGTGGTAGGGTTTACTGAATTAATTAATTTCATTTGTGTTTATGGTCCATTTTAGGTGTGCTAAAAAAATAAAATTGAGCCTTTATGTGTATATTAGAGTTAGGTTAATGGTTAAGTTGAGATTAAATGCCAATGATTAATTTTCAGTTGTTTCTGTTACATTTAGGTGTTAAATATTACTTTTAATATTACTTTTAAGTATTAGGTAATTTTCAGTGTCATGGTTAGCTTAAAGGGGTTGTAAAGGTGTGTTTTTATTTTCTAAATAGGTTCCTTTAAGCTAGTGCATTGTTGGTTCAATTACCTTTTTCTTTGATTTCCCTTCTAAATGTTTTTTTTTTCTTTGTCTGAATTTCTCACTTCCTTTTTCTCCTCAGTAAGCTTGCCCAGTCCCAAGGGAGAGGGCAAGCACACTGACTAACCACCAGCCAGAACAGCTTGGTTGATGGGGCAACATTACCGAGAAGAAACAGGAAGTGAGAAATTCAGGCAAAGAAAACAATTTTTAGAAGGGAAATCAAAGGAAAAGGTAAGTGAACCAACAATGCACTTTAAAGGAACAAATTTAGAAAATAAAAAACAAACCTTTACAACCCCTTTAAAGCAGTGATGGTGAACCTTGGCACCCCGATGTTTTAGAACTACATTTCATATGATGCTCATGCACTCTGCAGTGAAGTATAGTTAAGCATCATGGGAAATGTAGTTCCAAAACATCTGTGATTCCAAGGTTCGCCATCACTGGAAAGTCCACAACGGAAGGCTTCTTCAGCTAAGGGGGGGGGTGGGGGGCTAATGTTTACCATAATTAGCCCTGTCTGTAAATTGCTGGCTGACCTCATTATCAACAGAACACTGTCTGTCCTAACAAAGTGTTATAGATCTAGAAGTTGGGTTTCCTCATTGAAAACTCAGTCTGTTGCTCTTTGTCAGTGGGGATTCATTGATTTCCCCTCTTTTCAAATTTTTCACAGTAACTTGCAGTTTGCCCAATGCCTGCTGCAAACACCAATACAATGTAAGAATTAAAAAAAAACTAAAAGAACCTTTATTAATGCCGTGTGAATGGAAACATATAACAGAGATATAGTGGGGATTTCTCAACTTTGACAGCAAAAGTGCAACTACACTTTAAAAAGGGTCAGGAGGATGTGGGAAAATAATCTCCTCTTGTTTTCACACTGAAAACGTTGCATTAAATATCCTTAAAAATTTGATTATATTGGACAATATAACACAGACTTTTTCTGTTGTCAAAGGCTGAAAACTTACCAGTTGCTCTTCCAGGTGTGTCGAACATGGGGATCATGGATATTGTGCTTGTCTGCTTGCTCATCCAGAAAATCAAACATATATTTGATGGCTAAGGGAAGAGCACTACCTCGATGTGCTGTGCTGAATATAGTCTCAAACAAGTCATCCACAAATTTCTGTAATGTGCCCTGCATTAAAAAAACAATAACACTGTTAAAATATTATCAAATATTGATCACTGCCGTCAACTATTTCAGATACTGAAAACCAAGCAAATGTTAATTGATATTATCTTTTTCTTAGTTCTTATATTCCTGAATTAAAACAGTAATAAGTAAACAGTAAATGGACAATGTATAGTGAACACTAAATGGACAATGTGATTTAAGAAATAGAACTTAGAGCACTGATTGAAGTGCCACTACAGAAATCGAAAGGGCTCATCCCAGCCCTAGCAAGAGTGTTTTGAAACAAACAAATAAGATGTCACACTCCAGAAGATCCAGCCAAAATACATGGAAGTAAAATATGGCTTCAGTCCTGCAAATGGGGGCAAAACTAATTAGAGGGACATGGCCTGGGAGGAGCCGGATTGCATCTTACTTCCATGTATTTTGGCTGGATCTTATGGAGTGTGGCGTCCTATTTGTTTGTTTTAGTGCACTAAAGCAATCAGGAGTTTTCAACATGTGTCATCAACCTTTTAAAGGGCTGGGAGGTGCCAGCGCAAAGAGGTTAAAGTGAAATTATAGGTAAATGGCTAAATACAAATTTTCAGCATGCATATGTTTACTGTTTACCAAAGGATTTGTATTTCTGATTTACAAACCTATGCTTGGCTAAAAGACTACTTTTCTGCTTAGCATTATTGCTACCAGAATCAGTATTTCTACAAAAATGTGCATGTACAAGATCAAACCATTATTCAGTTTTAAATATATTAAATGATTCTGTTTTAAATATATTTAGAAATGTACAGTATGTTATGGAGTGACAAAATAAAACTAAAATGAAGTTATGTGTTAAACAAAAAAATGTAATCAAACCGTTTTATGAAGATGAAAAATAATTTGAGCATAGTGAGGGAATGAATTTAATCAAAGCTGGATTTTGACAACACCTGCTTGTGTTATGCAAGTTTTAGGGAAATGAATATTCTAGTTCTGAAAACACCTGCACTTAGTGAATCCCGTTTGCATAGAGTTCAGCTAGCAGCATGCATAACAGTATTTTTTTTAATACACTAGAAAATGTGTTTTGGGATTCCATTTAATAAGAAATTCTGTTCTTCAAAATCATACTAAAATCATGGAATTTACAGTTCCAGGCAAACAGTTAAATACATAGTTTAAATACATATATGAGTAGTTTAACCTGTAACAGGATTCTTAATTTCACTCAACATGTCTAGTGATTCATACAGTTTTCCCACACTGTATGGCTAGGCAGGTTACACCACTATTTAACATGTAAGCTCTGCAGCTTCATTTACTATCTACCTGTTTATCTTCTGGTTGGGATTATCATTTAGGGGGATTCCATAGTTTATTATCATATACATAGAAAGAAAAGAATTGCGTATAAAGATAAATAAGTAACGTTTGTATATTTATGAAGTATGCCCAGGAGATAAGAACAGAATGTGTGTACAACCAGAATGGCAAAAAATTTTTTTCCAACATTTAATACTGCCAATTCTTAAGCCCTGTACACACAATCGGTCCATCCGATGAGAACGGAAAGAAAAAATGAAGTTCGATGCTTCCAAGCATGCGTCGACTTGATTCTGAGCATGCGTGGATTTTTAACCGATGGTCGTGCCTACAAATGATCGTTTAGGTATCCATCGGTTAAATTTAATACAAGTTTGCTTTTTTTAAACCGATGGATAAATAACCAATGGCGCCCACACACGATCAGTTTGGACCGATGAAAACGGTCCATCAGACCGTTCTCATTGGTTTAAACGATGGTGTCTACACGGCCTTAGTGGGAAGAACAGAGAATAGCAACTTCAAACTACTTCCTTAGTTTAGGGGATACGATTGCAGGTCCATAGTTTGCAGACATCACATCAGATTTTTTTTGTTCAATATCTTCAAATTGATCACTTTTTATGACCATCCCCACAGACCAAGCTTTCCAAGGAGAATGTTTGAAATTGTATTTATATAGCTACAGGCAATCATTTTCTATTCTTCTGTGTATTATTCCTTTTAAATATTTTTTAGCCACTATAAACATTCCTTAAATGAAGTCATTGTGGGTCTCAACTCCACACAGCCATCAAAAAATCACAAAATGGTGTAATAGCAACAAAAATTCCAACATACAAATATACAGTGGAGATGACTTACTAAAACTGGAGAGTGCTAAATTTGGGGGCAGTTGTGCCTGGTAGTCAATCAGTTGCAAACTTCAGCTTGTTCAATTAAGCTTTGAAAGTTAACACATTTTGCACTCTCTAGTTTTATTAAATCAACCCCAGTATGTCAGACAACACCCTCACACTGGTATATATGGATTTTTATTTGTTTTGTTTTGAGTGCAAGATTATAAGGGCAGTCTTGGAGTAAAATATTATACTTACCTTCCTCATGGGAAGAACCAACAATCTCAAGGTCTTTTGGTGACCTTTTCATTAAAAGGCAAAGAGATCAGCACATTGAATCAGAGCCACGGTTCTTTAAAATCTATCACTTGTAGATCCAAAGAGGTAAAATAATAGCCACTGATGTGTTTTAGCCATTGTGGGTGCCAATCATGTCAAGGATCTCTCATTATTGCTATCTGTTGAAAATATGTACCAGCCGTTTGATAGGAGAGTCCTCCAATACTTCGAAATTTAGCAGTTGTGTACCACAAGGTAAGAAAATTGCTAAAGGAAATAAAGCAGACTGAATCTGGTAACCTTAACCAGGACTGATATTATTTGTGTGTTGGTACCTGCTGGTGAGACTCCAATGGAGAGTTGTCCTTCACCTTTCCCAGACCAGAGACAATCTATTGCAATTTGTATGCACAGACACAGTACTGTATGACTAAAGTTATACACACAAATAAATTTATATGTATATATTAGGGTATACAGCAGGATCATGTTTCATAAATTGTTGTTCATAACACTCTCATTCTTCAGCCTTAGCAGTTTCAGACTATTCCATGCTATCTGTTGCTTTTGATATCCATTTTCTGGCTCTCTTATCCCTTGTCCACATCACAATCCATGCATTCTTTCCTTCTTTCTTCGTTCTCCTGGATTTTCTTCATAAATCCTCCCCAGGATTACTTATCTCATCCTTATCATGTGGTCAGTAGTTCCATTGAGCTACATATGTCTGTGAAGGTTCTCATGTATCCTGGTCATGGTATAGCTAGCAGTAGTAGTAGTAGTAGTAGTAGCAGCTAATATGATGATGTTTTGTGACTTTCATGGCTTATTTGTGGCTTCTTCAGTTCTGAAGAACGTTAGGAACATACCCCAGCATTTATTGCATCCCTGTGCCTTTCATGCCCAGCAATATACTATTGCAATTGCAATATACTATTGCAATTGCAAAGTTACTTGATATATGCAGAGCAGCGAATTCACAGACTGAAATCATGTTACAGGGCGTCCCAAAAGTCACCATACATAGGAAAAATGGGAAATGTAGGTACATGTACCTTTATTTACAAAACAATGTATGACAATATCTTACAAAATATTTTTTTACCCCCCCACTAAGCTGCCAGGACCTAGTAGAAATGTATTTGAAAAAAAAAAAATCAAATAAATAGTGTAGCAGGTTCCACCTTACAAAATGGAATAAATAAACTGTATATGTGGTATAAACCAACACTATGCAATAAATCATACAAGCTTACAGCACAGATAAACCATGACTGAGGACGTTACAGAGATTTAACCAATGGGGCAGAGTCTGTGTATTGACGTCATGACACTGGAAACTGGAAGTGGGCTGAGATATTGTGTTCTTCACATTCCTGCTTACATATGCTGGGTGAGTTTTACTTATTTTGTAAGTGCTTTTGTGTGTGCATGTATTAAAATGTTTTAATGTATTAAAATGCTTTTAAATAAAAAGTATTAAAATCTTGTCTTGTGCATTTGCCTTATGAGATACTGAGATGATCATGACATTCTGAATGCTATCCATATGGTGAAACATCCCTCTAAGCACTAAAGCAGGATTTTGACTTGTACAATATGTGAGGCCCACCATAGAGGGTGGTGCTGTTTTGATTAATTGGAGTACTACTATACTTTAGTTGCTACTGTAGACATCCACACGTTGGAAAAAACTTTTTTGCACTGTGAAGAAAATCTTATTTACATAATTGTGGGATGCACACAAAGCAACATTTATAAGCTTTATATCAGAGCACATTAAAGAAAAAGTTTGCTTTCCTATGGGCCTGGTATGGAAAGACACGTTCCATGCATGTTTCTCGCACCACATTGGGAATAAACTGCCCTAGTGAGATGTGTACAGATGCCATTAAGTACCGGTATTAAACATTTTTTAATTTATAAACAGTATGTAGTGTATAATGTTATCACTATCTGTGCTGTAAGCTTATATGAATAATTACCTAGAGTTGGTCTATAATACATAATGTATATGAATGTCTTTAACCGTGTACAGTGGGACAGCACTGCACTAATTTTTAGTTAATTTTAATTTTAGTAACACATATAACTGATCACTCTATGTGATATCATCGCACGTGGGGAAGTGATATCAAAGAGAGTGATCAATTGAATGTGTTACTAAAGTGTGTGTATCCTGAAGAAGTGCAGGAAACCAGCAAAAAAAATAATTCTATCAGTACATTTTTTTATATTTGTAATTAAGGTGGTCATACTTATGACATTTGCACTTTTGAATTTGTGAGGTTTTTAAACCAATCATTTTCATATATTTTAAGTTTTGCATAAACACAATGTTGCATTATTCTGTATATTTTCAGCTCCAAGATATGTACTCATAGATATTGTTTAAGTGTGCCTTTTCTTACAATTTATTATTTTGTGGTTTTTTTTTCTATTTAATACAAAAAAAGCCACATAAACATTGCCTACGAATGAACTCCTGTATTTAAGACATACCTTAGTAGCTAGTAATCTTGTTAAATAGATTTCTGACACCATTTTACTTCCCCTGTCCCCTTCTTTCTGGTCTCCATGTTCATGGTTCTTCACTAAGTGCCACACTTTGACTCCACTTTCTAAGTCTGGTGTTATCATGGGTGTGCGAGAACGAAGGCTGTCTGGACTTCCAGTGTATTTGATCATATTCTCTGTAATAAACAAATAACACATATAACTTTAAAACAGAATGAAAAGTTCATTTTTAAATACAGAGCTTGTCTGAGATTATTTAAGGAAGCAGCACAAACAAGGAAGACACATAAAGTTCATTAAACTGCTACAGATAGATTACAATTTGCTGTATTCAAACCAGTTATAGGTTATAATTTTTGGCCTGTGGGTTAGAATACACTGGTCTCTGTTTTGAATAAGCCACATGTGTATTTTCTGACCCATTGGAGTTGATTGACTAAACCTGGAAAGTGGAAAATTTCATGCAGCTGTGCGTTGTAGCCAATCAGCTTCTAAGGTCAGCTTGTTCAGTTAGAGTCGGTTCACACTGGGGCGACTTGATATCCGACTTGAAGTCGCCTCAAGTCGTCCCAAGTCGCGCTGTAGAGAAAAACAATGTAAGTGAATGGGAGAGGTGTTATTACACACTACTCAAGTCGCTCCGACTTCAGAAAAGGTTCCTGTACGACTTCAATCCGACTTCTTGGCGACCTGTACCCATTGATTTCAATGGAAGTCGCTTCCAAGTCTGATCACTGTCTTAACTGAAGCTACTTTCCAGATAAAATAACATACATTTCTCAGGCAAACCTCTCCCTCCCCCTCCCTCTCCCAGAGCTGATTGTTGTTTTATTGGCCACTGGAACCTGTCCTGGAGATAACTTCAAGTTGTGTTGTAAATCGCCCCAGATCGCCCTGTGGTTCATGCTCAAGTCGTGTCGGAGTCGTCTCTGAAAGTCGCGCTGGAAGTCGTGTCGCCCCAGTGTGAACCGACTCTAAAGCTTTGACAAAAAAAAATAAAACCTGGAAGCTGACTTGTTTCTATACAGACCTGAACCTGATTTTGCTCTCTCCAGTTTTAGTAGATGAACCCCATTGTGTATTTTCCAGCAACCAGTCAGGCAGTATTAAGATCAGGAAAAATGTGGAGAAATAACTGCGCTAATAAACAACAAAACAACAAAATAACAAAGTAACAACCTGTGATGAGACAGGTAAAAAAAATTGTTAGGCTCAAAAAAGAGCAAATATGTGAAGCTGCACCTTACTGCGTGACATTAAACAGTGGTAACATAAGAGAAAAAAACAGGTTGCGCTAAACATAATATATCAGCTTATACATCTGTGACAATAAAATATATGAAGACTTGTGAATAAATATAGTCATGTGACATTCAAAAGGATCTTTGGAAGAAATGTCCTTCAGGAAAAAATAGTGACAAAGTCTAACACCAGTGAGGAAAAAAGTCCACAATTGGATAAAAGGACACCAGTCAGAGTGACAATCCGATGTAAGAGATCCTCCACCACTAAAGTAAGTGAATCTGCTTACCAGATTCCCAGCGGTCCCTTGATCATAGGGGACCCCAGGTGTCGTTTTTAAGGCTGAAAGGGCTGGAGGCTGGATGGACACACTTTAATGACGATCACCACCTTGTCCTGTGCGGAACGTGCGGTACATCGGCATCACCCCCCTTTGACTGCTCAGTTTTATCCTTTTGGACGGGTAGTCTGTTTGCTTCCGGCCGGAGCATCAGACTGTATGGCTATTTAAAGCCCTGCAAAATGTGAGTGTTTTCTTGTCTTATTTTAAATACATTTTTATCCATTGGTTTTACACTATTGCGGCCCCCTATGTTTTTTTGGTTCTATATTACATGGCATCCAAGGTTTTTACATATTGGAACAAGGTGGTGATCGTCATCAAAGTGTGTCCATCCAGCCTCCAGCCCTTTCACCCTTAAAAACTACACGCTACCTGGGGTCCCCTATGATCAAGGGACCGCTGGGAATCTGGTAAGCAGATTCACTTACTTTAGTGGTGGAGGATCTCTTACATTGGATTGTCACTCTGACTGGTGTCCTTTTATCCAATTGTGGACTTTTTTCCTCACTGGTGTTAGACTTTGTCACTATTTTTTCCTGAAGGACATTTCTTCCACAAGTCTTCATATATTTTATTGTCACAGATGTATATGCTGATATATTATGTTTAGCGCAACCTGTTTTTTTTTCTCTAGTATTAAGATCAGTAATGATAACCTGTAACTAAAAAATACACATTGAAAAAAAATCTAAAAAAGACAGCTTCACATAAAAATTACAGTGAAGGGTTTGACAGATTGACTTAAAGTTCCACCCCATTTAACATAATCATGGTAGCTGATCCCTGCATCATTACTTTTTTTTTTACAAATTCCCTCACTTCCGTCCCACCTTGCCACGGGGTACACAATTCCACTCACCTGTTGGCTCCTGGGATATCATTGTTATCAATCCCAGCAGTCAACATGCATCCTCCGCTTCCGGCATTGCTTTATTTCAAAACCAGAAATGACGCAATTCCAGGCAGAGTTAGGTGCTATTTTTGAACTGTAGACACTTTTGTCATTATACTGGGTACTGAGCAGCGGTGGAGAAGGAATCCTTAGCACCAGTTGCATGAATGGCAGAAGCACGAGCAGTAAACGTAGGTGGTTTCGAAAATGAATGTTGCAGAGCACTATGATGGGGGCAAAGATTTTGGCATCAGCACTATGGCAACCTGTCATGAAGAAACTACGCAGGCGCAAGGTCAGGAGGAGCATGCTGTGTAGCCAGCTGCACCTAATCCCAGAAATAAGCAAAAGCAGGCTTCAGATGCCCACAACTTCAATGGCCCTTGCCTGCTTATTAGATCAAGTAATATTTTATTGATCTCTAAGAAAGAAACATTACTAACATTATGCAAATATAATAGTACAAGTTGTACCAATTACAGGGGAGCTTTAACAAAAAAGGTTATTTGTATTACTGTCTCACGCAACTCTATATATTACATAGAATGTACTTGACCCTGATTCGCTTGGTCAAATACAAACCCGACTACAGCCCTCTATGCCCCAGGTGTGGTGACCCATCCAGTACTTTTTTTATCTTTTGTGGTCGTGCCCAGTAATACAGGACTATTGGACTCATATAGTAAAAATCATTCACAACGAGATGGGTTCTCCCCTGACGCTATTCCCCAAGCAATGTTTTCTGGGGGTGTTCCCAGACCCAGATTCAGACACGTTCCATAAAAATTTTCTCCAAGAATTGTTGTTCATTGCTAGACTGCTCATATTGAGAAAGTGGCTCCAGGCTGTGCCCCCATCGCTGCAGGAATGGATATCCACGGTTAATAAAGTACTGCCATGCAAAAAGGAAATATATGTACATAGGGGCTGCCCGGCTAAATACGGCAAAATTTGGGACATGTGGCTAGGCACGGCTGCAATGAGATATCTCAGTGATCCCTGCAATGGGGTGAAGCCTCTCCTTTTTGGTTGGGTTTGCCTTTCTTCCCATCTTTTTTCTTTCCCCCTTTTTTTTTTTTTACCCTCTCCCTTTCATTTAGTTTCCTAGTGATTTGTCTGGCTTGCGGGCCTTACTGCTGGTGAACCCTGTGTCTAAATATTCCACATTTCCCATACTTACGTGCTCTGTGTGCACGTTGTAATCGATGTGTGCCGAACACTGGTCAATTGTAATTTGTATTGTTTCCTGTGCAATAACCGGCATTAGTTATGGATGCAATGTTTATGTATGTATTGTAAAATGTTCTTACTCTTCTCAATAAACACCACATTGTTTGTAAAAAAAAAAAAAAAAGGTTATGGGGACTGGAGCTCCACTTTAAGCTTTTAAAAGCATTTGTTGGTAATGTTCATGCAGCATCCCAAAAAAATATCCGTAAAACCCACAAATGTAAGGGTAATCCCAAAGTGACTTACTCAAGGACACTTATTCCTCACTGATGTTCAATTCCACGATCTAAAAATCTGCAGATCAATAGCAATTCTAAAGCGGAACAATCAATCCCGATCGTATTCCATGAAAATAAGATGAAATTCTCATTTACACATTTGTTTATGAAAGCTAGATTGTAATAGAGTTCTGGCTTCAAGCTATCTATTCTGGTTATGCTCATAAGGTATAACGCATGATAAAGTGAAATGATTAACTGGAAGGTAAGTAAAGACAGTGTTTATTGGAGCCAGAAGATCAGACGGTATATATTACATCTTTCTTAATCAATCTTGAGGACAAGGAGGCACAGAGATGTATTAGTCCATAGATTAGAATTTGTTGCTTCAGCAGTATAGGCAGAGGTTGAACAATTTAATTTAAAGAGAGTGGATATCAATGCTGTCTATCTTTTAAAGAATACAGAACTAAATATTTATGTATCAACAAACATAAAAAAATGTTGTGCACGAGTTACTCATAGTGTAAATAATAGAAAATGTATCCAAAGTAAGGAACATTTTATTTTAGCTGTCATTAAATGAGGTGTTGGCGTTGGAAGATTTTCCCTCACTTCCTGTTCCAGTAAGCAACAGTAATATTTTCCACTTCTCATCACTTTCTCTCTCAGTGACAAATGACACCAGGACAAACAGAGAAGGCGAATCTTCAGTGGGTGCACATATAGCAATTAGGGTTGAGCGAACCCGAACTGTAAAGTTTGTTTTCGTACCGGACTTTTGGATTTTTTGTACCCGGACCCGAACCCGAACAATTTGCTGTAAGTTTGGGTTCGGGTTTGGTGTTCGGCAATGTAATGGCGCAGCCAATCACCATTTGTTTTACTCGTGTGACCTAGAAGCCATCACAGCCATGCCTACTAATGTCATGGCTGTGATTGGCCAGTGCAGCATGTGACCCAGCATGTGACCCAGCCTCTATATAAGCTAGAGGCACATAGTATAGCTTGTCACTTTGCTACAGATAGGGTAGGGAAAGGCTGCCCTCAGGGAGAGATTTAGATAGGAGTCAGACTGTCCTGCTTCAGAAACACCAGCCCTGCATATGTTACTCTGAGATACTCTGCAAGATAGTTTAGGGAAAGGTTCCTGATTGTGCTTGTAGGGAGAGAAATATATAGAAGTCTGTCCTGCTTCAGAAATCTAATTACACCAGCACTGCATATGTTACTGTGAGATTATCTGCAAGATACTTTAGGGCAGGGGTCTCCAAACTTTTTAAACAAAGGGCCAGTTTACTGTCCTTCAGATTTTAGGGGGGCGTACTGTGGTCAGTGGGAATAAAAAACAAATGAAAGTTATAGTGACGGTAGTCAGTAGGTGGAATAGTGCCTCATAAAAGGTATTAGTTATAGGAATAGTGCCCCATTGTTGGTGTCATAGGGAGGAAAAATACACCATCATTGGTGTCAGTGGGAGGAATAGCGTCCCATCATTATTGTCAGTGGGAGAGATAGTACCCCATCATTGGAATCATTGAGAGGAATAGTGTCCCATCATTGAGAGGAATCGTGTCCCATCATTGGTATCAGTGGGAGGAATAGTACACCATCATTGGTATCAGTGGGAGGAATAGTGCCCCATCATTGGCGTCAGTGGGAGGAATAGTACACCATCATTGGTATCAGTGGGAGGAATAGTGCCCCATCATTGATGTCAGTGGGAGGAATAGTGCCCCATCATTAGTATCCATGGGAGGAATAGTGCCCCATCATTAGTATCCATGGGAGGAATAGCGCCCTATCATTGGTGTCAGTTGGAGGAATAGTGTCCCATCATTGGTGTCAGTGGGAGGAATAGTGTCCCATCATTGGTATCAGTGGGATAAATAATGTCCCATCATTAGTGTCAGTGGGAGGAATGGTGTCCCATCATTGGTGTCAGTGGGAGGAATAGTGTCCCATCATTGGTATCATTGGGAGGAATAGTGCCCCATCATTGGTGTCAGTGGGAGGAATAGTGCCACATCATTGGTGTCAGTGGGAGGAATAGTGTCTCATCATTGGTGACAGTGGGAGGAATAGGGCCCCATCATTGGTATCAGTGGGAGGAATAGTGTCTCATCATTGGTATCAGTGGGAGGAATAGTGTCCCATCATTGGTGTCAGTGGGAGGAATAGTGTCCCATCATTGGTGTCAGTGGGAGAAATAGTGCCACATCATTGGTATCAGTAGGAGGAATAGTGTCCAATCATTGGTATCAGTGGGAGGAATAGTGTCCCATCATTAGTGTCAGTGGGAGGAATAGTGTCCCATCATTGGTGTCAATGAGAGGAATAGTGTCCCATCATTGGTATCATTGGGAGTTAAAGTGTCCCATCATTGGTGTCAGTGGGAGGAATAGTGGCCCATCATTGGTGTCAGTGGGAGGAATAGTGTCCAATCATTGGTGTCAGTGGGAGGAATGGTGTCCCATCATTGGTATCAGTGGGGGAATAGTGTCCCATCATTGGTATCAGTGGGAGGAAAAGTGCCTCATCACCCGTATCATTGGGAGGAAAAGCGCTTCATATCTGTAGGAGGAATTCCCAAGGGAGGGATAAAGGCATGCAACGGGCCACATCTGGCCCTGGGGGGCGCAGTTTGGAGATCACTGCTTTAGGGGAAGGTTCCTGCTTGTCAAGATTTTTTTATGTATTTTATGTTATTTTAAGTTATTTCCTTATCCACATTTGATTGCAGAGTACTTGCCATGCTCTTACCAACATTTTGCTGCCATTTGCAGCCCTCTAGCCCATTTCCCTTAGTTTTTTAAAGAGATTGTAGTAGTCAAAAATGTGGGTCCCCATTGACTTCAATGGGCTTCAGGTTCGGGGTCAAGTTCGGGTCAAGTTCGGGTCCCGAACCCGGACTTTTTTCCGAAGTTCGACCAAACCCGAACATCCAGGTGTCCGCTCTAACTTTTCATTACTCTTTCCAAAACTAAGCTGTCAATACGTTTACTGTTGCTAATCTAAAACTAGTGTAAATTCCCCAATACTGTAAATGTTATTAAAAGTATTTCATAGTAACCTTATGCAAGGGACTTTTTTCTTCCTCTGATTAACCACTTAAGGACCGGACCAATATGCTGCTAATTGCCCAGAGGCGTTTTTACAATTCGGCACTGTGTCGCTTTAACAGACAATTGCGCGGTCGTGCGACGTGGCTCCCAAACAAAATTTGCGTCCTTTTCTTCCCACAAATAGAGCTTTCTTTTAATGGTATTTGATCGCCTCTGCGATTTTTATTTTTTGCACTATATACAAAAATAGAGCGAAATTTTTGAAAAAAAATCTATATTTTTTACTTTTTGTTATAAGAAAAATCGAATAAACTAAATTTTAGTCAAACATTTAGGCCAAAATGTATTCAGCCACATGTCTTTAGTAAAAAAATCACAATAAAAAAACAATAAAATAAACAATAACAATAAAAAAAATAGCTACCTAGTAGCCGCCCTCCATAGCATTTTTTGCTGTGAAAATGACAATGGTTCCAAAAATGTGTCAAAATTGTCCGATGTGTGCGCCATAATGTCGCAGTCACAAAAAAATCGCTGATTGCAGCCATTAGTAAAAAAAATATTATTAAAAATGCCATAAAACTATCCCCTATTTTCTAAACGCTATACATTTTGCGCAAACCAATCGTTAAACGCTTATTGCGATTTTTTTACCAAAAATATGTAGAAGTATACGTATTGGCCTAAACTGAGAATTGTTTTTATATATGTTTTTTGGGGGTATTTATTATAGCAAAAAGTAAAAAATATAGATTTTTTTTCAAAATTGTCGCTCTATTTTTGTTTATAGCGCTAAAAATAAAAACCGCAGAGGTGATCAAATACCAACAAAAGAAAGCTCTATTTGTGGGAAAAAAAGGACGCCAATTTTGTTTGGGAGCCACATCGCATGACCGCGTAATTGTCAGTTAAAGCGATGCAGTGTCAAATCGCAAAAACTGGCCAGGTCCTTTACCTGCATAAAGGTCTGGGTCTTAAGTGGTCTTAAGTCTTAAGGGGTCTTAAGTGGTTAAAGGGGTTGTAAAGTTATAATTTTTTTTTTAAATAACAAACATGTTATACTTACCTCCACTGTGCAGCTCGTTTTGCACAGAGTGGCCCTGAACCTGGTCTTCTGGGGTCCCTCGGCGGCTGTCTCGGCTCCTGAGTGATACAGCCTGTGGCAATTGCGCTCACTGTATCACTCGGCCCCGCAACGCCACGTCATTGGATGTAATTGACAGCAGTGCAAGCCTATGGCTGCACTGCCAATAATAAATCCAATGTAGCCAATCAACGGCCAGGCACGGAAATGAGGAGGGTGATGGGGCGAGCACTGGACTTTTGAAGTGTCAGATAAGTAAAATGGGGGCTCAGGGGGGGGGGCAGTATTGTCGGATGTTTTTTCACCTTAATGCTATATGCATTAGGTGAAAAAACATTTACCTTTACAACCCCTTTAACTTGCAGTTCAGTTACACTAAGCTTCTTTACTCTTTTCTGACATACAATCTTTGTACAGAGATTGCACAGCAGTGATCTCTGTCAAAATAAAAACCGCAGAGGTGATCAAATACCAACAAAAGAAAGCTCTATTTGTGGGAAAAAAAGGACGCCAATTTTGTTTGGGAGCCACATCGCATGACCGCGTAATTGTCAGTTAAAGCGATGCAGTGTCAAATCGCAAAAACTGGCCAGGTCCTTTACCTGCATAAAGGTCTGGGTCTTAAGTGGTCTTAAGTCTTAAGGGGTCTTAAGTGGTTAAAGGGGTTGTAAAGTTATAATTTTTTTTTTAAATAACAAACATGTTATACTTACCTCCACTGTGCAGCTCGTTTTGCACAGAGTGGCCCTGAACCTGGTCTTCTGGGGTCCCTCGGCGGCTGTCTCGGCTCCTGAGTGATACAGCCTGTGGCAATTGCGCTCACTGTATCACTCGGCCCCGCAACGCCACGTCATTGGATGTAATTGACAGCAGTGCAAGCCTATGGCTGCACTGCCAATAATAAATCCAATGTAGCCAATCAACGGCCAGGCACGGAAATGAGGAGGGTGATGGGGCGAGCACTGGACTTTTGAAGTGTCAGATAAGTAAAATGGGGGCTCAGGGGGGGGGGCAGTATTGTCGGATGTTTTTTCACCTTAATGCTATATGCATTAGGTGAAAAAACATTTACCTTTACAACCCCTTTAACTTGCAGTTCAGTTACACTAAGCTTCTTTACTCTTTTCTGACATACAATCTTTGTACAGAGATTGCACAGCAGTGATCTCTGTCAATTGGCGACAAGGGAGTATACATTTTAGTTCTAGTCTTAGGACTAAAATTGCATTTTAGTTTTAGTCCAATTTTAGTCTTCTGCAATTGTTTTATTCTTAGTTGTATTTAGTCGACTAAATCTCGAGTACTTTTTTGTTGTCTAAAATCTAATGAGTGTAATAAAATTGTAATACATTAGTTAACATTTCTCTACAATTGCCAAACTCATTAAATACTGCTGGAGTGAAAAACCGAATATGTTATTATTTATTATAATGAGGTTTGAACATGCACTACAGAACAGTGTTAATTTTGAAGTCAAAATTAAAATTTAGTTTTAATCTTAGTCTTTTGACTAAAATGTTATTTTAGTCTTAGTCACATTTCAGTCTTTTGACTAAAATGTTATTTTAGTTGTATTTTAGTCATCTCAATTGTTTTAGTTTTAAACATATTTTAGTTGACTAAAATAGTATTCAATAGTATAAATGTTTTAGTTGATGAAATTAACACTGGTGTACCCACACTAAGACCGGGTTCACATATGTGTGGCTACAGTTTGCAGTCCAGGGTCCGGTGCATTTCTGTTCACCGGTTCAGGTGCGATTTAGGTGCAAATTTTTGCCTGAATTCACACCTGAACTGAACCCAACAGCACACAGGATCCTTTTTGAAACCACACCATGGCTGCCCGGACATGTCTCTCTGTTGAGAGACGGTCAAATTCCCATGTCTTGCAAATTGGATGCAGTTAAAAACACATCCAATTTGCACATATGTGAACATGGCCTAAGGAAGCAGTTACACTTTAATGGTACCTTCCTTTATTGATGTGTTCCTTGTAAAACAAACCATACAGCAACACTGCAAAAAAAAAAATATTACCTTCAGAAAATCAAGAAAATTATTACCCTCAGAAAACTAAGGTTCACAACTAATAGTCATCAAAGTACTCACAAATCTTGTGTTGCAATTTTTGCAAACTGGTTAACTCACACAACAAAAGTTTCATGCAATTAACAATTTCCAAAGCAAAAAAAAACAGAGCAAGGATAGAAGAAAATTTTGATGAAAATGAAGAGTGGGAGTCTGTACACAATAAAATATAATGAACAACAGAAAAAGGATGTAAATGAATGATAAAAAAAATCTATCTTCTAAGTTATTATTAACGTGATGAGCTTCCTCTTCAAAATCTATAGCAGAATATGACATGAGTACAAAAGCAAAAAGCACATTTAAATAGAGAAAGAAGGAAGTGTGAGGATCATTTGTTGTATGGATAACAGATATGATAGTTTGAAATGATACTGTATCATTATTATTCCCAATTCAACACGCATAGTATAGCTTTATTTAACAGCTACCTGTCACCTTCCTGACAAGAGACATTTGACTGCGAGAGCTTGTCAAATCTATTACCACTTTACTTGGTATTGTAGTTTCCTTGTCTGACTCACATGCTGGTTATTAGTTTTTACTCTTATTCTGAACCAAACCACACAAAGCATACAGCAAATAGATCAGCATGAGATACAATTTTGTGTGGGAGCTGCCACTCACAAGACACTTCTTTTATAGTGCTCCATTTTGTTTACTTAGAGTCTCTGCAAAAATGTACTGAATGCAAACAGAATGGTAGTTTGTGGCATAAAGAGCTGTGAAAAAGCCTTTATAAAAACGGAAGTGTTAAGAGGAACTCCAGGTTGCTATCTTGATTAGCAATACAATACCTATCCCATATGTGAATGTTTTATTACCAGCTAGAATATTTCTTATTCTGTTCAGCTACTCTTGTGATTCTTACAACCCCAACACATGGTAATACCCTATTTAGTGCTGCAGTTTTACAGCTTTTCCTACTGACTCACTGGACTATTCATTTTTTGAATGGCTTGATTTCTGAAATTGGTGTAGGAAAACATTGGATGCCTTTTGGTGCCATTGTGCTGTTCTGGGTTGCTAGTCTGCACTGTTAAGGAGGAATATGTTTCTTCCAGACATACTTATTCTTAAGTTATCCATTGCCAATTTGCTTCAATATGGAGATGCTCAAATGTAATGCCGCGTACACACGATCGGAAATTTCCCGACAAAAAAAGTCTGATGTGAGCATTTCTGACCATGTGTAAGCTCCATCAGACTTTTGCTGTTGGAATTTCCCGCCAACAAAAGATTGAGGGCAGGTTCTCTATTTTTCCAACGGAAAAAGTTCCTATCAGAAAATATGCTCGTCTTTATGCAATTCCAACGTGCATAAAAAACAAACATGCTCAGAATCAAGCAGAAGAGCAGAACTGCCTATTGAACTTCATTGATCTCGGCTCGCCGTATGTCTTGTACATCACTGTGTTCTTGATGGTTGGAATTTCCGACAAGATTTGTGTGACCGTGTGAGCCAACATTCCATCAGAAAAAATCCACAGTTTTCTTGTCGGAATTTCCGATCGTATGGATGCGGCATAAGCATTAGGACCACATTTTACAGAGGGGTCTTGAGGAGGCAGTGAGGCCACCAATCAGCCATTACATTATGATAACTGACAGTTAAAGTGAATAACATTAATTATCTCAATACAATGGCATCTGAAAGTGAGTGGGATATATTAGGCAGTAAGTGACCATGTTGTCCCTAAAGTCCCTAAAGTCGATGCACTGAAAGCAGTAAAAAAATGGTCGAGCATAGGGATTTGAGAAACTTTGCAAGGGCCAAATTGTAATGGTTATATGACTTGGTCAGGATCTATAAAAAGTGTTTCAAGAAAGGAAGAAAAACTAGCAAACCTGTAACAGGGTCATGGGTGGCTAAAGCTCATTGATGCATGTGGGGTATGAAGCCTGGTACATGTAGTGTGATCCAATAAAAGAGCTACTTTATCTCAAACTTAAAAAAAAGTTAATGCTTGTTTTGTTTTGTGTACGGCCCATCGGACCGGTGTCCATCGGACCAAAGTTTGAAAACTTGCTTTAAAATCTGTGCGAGGTTCTAGACATTGGAAGTCGTCCTCCCCCCCTTGATTACCGAGTGGATAAGCGGAATTAATAACATTATGCTTATGGAGGAAATGCAGGTCAAGTCTCTGGACAGGTATGCTAAATTTTCCTTTACCTGGAGTGTTTGGAGGCATTACTCCACTTCGGATAAACGTAAGGACAGGGTCGCTCCGGCGACGCCCAATTGAGGGCCCAGAACTAACTTTCACTGCAACCTCAGGAGCTCCTTTTTGGGTGATTTATTGTCTCCCTCTTCTCAGGCGGTACTCGGCAGTATGATGTATGATGCGCTCCCACTAGTGAGAGGGTGCACCGATCCTTGTACCCCGCCTCCAACCCTCCACCACTTCCTTCCTCCCCCTCTTCCCCCCCCCATTCTTATCTTCTTCTCTCTGCCCTTGACTCCCTTCTCTCTCTTCTTCCTTCTTCTCATCTGATTTTCCGACCGCATTTTCGGCCTCATCATGGTTTTAATATTGTACGATCCGATGGCTTCAAGGGACTTCTTGCTTGCACACTTCATTTTTTGGTACTCTACACCTGATTGCATATTGTAATATTTTATACAGGTACCCTAGATAGCTGCCTCCACTGAATCACATGATTCTCCAAGCTCCCCTAGTCCCTGGACGCAGAAGGTTCCCATTGGGGCGCCCAGGCTAGGGGAGACCATAGACGGCCACGATTGTGCCCTGTGTGAAGTGCAGTTCCCTGTGTCCTCACCTTGCCGCAATGTCCCCCTTATTGTTTTGTTTCCTCTTGCTATCTCCCACGACAAGGATTGTTTTTGTTTTAACTGTTATGTGATTGTGCCCGAGCCGCCCTTTGTTGGGTCCTCGGCCACGCCATGGTATGTTTCTGTTTATACTATCTGAACAACTCAATAAACCTTTATTGAACCTAAAATCTGTCTGAGGGACACCTGTCCGTCGGACCAAAACGATGGTTAGTACACAAAAGCATCGGACCAAAAACCCGCGCATGCTCAGAATCAAGTCGACGCATGCTTGGAAGCATTGAACTTTGTTTTTTCAGCACGTCGTTGTGTTCTACGTCACCGTGTTCTGGCCCGATGGGATTTTGGACTGATGGGGTGTACGCACATCAGAACATCAGACCACTTCAGCGTGGTCCGATGAAAACCGTTCGTCAGACCAGTCTCATCGGACCAGTCTGATCGTGTGTACGTGGCCTCAGACTGCCCTTGCTGACCCATATCCACATTCAAAAGCACTCCACAATGAGCATGTAAGCATCAGAACTAAACCACAGAGCAAAAGAAGAAGGTTGGCTGGTCTGAAGAATTGAAGAATGGTTTGAGAAACACAACAATGAGGAAGTCTCCAAATTCTCCAAATCTCAATCCAACAGAACATCAGTGGGATGTGCCAGATACCACAGCATACATTCTGAGGTCTAGTGGAGTCCATGCCTCGTTGGGTTATGATGGGTGGTCATAATAAAGTGCTTATGAGACAAGAGTGAAAGGCATCAAACTTCAGTTCCCCGCTGTGTCCTTAACACTTGTATATGCTGTGTAGTTTGGATCTATAGTAATAAAGGTGGTTTGAGTACTAGAGTGCAGCCATCTGGATGTTTCCTCTCGTGTCTGGGTGGTCATAATGTTATGGCTAATCATTGTATATTTACAAATGTGTGCAACTAAAACCTCTGTTTTAATGCAAATTGTCAGACAGTGTTTTTTTTTTTTGCAGGCTGGCTGGTAAGGTGATGTGAAAACTTTTGTTTGTTTTGAATGTGCAAAGCCCTTTCATGTGCACCTTGCTTCAAAGGCCAGTTATAAATCAAGTTGGATGCCATTTTGCAGCTTGCCTAGCCAAAATGTAAAAAAAAAAAAAGATTTATAATTACTTTATTATCTGCATGCATTATAACTGCCTAGACTTCTAAATATGCATTTCATATTTTCTGCATGCATATACAGAAACATCAAACATTTACATTTTCACTCATTTTGAATCTTCTGATTCAATCATAACTATCAGATTATTTTTGTAAATACTGCCAATTATGTGTTTCATTAAAAATATTATTGTACTAAATGTATAATTTAATGATTTCCTGAAGAGTAGTGATCATTTCTTGAATTCTTCATAAAAATGGCACTTGAGATTTTAACTGAAATGAATTATAAAACCTCAACATTTTAACACCTCCATAGAATCTTCTAATTTCCAATCTAAAGAGTAATAATAAAACATAAAGACCTTTTTACTATAATAGATGTATTCGCATACTGTACAGTAAATCTAGAGGCAGAGAGGTCATTAAACCAGAAACTGGGGGAAGTACCATTGCAGTATTTCTAACAATGCTCCAATGAATGAAATTAATACTGCTAATTACACTCCTGTAAAGTTTAACCATGTTTAATGATGTATTTTATATGGTTATTAACACGCAGAAGCATTACTGATGATTCTTACATTGTCTTAAAGAGCACTGTTAATGCTTCCTGGTCTTCAATATAATTACCAGGTAAGTGTCATGTTCATTTAGACACTGACTGCTGTATACGGAAATTAATGATTATTTCTCATCCTCCAACTTTTTTCCTAACTTGGCAATAACAAGGAATGTAAGGAGAAAATATCTTTGAAAAGGTCACAGTGTCTTTCATTAATTGCAGTAACACTTCAGAAATTAATATTAATGAGACTTCTTGGCTCATTCGCATCAGTGGATGGTGCTCCCTAGGAGATTAAGTGACTGCAGTATTTCTGTTATCTGGAGTGGGGGAACTGCATTTATCCATGTTCATAGAGATGTGAAAACAATAAACTGCATGTAGCTAACCCCACGCGGTTATAAATAAAGATGATGCTAAACCCAAATCTGTAATTAACGTACGCATCAAAAGGGGACTTGAGAATATTGCAAGTCCCATCAAATTTTTAAAGCAAGTCAACTAAACTTCACAATATTATTGCATTGAATTAAACATGTTTCTCTAATAGTTGGAAGAAAACTTGTTAGCCAATAACTTTAACAATATTTTATCATCATACAGCTTAAAAATATTTAGACACATTATAGAGTTTACCAAATGTTTAAATTACTGGATGGAAACCATCTTCATGTAGCTGTATGAAAGTCAAGGATGATGCAGCTTTTAGGCCTATTGGTTATGTTATGAGAACAACCATAGGGAAGGTCTTTTGTCAGCTACCATACAAAGATGTATGGCATATTCTGCTACTTAACCACATTACTTTTTTGAACAGCTAATCTTAGGAGGTGAGAAACACAATGGGCCAGATTCAGAGAGCCATTACGCCTGTCTAACTGGTGTTAGACAGGAGTACTTTCAAATTATGCACGCCGTATCACTAGTTTGAATCCTCAAACCATGATACAGCGGCGTTGGGCTTTGATCTGACAGGCTTACGTCTTCGTACACCTTCGGATCTACGCTGCAATCTTTTTGCGGCCGCTGGGTGGAGTTTGCGTCGTTTTCAGCGTCGGGGTATGCAAATTAGCTTTTTCCGGCGATCCACGAAGTTACGAGCGTCGTTCGCAATCGCGTACGTCATTTTTTCCCTACGTAAAGTTAAACCAGCTATTAGCTGGTCTAACGTTACGCGGCCCATGTTAAGTATGGCCGTCGTTCCCGCGTCGACTTTCAATTTATTTTTTATTTTTTGCGTAAGTCGTCCGGGAATAGGAATGCCCGTAAACGACGCTACTCAAAAAAAAAATGACGTAACGACGTGATTTCGCGCAATGCACGGCGGGAAATTTCTGAACGGAGCATGCGCAGTTCGATCGCCGCGGGGACGCACTTAATTTAAATGCCTCACGTCCCGTAATTGCGTAGTTTGATTCCGCCGGGAGAAATACACTACGCCGCCGTACCTTACGGACCAAAATCTATCTGAATTCCTCCTAGAGCCAGGTAAAGTACGGCGGCGTAGAGTATCTCTGATACTCTGCGGGAATCTAATTCTTTCTGAATCTGGCCCATTGCCTCTACTGCCCCCTAAGCATAATTGTATGTAGAATGAGGCTGGGTTCCTATTTGGTGTTGTAAATATGCTTGTGGTTTTGCACATTTTTTACAGCATTTTTCTGTTGTGATTTTCTTGTGCTGAGAACATGCATTTCACAACCAAATAATCAGTGTACATAAATGTGACAATGAAATTATTGTGAAAGTCCATTAATCCTTAATTAGGACTATATTGTGACATTTTCAGTCTCTATATTAAATAAAATGAAAATCTAAAAATATATAAATAAATGTTCAGTGCTCCCCAAAATGGTGATCCTCTAGTTCTTTCTTTCATCAAGTGATCAGTGCACCTCCACACACCAGGTGAAAAACATGCTTACCTTAAACAATTAACAACAAGCTCATCTATGTTATTCCCTCAAACCACCTGAGATGATCACCTCTCTTCCCTCTTCCACAGATCTCATTTGATCTCCAATTTCCAATATACTAATATCCTGCTTATGGAGTAAATGTAACAGAAAGGTGGATACATAGGGCCAGATTCATGTACATCGGCGCATTTTTGGACCGGCGTAGTGCAACTCCTTTCAGTTACACCGGCTAAATTTCGAGGCGCAAGTACCGTATCCTCGTAGTATTTTCGGCCAAATTTGCACCGGTGCAATGTAAATTCCGAGGCGTAAGGCGGTGTAATTCAAAGTGGGAAGGACGTGGGCGTGTTCCATTGAAATGAGCCATGACCCCATGCAAATGAAGGGCCGGCCAGAATGGACATGAAGCAGACTATGGTCAGCACCTCTCTGAGCATGCTCAGAACTCGGCACGGCGCAATCAGTTAGATAGGAACTAGGCCTGTCAGACTTAGTGAGCTATGCACAGTGCTTAAATAGAACGAGAGAAATGCCCTTCCATTGCAAAAGTACATCCAATTTTTTTCCCTTCCTGAAGCAAGGTGCTTTTATTTCGTTGTCTGTTGCTGTTTGGAGGTTTGTGTCGTGTCTATATATATATATATATATATACTGTATATATATATATACACATATATAATATTAAATAAGATAATTATAATAATATTAAAATTAGTAAATTTATATTAGTTAACAAATATATATATATATATTTATTATATTAATTATTATAAAATATATACTAAACAGAAAAAAATGTATATAAAATATATATTTACCCATTAGGGTGAAAAGAGCCACTGGCAAGGAAATGGAGTGTTGCCAGTACCTTGCCCAGTGGTGGTCGGCAGATCCTCTCCCGTGTAAGAACAGGGGAGTCCGCGCTATGGTGAATAAAGTAGCTGTTGCCTCCCAGTAGGATCCCTATGTGGGGAGCTAATATAAATATGAATAGTAGAAAGGGAAATGGTGCTGCTAAATTAATACCATTGTCGGGTATATCCGTGGGGTGAGCCCAATGGTAATAGGCCCCCCTTTTGGCTGGAATTAGGGTGCAATTAGAGTGATGCCCTGTGTTAATAGGAGGGTAGATGTTGGTTCCTCAGCTTCCACTAATTTCAGTGAAATTGAGTAAAGGTGGATTAATTAGGTCAGGATCCTGTGCAGGCCAGCAGGCCCAAAGATGCACCCTAAACCATATAAAACAAAGAAAAAAATGTGTCTCTAGAGTCTAATAGGTAGCAATCCCTACTAGTGTGGTTACTAGTGTATTCAACCACACTAGAAGGTATTCCTACCTATTAGACTCTAGAGACACATTTTTTCTTTGTTTTATATGATTTAGGGTGCATAGGTCACAACTGGCATCCTTATAGCAGCATAGGATAATTTTACTTTAGCAATCTTTGAGCCTGCTGGCCTGCACAGGCTCCTGACCTAATTAATCCACCTTTACTCAATTTCACTGAAATTAGTGGAAGCTGAGGAACCAACATCTACCCTCCTATTAACACAGGGTATCTCTCCAATTGCACCCTAATTCCAGCCAAAAGGGGGGCCTATTACCATTGGGCTCACCCCACAGATTTACCTGACAAAGATCCTCTCCCGTGCCTCCTCCGTGCCCTCCTCCATGCCCTCCTCCTTCTGCGCTCATCTAAAGTCAGTAGTATAGCTATGAGCCCTAATGGTGTTGCTTTTGCTGACATGTAGATGGATTGTCTAATTTTAAGCAAGCTTTTATATGGTCTAATTTTAGACCGGCCGTACAGCTGATAAGCACATTGTGTAGACTGCACCGCACAAACTTACTTTTGTGGATCGGTGTATCTCCCTCATTTGCATATTTGCATAGCAAATCAATAGTGTGTCTAGTGCAGTTTTGCACGCACGCTGCACCGGTCTATCCAAATTACGTTGGTCTAAAAAATGTGGATTTCAGGCGTATATCGTTTTGGGGATATGGTGCATAGATAAGCGTGTGCATTTTTAGACTTACGCGTGCCTAACTCGTGATACTCTGGAGTAAGTGCTTTGTGAATCTGGCCCATAGTGCTTCCAGTTTTACACCTTTATTTAAATTCCCCTAATAAAATCCACTTACAAGAGTAAAAACACAAAGCGACTTTAAAAATACATCAGCCGACTCACCACTCTCTGCAGCGGTGGTAGTGGTGTGATGTCACAGGCTCGGCTCCTCCCTCCTAGACGTATAGCACCCTGTGATTGGGCTTTTTCAGTAGGGGCACATGTATGTACTGTACACTGATTATTTGGTTGCACTGCACTAGTTTATTTTGGATTTATGTTATAGGGTGTTGTGAAATCACTATAGAGTGTTCGGCTAGCAGCGTACTTTCATTTTATCATATTTATTTTGATTTAAATTGTTTAAGGTTATTTGTGGTAACGCTGATTAAAATTGGATAATTTATGCATTTCATTGTGTTTTCCCACAGTTTGCATGTTCTTGCCTATAAAATGTAAATCACTCATGTCAGCTATAATACAGTATACAATATATAGTACACAACATAATAAATGCACTACATATGTGTTTTTACTGCATTAAAATACAGTACATGTATTTGGGCCCCTAAATGCACATTAATGCAGCAAGATGTTAAGACCGCTCTCTTATCACCAGTCAAGGGGTTTATAAAGCCTGAGTTTTCTGCACAGTATCACAGATATATTAGAACCGTATACTTTGTCATTGGGAACTGCATAGATATGAATACAGTCTACAGAGATTTTTCCATTTCAACTGGATTGCCCATGACATCTATACTTTTTTTTTTTTTTTGACCCTCGACTAATGGTAAGAGAGAGCTCTTATCACCCTTATGCCCCTTACCCACTAAATTTGTAAAATAATTTCAGCACTTAGTTGAAGTTGAACTCCAGCCTTACTTTCAATCTTATACAGTTGTACAGGCTCCTCTATAATAAAATTGCTTAATCAGATTTCACAGCACACTATGAGTTTCTCATAGTGTTCATTAGAAACTGCAACAAATCGGATGGAGCCTTCCTCATTTCCTAGCAAGAAGATGTCCAACATTATGTCGCCCTTTCCATCCCAGCTGTACTGTCCCTGGCCAATTCCTTTTATACATTGGATTTCACTTCTTATAATCATGGAGACTCTGCATAATATGTGGCCATTAACACAGTTTATTGTTTTCATTATTTACAGAACCCTGCTGACCCCTCTTACCAGTCATGATCTGCCTGCATTGCACAGGGGAGCACAGAGACCTAGTAATGATATCGCTAAGTCCAAAATAAGGTATGTAATGAAAACAGAAGGGTTTTATTTAATAATTTCATTAGTATGAATATAGGGGGGGGGGGCATGGATGGCAAAATATAAGCAGATTAAATATCAGCATTTATTTTAGCAAAAGCAGATTATACTATGAAAAGTCATATTGGATTATGAATTTCTCATGTTTGAGATAACATTGCTTTTGATTCCTCTACATCTCAGTGCCACATCGCTACTCAAAATCATTACTAAAATACTGCAGCAGCTCATATAACAAGAAATACACAAGTGTTCCATGATAAAGTGACGTTCTTCAGGACTTCCATTCTTTTGATCATTTCAACAACCCTCTTCTGATTCCAAACATTAAAGAAACAATTTTCCTGGCCATCCTTGTTTCACTACATCAAGTGATAGCTAAATTGGGTTTTCCTGAGTGAAAAGTCATTGCTTCCAATATTAAATAAAATAAATAGTCCGACATCTCCTAGAAGCAGCCAAAGCCTGCATCCCACTTAATTGGAAGTCCCCACACCCACCGCCCTTTGCCCAATGACTCCACAAAGTGGATGATATTAGCCAGATGGAGGACCTAATCCTCACTAACCAACATAGGAAAGAGGCATATTCCAAGACTTGGCAACTATGGAATATATGTAAATACTCCGATGAGGGAAAAAACCTCAGAGGGACCGACTTAGCAACCTGATTAACTGAGCTGTCCTACCTCACTATTGCTGCATCTCCTGACTCTTGAATGCTTGAGAAGGGCAACAATGCCCCTAATGGACAGCCACCAGAATTCTTCAAATACAACTGCCAATACCCCCCCACTCATGCCCCTTATACCCCTCCACAATTTTCCCTCTTTTTCCTTCTTTTTGGGCCCGGCCCTGTTTCTTTATCTCTATGGTACTATACTGTTTACTGTGTTTCTCATTATGATAAAAGGAAACATTAGAAGGAAGGCTAAACCCACAGGACCAAGGGAAGCTGTCACTTCCATTTCCCAGGCACACCAAATTGTACTTTATACAAGTGCAAATGCCAAGAGCCCGCATAGGGTACACACCCGCATGGTAATCCATACACGGACTCCACTTCATTGTTTTACATTGATGGGAACTCTGTATATATGTACCTTTGACTGTATCAATGCTGACATATTACTTATGTTGTTGTGGTCCCTGTGGACCAGTTTCTCTGTTATAAAAAAAATAAATAAATAGCTTTAACTCAAATTTTTTATTATGTTTGTTAAGTGTAAGAGAACAAAGGACTATTATGTCACTTTGTTTATGGGCACCATTTGAATTTAGCAAACCGAGCAGTTAACAGCTTTCGCTAAAGCCTGATTTTAGGGGTAGACTTAAGCCAAACTTAGGTGATTCTACAATGAACAGCAAAGGAGGCAAAGATTGCAAAGTATGCTATAAGGGGGGCTTTATAATGGGAGAAATGCCATCATGACCATTGATGCACAGCAGGAACTGTTATTTATGTAACCTGTCATTTGTTATCAGTTAAGTGAGAGGTGTAATATATATATATATATATATATATATATATATGTACCGTATATATATATATATATATATATATATATATATATAGATAGATAGATAGATAGATAGATAGATAGATAGATAGAGTGAAGCAAGAGGGGGTGACTAGATCCCTACATCCAGTGGGACCATGGAGCATGAATATAGGCACTCTTTAAAAGGAAGTGCATTCCCAACAGCAAAAAAAAATAATTGGAGATTTGGGAACAATAGAAGGTACTTTTTTGAGTTAGGAATACATACATGAATAGAATTTTTAAACCAGTGTTGGTGTCACTTTAATATATTAAGATGAACAGTGTCAAACAACTGACAAATATATTTAAGAAGTGATCACTGAATTAGGAGTCTACGTGCCAAGAACTACAATGATGGCAGTCATTAGAGTCTACAATTCAGGTCATAAAATCAAACATCAAGCCTAAGCACCTAAATATCACAGATTTTACCTAGAATTTGCTTTTGCACCATTTCATTGAAATGGCCCAGTGATGAACATGTATTCTAAAATGAATGTGCCAACATCAACATTTGAATTACACAAAAAGCTTTAGGAATAATTACAAGGAATTTTTTCTTCCTAACTGGTTAAGGAATTTGCTTTTTAAAATGCCAGAAAATTGTAAGTAAGCCAGTACTGAGAGAACTCTCCTGGTGCATTTCTGTAGAACAATGTAAGCATCTCTGAAATGCCTTTATGCACTGATTCAAGCAATATACAGAGACCATGCAGATTTCTCATTTGTACTAAAATTGCAGTAAATGATGTACCACACAGTGATATTATTTTAGCATTGTTAGCCAGTCAGACGTACACTTTAAAAGCTCTTCACTATGTTGAGTGTTGATTTGACTGTTCATTGAGATGTGCAGCAACATTGTGTGACATTTTTTTTAAGTTCCTATGTAATTAAATAGCTAATACTAGCTAGTGAAACTAAGTTTGAATTGTTCTGTAATATTGAACACAGTTAATTCTTCATCCAAGTGACTTCTTCAGTTCAAATGTGTGTCAAATACATACCCCCACATTTATATGCCATCAAAAAAGTTTTCCAATATATTTACAGATAAATGCTGAAAGGTTGTGGAGGCATAAAAATTAACCCTTAACCCTTACATACATTCTGCAACAACAGACTAACATAACATAGTTAGGTGGTTAAGGCTCATGTTTTTTTATCTACATACAGTCTTTGCATGAAAGTAAAAAACCTTCTGTGTGCAGACCCTCCCCCCCACCAGCCCCTCCAATACCTACCTGAACCAAGCGATGTGCATGAGAGTGGCTCCTCCCAGGTCTCTTCCTCCTCATTGGCTAAGACAGTAATGGGAACCACTGGCTCAAGCTACTGTCATTCAAAGCTAGTGAGCCAATGAGGAGAGAGCGGGGTGGGGCTGAGCTTCTATAGAGGTCTCTTCGGTTATAAATGTCCTCCCTGCCTGGCAGCAGATAATGCACAGCTCAGACCACATTCATGTCCTGCTCTGTGGGCCATGACGATGTGACCCTCATATACATGCACAGGAGTGATGTCACCCTGGACCATTCAAGCAGCCAAAGATATGAAACCCAGAAGAAAGACCAGATGAACATAGATGCACTGGGGACCAGAATCTTCCCTCCTTTCCAAACAGAAAGTTATAGAACTATAGAAGAACATGTAATGTATTATTTCTGCAGTATGTTAAGAGTTTGCTTTAAAACAGCCATTTTCTTTGATAATACCAACTGTTACTCAAATTTGAAGTGTTAAGATAATACATAAGTCTCTGATGTATTATCTGTGAATAAAAAGGTTGTTGCCATTTGTACCTGAATATCCAATTTTCCACCAATGGGCTTTAGTATTTTCAGGCTGCACATTCTAGGGAAAGGATGAGTTTGACATAGAGCAGATTGTGAAGATACCACTAAGTTTATATGCTTGAGAATTGAAAAGTTAACTTAAATAAACTGTAAGCCAGTCAAATACTTCACCATGATGCCAAACAGAGATGTTTTGTCATTCTATGTATCACTTAAAAAAGAATAAGCAGTTTTCTGTATAGAAAAAGGCTGTAAAACCATGTTATTATGTTTTGGCACATTTTAGGCATTGCAAAAGGTGATTGCATTACATTAATTTGTACACACAACTATTTTGCCTTGAACAATGACATCTATCTTCAGTGTATGGGTACTGCTATTGGAAGTAAAATGGCACCCCAATATTCAAATTTCTGGCTGACCTGGAAGGCAAATTTCTGAACAGCATACAATAAAATCCCTATAGATATTATCACTATATCAATGATATTTTCATCATATGAACAGAAGGTGAAGAAAATCTAAAACAGTTTTACTCATTGATTAACATTTTTCACCCATCAATCAAACTAAAAAGGGATTAATCAAAAATACATGTCAACTTGCCAGACACCACAGTATACATCAGGGATGACAAACTTCACACTGACTGACCAATGCAACTATCTCCATAGTTCCAGCTTTCACCCCAACACACCAAACAGACCATCATACACAGCCAGGCCATCAGATACCATGGAATATGTTCAGACCCAGAAAACAGAGATAAACATCTCAG
This sequence comes from Rana kukunoris, assembly GCA_029574335.1. Lineage (NCBI taxonomy): Eukaryota > Metazoa > Chordata > Amphibia > Anura > Ranidae > Rana > Rana kukunoris. The sequence goes on from CM056051.1 coordinate 123,528,795, forward strand.
AACACTAGCAGACTTCTTCCAAAAGAAAGGTTTCAAAGACAACAAACCATTGACACCAGCATAAACACATCCTTGGAAACCTGAAGAGAACACCTCCTCCAATATAAAGGGAAAAAAACTAATAATTGTGTCCACACAGAATCCAGCACTAGAAGGGATAAAAAGCATAATCAAAGATTTACAACCCATCAAAAAAAAGGATGAAACTCTGAAATAAATATTCCAACAACCCCCAACACTGACATTCAGACAATCACCCAACTTCATACATAAACTAATAAACTAATAAACTAAGCAGGAAACTTCATTCATTCTGAGTCAAAAATAATGGTAGTAAAACCTGCAAACTGTGCAACAAAATCTATCCATCTAAAAGTATCACACACACAAAGGGGACCTTCAGTATCACAGGATCATACAGCTGTACCTCCAGTAATGTTGTGTACCTCATCCAATGCAAAATAAGTAGCAAACAATCTTATGTTGGTGAAACAGGACAGACGTTGCAAGCAAGGATGAATTTGCACAGACATAACATCAAGGAAGAGTACAAAGATGAGACATCTTTGGGAAACCATTTCTCACAACCGGACCACACTATGGAAGACATCAATGTCTAAGTTCTTAAATGGGATTTTAAAACTAAGAATGATAGTTCTATTTGACACAAAAAATAACCGCCTGGATTTAGATATGAATCCAATTACCCCCCAGTCTATAGATATCCCTCTGTCTTATCTCACTAACTATGCTTGTTATATTACCATTGCCATGTATATTTGTGTGTCTGTTTGTTTGTTTGTTCTGTTTTGTGTTGTTTTTTTTTTATTTCCATCAGGGATTGTCTTCTTTTTTTTACAATCAAGATTTTCCGAAATTGTCTTATTTTTTCAGAAATTGTCTTCTTTTTTAACATTCTGCTAAAACTTTTGTGAATTAGTACTGCTAGGACCTTGAAGAAGGGGACAAACCCCCGAAAGCTTTTCCTGAAAAATTGTATGTTAGTCCAAATAAAAAAAAGATCATGGACAGTACTCAAAAGGTTTTGCAAACACATCCTATGGGTAGCAATTAAAAATAAAATATGAACTCTTTCATTACACAATCCTGTTCCTTTTACGTTATGAATTCATACGATTTTAGATGTTGCTATACAGTTGTGTATTATGTGCTTGGCAAAGTATTGAAGTTATACTTTCAGGATTTACAACAGAATATATAACAAGCAATGGATCAATATTTTTTTCAGCAGTCTGCTTACCAGACAGTGAGAAAAAAGTTTGTTTCAGCCAGCGTGTTAATGTACCAAAGGAGATTAATTGAAAGCATCAGCCAAGCTCCCTGTACAGCTCTGTTGACACCACAAATGCCTCATTACATTCGGTTTTGTAAGTGACATTCTCAGCAAAGAGGTTGGGGGTTAAAAGCAGAACCTAATGATCCTTCAGACACTGGTAGACATTGCATGCCAGTAATAACCAGCCTGAACATTTCCCATAATCCAATTCATCATCAACTTAATAGCTGTGGTAAAAGTGAAATATTGGCTTCAGTAAAGTACATTATGGCTGGTTGCTGTAGGTTACACGTTGCCCCTTGTACTGCTTATTTTCAAAGCTTGTAAATGTCACACGGTGGTCGGCAAACTACAGTTCTATTTTATTTCAGTTAGAAATTAATTATCAAATACACTTATTTATGAAATGAATTCAATAAATAATTGCCTGGGTAGCTGCAGCAATTTATCAGCAGACCCATTGACCGACAAAGGATAACTAGGACATTATGTATGGAAAAAGAATAGTTACCCAGTTTTAGTAAATCAACCCCATTATTTAATCTATTTCCCAGTGTACAACATAACATAATGACTGCAACATGATAAACACTATGGAATTTACTATGCTTAGTAAAGGAAGCTGCTAGAGCCCTGTTAGCTTTGTATAGTTGTCTTTTTCCCAGCTGCAGATTTTAACTCACTTTCTGTCTGGTATAACATTGTTCCCAGAGAGTGAAGGGAAAACTCTATGGCCCCCGTACACACGGACAGACCGATTTGAACAAATCTGTCAGCTGGGATGTATTGGTTTGATCGTGTACACACGATCAAACCAAAATCCCCGCCGGCAGACGGCGCGCTGACGTGTCGGTGATGTGGCGGTGACGTTGACGCCGCCACGTCACCGCACCAGAAAGTGAGTTACTTCCGCGCATGCGTCCAAACCATTCGACGCATGTGCGAGAACATATATCTGCTGGTTAGCGTACTAACCAGCAGACATATCGGGTGGACGGATTCCCAGCCGACAGATTTTAAAGCATGCTTTAAAATCTGTCGGCTGGCCAAATCCGTCGGCTCGCCCGTACACACGATCAAATCTGTCTGCTGGGACGGTCGGGCCGACCGTTTCCAGCAGATAGATTTGATCGTGTGTACGCGCCCTATCATGGATAGCAGGAAAACCTGACATGTGTTCAAAACTTACACTAAAGCTTGTATACTAAAATATATACTAATTAAGTATTTTCCTGCTTCCTGCAATAAAACTCAGCTGATTGATCAGTTGTAAAGGACACACAACTTGTGTTAGACATCATAGTAACATTTTATATCAAAACTGACATAAGCTGTCCTTCCTATAAGCATTACACCGATATGGTAAGTTCAAGTTGGATAATATCTACTGTTAAGGTCAATTAATATTCTTGAAAACACAGCCTGGTTTGAGCACGTGATGGGTATTCTCTTGGCAATATCTGAGTGCCTCTTCTCGGTAATCTAACAAGGCACAACAGACGCAACAAAAGTGTTATAGACACTGGATCTATTACAGATATTAATAAGTATGCTTTTGTAAAGGTGTCTTTACAACTACAGCAACTATAATGGATGTGTTACTGTAAGAAGTAATTTATTGTGAAGACTAGGAATACTGTTCAGTGTAATAGTGTGTGACAAGCACTGCTGTGATGGGTACGATGTTACATGTTTCTTTCTAGAAATGCACATCATTTATTAAACTCATGCATGCAGCTCAACATATTTAAGTCATCACATAAATTTGGAGTTTGGCCAAGCAGAATATTTAACCTGCTGTTTCACATTAATAACATTTTTAAATACAACAGAACTTATTTAATATATAAAAGACAAACTCAACACAATTCCACAGTAGAAATTCAATTGTATCTTTGTAATTGTTCCTACCCATTGGGCAACATCTTCTTGGGTACTAAAAATGACTGCATGTCATTGGTCTTTCTACATCAATTTGATATGCAACAAAAGGGCACAGTATTTACATATAACAATATATTCAAGTGATGAATGTCCCTACACAATTTATTTTCAACAATTTGTCAAGACGGCAAAAAGATTCTCACCATATCTGCTGGCGGAAGTCCTGGATACAGTGGAGTTGTTGACTGCATTGTATTCTGTCACCTGCTTAGACACAAGTGCTACCACTGCACCATCTGGAACCTGATAAAAAGAAGCATGCACACAAATCACTCAGGTGTTAATATATAGCACGTGTGGTAAATGACAGTCAATATCTCTTTTTTAATACCTAACATGCTCATTTTGAATTTTGACATTTAAGTTCACTAAGTGTTTTAGGGGGAAAAAAAATATTCTAGGTTATCACTTCACATTGGAAAGTGCACTTATAGGCAGTTGGTGTGTCTCATGCTATATTTTCACCTATTGCAATCCGTTTCAATATTATAAGGCAGCTTACATGGTGGCACTATGGGTGGACCACTGGCACCAGTTGCAAAACTTTTATTAATATGCATTGGACTAAGAAGCAGGCCTTGTCCAATGGGTATGCAGAAATTGTCTGAGAGTGTAAAAGAGCTGATATGATAGGGATAGAATGAGAACAAAGAATTCCAAATGAGGTTTTAACTCCTATGGAATGGAGAGACCAGAGATCAATGGGTCTGAATCTAGCTTAATTTATACAGTGCTACAGTTTGAAGAAAAAAGGAAGGAAGAATGTAAGAGAGAAACAAGAGAGAGAAAAAAGAGAGAAAGGAGATGGGTAGATGATAGAAATGGTAAATAGAAAAAAAATAAGGTATAAGTCCATGTCAGTGATTAAAAGATGACCCATAACAGCAAAATAGTTGCTGAAAATATTTTTTTTTTTACTTCCTGCCTTTATCAACCCCATCAAGATATAAGTTTCATCCTGCCTTGCTGAATTATTACTGGACACGTTAAAACTGTTGTTTTCAAAGGTCACTGGGAACTGAATTTTTTTATGGGTGGTGGAATTTTTCAGTGAAGCCCAAAGCAGTTACTTTGCCTAATGTGCTCTTTGGCCTTAATTCATCTCTGCTCATAGAAAAAAATCAGATGTGGTTATTGTAAGCATAGGGTGATGACAACATTATCCTGCATTCATAGCACCATAAAAACTGATACTGTATATACTGGAGGACCTTCCATATTTTCACATGTACATCTGTCTTACTGTAAGAAATGCCTGTAATGCTTATAAAATAGTAAATGCTTCTAGTGTTTAGATGTAATATAAAGAGGCTGGTCTCCTTTCACCCCACGTATATAGGTGCAGTGGTACCTTGCCTGTTTCTTGTAGGTAGGCAAATTCTAAGCAAGCACTCATTATTCAGACTAATATAATAAAGTGTCAATACAAATAACTACTTTTCTAAATAGAAATGTATTCAGCTGAATATCAGCACCAGCACCATTACAAATTATGGGTTTAATGTATAAACATTTTAATTATAATACCTGGAGTTATGTCCTTGCAGACAATAATGCAATTAATTGTTTAAGTACAAATATAAACTTAAACAGGTAGCAATGAGAAAGTAGTTATTTGTATGCACAAAAAGGAAAAAAGTTGGGACTTTGAAGGTGCTGAAAACCCCCCTTTGGAACAACTAGTCATATACCATTTAACCACTTCCCTACCGAGTCATTGTAAAATGACGTCGGCGGGAACCTTTCGTCTTTCAGACTGGACGTCATATGACGTCCTTGCATTCCCAGCCGCTAGGGGGCACACTCGCCGGCAGCGGCATGTGTGCGCCCCCACCGCATTGCTGGGGATCAGGTGCGCGTGTCCGGCGGTCGCGATGTCCACCGGGCACCCGCGATTGCCTGAAATCACGGCAGAACCATGGATCTGTGTGTGTAAACACACAGATCCATGTCCTGTCAGCGGTGAGGAGACTGATGTGTGTTCCCAGTACAGAGGAACACACATTGATCTCCTCCCCTTGTGAGTCCCCCTCCCCCTACAGTTAGAACACACTTTAGGAAACATATTTAACCCCTTCAGCGCCCCCTAGTGTTAACCCCTTCCCTGCCAGTCACATTTACACAGTAATCAGTGCAGTTTTATAGCGCTAATCACTGTGTAAATGTGAATGGTCCCAAAAATGTGTCAAAAGAGTCCGATATGTCCGCCGCTGTGTTTTTTTTTTAAATTGTTGCTCTTCTTTTGTTTATAGCGTGAAAAATAAAAACCACAGAGGTGATCAAATAGCACAACAAGAAAGCTCTATTTGTGGGGAAAAAAGGGCGTCAATTTTGTTTGGGAGCGCAATTGTCATTAAAAGTGTGACAGCGCTGAAAACTAAAAATTGATCTGGGCAGGAAGTGGGTGAAAATGCCTTGTATGGAAGTGGTTAAAAATAAAACATTCTTGTATTTGATTCGTTAAAATGTGTCTCAAAAGGCATAAGACACTAGATTAAAACATATTGTACCAGCATCATACTACTAAGTATAATGTTTTAATCTAGTGTCTTATGTCTTTTGAGACACATTTTAATCAAATAAAATAATTGTATATTTTTAAATGGTGTACAACTAGTAGAAATGGAGGATTTCAGCACCTTTAGAGTCCAAACTTTTTTCATTTTTGTGCATACAAATAACTACTTTCTCATTGCTACCTGCTTAAGTTTATATTTGTACTTAAACAATTAATTGCATTATTGTCTGCGAGGAAATAACTCCAGGTATTATAATTAAAATGTTTATACATTAAGCCCATAATTTGTAATGGAAATGCCCTGTAGAAAACAAAGGAAACACACATATCTAAAGTAGAACAATTACTGTTACTTCTAGCAGCCAATTCTCCCTTTCATTCTTTTATGTTTATTGGATATATTAAATGGAAAGCATATGCCATAAATCTGTTGCAAACCTGGGCAATTCAGACTGAGCATGTGCTAAAAAATAATAATATGCATAGATAATTGATCTTGTCTGTGCTTTGGTGTTGCAGTGTATATTTGTATTTCTTAAAACTGAACATGTATCTCAGGGAGAAAAAGAGGAAAAAGGAGAAAAAATAATAATTTTATGCAAACATAATTTTAGTCACAGTTCTATGTAGAAAGGTTAGGGCTCCTTATTGTTCCTATTTTTTTCAACTTGTAATAAAATGCACATCTACTAGAAAAAATAAATGAAACACTGATAAGATGGGTAGTGTAGTGTCTGTACTAGCTTTTTATAACATTAGCGCTGTAAATTTCTCAGTTTTGTTAATATAAATATTGCCCTTTATCCCCTGGGTAGAAAATGTCAGTTTATAAGCACATAAAATAAGTTTGTGGAATGTTTATATGTTATACTCATGCAACTGCACCTTGTATGTACATATAGACTAATCTTATGCAAATTGTCGAATGTAACAACATTTTATTTTTTATAAATGATTTATAAGCAATTTTGGAAATGCGACAAAAACACAACTTACATTCCCTTACTTTTTTGTGCACAGACCTCATCTAAATAAATCTTACCCTGCGTATTCAGCAGCTCTGGGAAAATAAATAACAAGCCCTTTAAGTTTTGTTTTGTATAATTGGTACATTACTTTATGTTGCAGCTTTCTGCAACAAAAAAAAATATCATTTTAACGATTGTTATTTTTATAAACCAAATTAAGTTATCACCAGCCAACATGATTGTAACATTTCCTGTGAAACCATGCACAGGAAATATGAACAATCAAACAGAAATGTCTCAGCCATAATATGGTGTTATATAGGGAAATGCCAAGATAATAGGCTTCTAAAGCATGTAATTTTGGTGTTATTGCTGCTTAACTGATAATCCCATTGACTGAAAGCAAGAATATAGTTAATCTTGCAAAACTGCTCTGTAGCATTAGGCCTGATACCTGGGGCTTGCACCCAGCAGGAGCAAGCTTTTACTTCAACTCCTGAACTCTGTAAATACACTGGCCTAGATTCACAAAGCGATTACGCCTGTGTAAATGTTGTTAGACAGGAGTAATTTCGATTTACGAGCGTTTTTACGCTAGTCGAAATCCTCAAACCATGAAAAGACACCTGCGTGCTAAATTTCGACTTTATTACGTGTTAGTACGCCTTCAGATCTACGCTGCCTGAAAATTGCGGCCACTGGGCGGACTTCCTGTTGTTTTTCACCTTCATGGTATGCTAATGAGCTTTTGCCTGGAATCCACAAAATTTCGCTCTTCAAACGCAATCTCTTACGGCACCTTTAGTCATCTTTTTTTTCCGTTTCACTATACCAGCTTTTTGCTGGTCTAATATTAGACAGCCCATGTTAAGTATGGCCGTCGTTCCCGCGTCGAATTTCAACGTTTTTCGATTTCTTTTATTATTTTTAACGTAAGTCGTCCGGGAATAGGAATGTTCGTAAACGCCGCTACTCAAACAACGAATGACGTCACGACGTGATTTCGCGCAATGCACGGCGGGAAATTCCTGAACAGAGCATGCGCAGTTCGATCGTCGCGGGGACGCGCTTAATTTAAATGCTTCACGCCCCCTACTCACGTATTTCGATTGCGCGGCGGAAAAAAAATACGATACAATAGCGTACGCGCAAAAAAACTACCTGAATTCGGCGTAGAGTCTGGTGATAGACGGCAGCGTAGCGTATTTCGATTACGCAGCGGAAGATTACATCTATGTGAATCTGCCCCACTGTGTTTGTATACTCTAGCACACAGTGATTGGTCCTGTGCAGGATATCATTTAAACTGCTCTACAAACAACCGAAACAAGGAGAAAACAGCAGCGAGCACTCTGTGAGAGCAACAGGATCATGACTACTTTTTTTATAACCTCCAAGAAAAAGGTTTATTGAGAAAAAAAACGTACTGTCTTCTAATATTTATTTTACTAGCAAATGTTAAAACTTGTAAAAGGTAGATCGGGAGTTGCATAGTGTTATTATGGGACATGTGTATACAAGTGTAAATTTGATCGGTATCAAAAGTTTATATTGTGTCAAAGAATAAGTATAACTTGTATTAAGTTTATCTAATCTAGATAAAATATTACAAGCATTGTGAAATTTCCCAAAGGTCACATTTTGAAATGTGTGCAATAAAAAAATAAAGTCTGTTTGCTGAATTGTAATTACGAAAAACTTTTCTAAGCATAAATGTGTAAATTAAAGGGGTTCTAAACCCTCAAGGTTTTCACTTTAATGCATTCTATGCAATGGTTTGTATGACATGTTTGTTTTTGTTTTTTTAACAGACCTTTACATATTCTTTAAAGTACATGTGAATGTGTTAAAACTAGTTTTAATTAAAGTGGTATTAAACTTAAAAATATAATTTGTTTTAACCTTTTGATCCAGTCACTAAGGCCTAGATTCACAAAGCGATTACACCTGTGTAAATGTTGTTAGACTGGAGTAATTTCGACTTACGGGCGTTTTTAAGCTAGTCGAAATCCTCAAACCATGAAAAGACACCTGCGGGCTTCATTTCGACTGTATTACGTGTTAGTACGCCTTCAGATCTACGCTGCAAGAAAATTGCGGCCACTGGGCGGACTTCCTGTTGTTTTTCGCCGTCAGGGTATGCTAATGAGCTTTTGCCTGCAATCCACAAAATTTCGCACTTTAAACGCAATCTCTTACGGCACCTTTAGTCATCTTTTTTTTCCGTTTCACTATACCAGCTTTTTGCTGCTCTAATATTAGACAGCCCATGTTAAGTATGGCCGTCGTTCCCGCGTCGAATTTCAACGTTTTCCGATGTCTTTTATTATTTTTAACGTAAGTCGTCCGGGAATAGGAATGTTCGTAAACGCCGCTACTCAAACAACGAATGACGTCACGACGTGATTTCGCGCAATGCACGGCGGGAAATTCCTGAACAGAGCATGCGCAGTTCGATCGTCGCGGGGACGCGCTTAATTTAAATGCTTCACGCCCCCTAATCACGTATTTCGATTGCGCGGCGGAAAAAAAATACGACACAATAGCGTACGCGCAAAAAAACTACCTGAATTCGGTGTAGAGTCTGGTGAAATACGGCAGCGTACCGTATTTAGATTACGCAGCGGAATATTACGTCTTTGTGAATCTGCCCCTAAGTCTGTTATTTTTAACGTCTTTTAGAAGCCCACACTGTTCAGGCAAAGTAGCAGTAAGGGGGTTGAAACAAAAACTGTTTAACATTTAACAGGCGTGTTTATAATGATCTTTTTTTTGTACAACCTGTATCCCAAAAGAAAGAACAATTTTGCTGTAACTGCCTAAAAATTGCTTATACAATATATTTTGTAAAAAATAAAGAAATTAATATAAGGTCACAAAATAATTTTAAAATGCAAAAGGAATGCATATTTACATAGCAGCATAGTTTACATAGTTCATTGTTTATCTAAACAAAGAAAAGCATAATTATCAAGAAATTAAAGCGGAGTTCCACCCAGGAAAAAAACATTTGCCCAAAAGTCCTAAAAAAATTAAAAAATAAAAAGTGAAAAAAAAAATTATACTCACTCGAAATACCTGTAGCTATGTGGAAGTCCGTAATCTGCCTCATCCGCACCGTGGTGTGATTTCTTCTTCTTCTCCTAGTGAATGGGGCGCGCTGCTTTCTGGTAACTGTGTGTGTTCTCAGAGAGCAGCCGCCCATTCACAAGCCGGCACGAGACTCACACAGGCACAGTAGGAAATGGACAGTGAAGCCGTAAGGCTTCACTGCCTGTTTCCCCTAGTGTGAATGGCGGCGCGGGACCTGCATCTATCGTGGGACCGGCATCGGGGGGGCCATTAGTGCGGGCAAGTAGGACAGGTAAATGTCCTTATTAAAAGTCAGCAGCTACACTGTTAGTAGCTGCTGACTTTAAAAAAAAAAAATTGCGGGTGGAAGTATAACCACCAGTTTGAGTGGGGTGTGTGCCTTATGCAGGGTAAATTGACACAGAAACTAGGGGTAAGTAGGGATGAGACGAACACCTCCTGTTCGGTTCGCAGCAAAACATGCAAACAGGCAAAAAATGTGTTTGAACACACAAACACCGTTAAAGTCTATGGGACACGAACATGAAAAATCTAAAGTGCTAATTTTAAAGGTAAACACGCAAGTTATTGTCATAAAAAGTGATTGAGGACCCGGGTCGTGCCCAAGGGAACATGTATCAATGCAAAAAAAAGTTTTAAAAACTGAAGTTAATAATGCTTAAAGTGAAACAATAAAAGTGAAATATTCCTTTAAATTTCATACCTGGGGTGTGTTTATATATATATATATAGATATATATATATATATATATATATATATATAGATATATATCTATATATATATAGATATATATATATATATATATAGAAATATATATCTATATATATATATATAGATAGATAGATAGATAGATAGGGCCAGATTCAGGAACAGTTAGGCTGGCGGATCCAGTGATCCGCCAGCCTAACTGTGACTTTAAGCCGGCGTTTCTGTTTTCTGTAACCAGAAAACAAGAAACGCCGGGTTGAAGCTCCGATGCGAGCAGCGTAACTGAGTTTCGCCATCGCATCGTTACTTCAACTTAAAAATGGCGCCGGGGGCGTTCCCGCCGATTTCCGCTCAAAAAATATGTTAATGAGCGGAAATCGGCAATTCACGATCGCATTCCGGCGCGACGCAGTGACGTTACGACGTTTCCGGACGGGATACGCGGCGCATAGTTATACCTACATGGGGTTGGAATATCCTATGTTAGGTATAGGCGTCGTCATCGCGTCGGAAAAAAAAAAAAAACGTCGCTTGCGTAAAACGTTCATGAATGGGAATGTGACGTCATTGACGTTCATTCACAGAATTTGGAGCATGCGCACGGGGATGTTTTGACACTCGACGCATGCGCAGTACGTTCGCGGCGGGAACGCGCTTCGTTTTAATACTACACGCCCCGTACCCGCCCAATTTGAATTCCCCTGGCTCATTTGCGATGCGCTGCCGCAACTTTAAGAGCAAGTGCTTCGTGAATGACAGCACTTGCTCCTAAAATTTCTGCAGCGTAACGCAAATGAGAAGCGTTACTCTGGAGCAAAGATGCTCCCATCTACCTGAATCTGGCCGATAGATAGATAGATAGATAGATAGATAGATAGATAGATAGATAGATAGATAGATAGATAGATAGATAGATAGATAGATAGATAGATAGATAGATAGATAGATAGATAGATAGATAGATAGATATGTAATACATATATCTGTAATAAATAAAAAATATAAATATTTGTCTTTTTATTTATTTCTCATAATTTCTTTACTCGGTGCCTGCCCCACCTGGTTCTGTGTACTCTTCTGCCTCTGAACTGTATCAATAAAAAGTAAACAGCAAGGGAAAACAAACAATGCCTTTGGGAACTGTTAATGGGCAATTAATGTGGTCCACACACGTGTACTACCATATTACATCACAGGCATGTACAATAGTTGTGCACAAACACAGACTGTTGATGAAAGGGTAGCAATGGGACAAATGCAAACTTGCATTCTTAATTTCCAGATGAATAACCTACAAACATACAGTCACCTGTTATACTTTGTGAAAAAAATCTAAGAATATCTGTTTAATGCAATATGATCTGATTGAAAGCCGAGCTCATAAATAATACTGCATTTTTTAAGGAGAATATGCCCTCCAATGCGTTGCTAGGTATTAACGCCTGTCTGCGTGATTTCATCAATGATGGTAATCGCTTTTTAATCTGCTCTTCCTGTCCCAGATTTCTAGCCCATGCCAGCAGACAACACCCTGACATTTAATTTACTGGTATTGCCAAAAATGCACTCAGGGCTCTTGTTTGAGAGGCTGGTCGGCTTATCTCCAAAATTATTTGCACTTTAATGAACAGAGTGAGATTTCTATCAGGCTTTAGGCTGGCAGAGGCAGCGGACAGACAATGCCAGCAGCAAGAAGGAGAGAGGCTGTTCTCTGTGATTGGCAGCTGGGTGACAACAGAAGGCTTATCTCTATTATATAGCAAAGGGCTGTCTGTGCTCCTTTCCCCTTATTTCTGTCCTTGCGCTTCCCCTCTGCCTTTCCATCTTTGGACACGTTCTTGTTTTTAATCTCTGCAAATCCTAAAGGCAGGGTGACCCCTTCATATAGAACTTAAGACAGTACTGTATTTTCAATGTTGTTCTCCTCTACCGTCATCAATAAATTAGTTGGCAACATTCATTATGGTATTAATAGATGCAGGTATATATTGTCCAAAAGTAAAGTTTTTCCTTAGTTCTAATATTTGCACTAGCTTTGCAGCAGCATTTTTTACATCTATCAAAATAACCATTTAACCATGAGGTTAAACATAAAGTACTACAAATAAATTCATACATGTAATAAAATGAATTTGAATCTGAAATATTATACATTGTTAAGGGATAATAAACATAGTAATGTTTATATAACCATGATTCTATAATGTGAAATTAAAGTGATTGTAAAAGCAGAAGGTTTTTATCTTAATGCATTATGAGTTTAAGTCAGGATGGTGTGAGCCTTTGCAAAGTCCATTTGATGTGTAGATTTACATCTCATGTAATACTCTCCTGCAGAAGGGGGTGGCCTAGCACCGCATGGAGTAGGATGCTCTTCAGAGTAGCTCCGTCCGTTACTCCTGTATCCGATTATCCTGAGCCTCACCTGGGACCCCATTTACTACGGAACTGACCCCCCTGGCACCGGGAACACGTGGGACCATGTCGCCGCCGAAAGCGGCGAAATCTGCAGCCCTGGCAAAGCTAGATCAATATCGCCGCATGGATGAGGCCGAGGAAGATGGCGCCTCGGCGGCTGCGGGGGGGGGGCAGGCCGGCAGGAGACACGGCCCGTCTACTTGAGGCTATTACCCTCTGTCGGACCTCGCTCACTATGCAGATAGAGGAGGTCAGGACCGATATATCTCTGATTCGAGAGGATCTTCACAAATTGCGCAACCGTGTCAAGACGGCAGAAACCCGGATCAGCGCGGTGGAGGACGCGGTCCCTCCTTTACAAGATACGTCCGATCGCATGCAGCGGCAGATACAACAGCTATTTACAAAGCAAGATGACATGGAGAACAGATTAAGGAGGTGTAATCTGCGCCTCATTGGGCTGCCTGAGGGAGCCGAAGGGAGAGACCCCACCGCATTCCTGGAAGACCTGCTGACCAAAACATACGGTAGGGAGAACTTCTCCCCCATGCTTGCTGTTGAAAGGGCCCACCGTATGCCTGCAAGACCACCTCCGCAGGGAGCCCCCCCACGTACATTTATAGCCAAGCTCCTAAATTACAAGGACCGGGATGCTGCACTGCGCCTCACCAGGGAGAAGGGCAACATCCCCATTGGAAATGTCCGGGTTGCTGTTTTCCCAGATTTCTCTGCTGAGATTCAACGTCGGCGACAGGGCTTTATGGAGGCTAAGCGCCAATTGCGTACCCGCCACATCAAATACGCCATGCTCTTCCCGGCTCGCCTCAGGATCGAGCATGAAGATCGGGCAATTTTCTTTGAGGACCCGGAGGAGGTGATCACCTGGTTGGAGCGAAGAGAAAGGCCAAGAGAGGAGGACTGACACCCGTAGTGAGTACTGCCATGACACAATCCTCCCTTCTCTGTTACATACCTCCCCACTTTGCCCACGTTCACTTCGGCCATACTCAGTGAGGTACTGCTACAGACTGAGAATCCAGATGCTCCCGTGCCGTTCTTATCCCCCATCAGCGTTGCCCCCCTTAAGTACCAGCCCTCTCTGTGGGGACCCTTCATCCTGGACATGTGGGTGATGGCCATCGCATGTACTGTGAGAATTTTTCTTTTTTCCTTCCCCTTTTTTATTTTCTTTCTCCCCCTTCCCCTTTTTTTTTATTCTTTATTTTTTATTCCTCTCATATTCTTCACAATGCTTTATATACCTTTGCTGCCAGAACGGCCTGTCCCCCTCCTCCCCATGTCCCCCTGCCGTGATTCCTCTTCACCTGTTTCGCTCAGTTACAACCCCCACACGTTCTGGGGTCAGTTCGATAGTCACCTTATTGCCTTTGTATACACCCCTGGGGTCCAGTGAGGCCCGTGTTGTTGTACAAGAGGTCGGAGCCTCAGGAGACTGGTGGTCCTACCCACCTAGCACAAGGTGCAGCGAGACTTTTCCCCCCTGTGGAAAGGAAGTATGACTATCGCATTTGGAGCTGCAGCATTGCTGCGATTTTTGCCGCCCTCATTATTGGAGTCCCCATGTGTGGCTTTTATAATACTCTGCAGCTCCAACAGTATATCCTTATGTGCCTATTTCGTGCAAAGCATGTGTTTCCACAGTTAGGATTTATTCCTATGTTCTGGGATGATGCCTACACCAAGTTCCTGGGGTGTAAGGCGGGGTGGGGGAATGTTTCAGTTTAATTTGAGTGAATTGTAGTTTATTAAGGTGTGGGAATGGTTCTTCATACTGATCAATACACTGTTATGGGCCTTTTTTGTGCAATGTGAATATATACCTGTGTATGCATCTTCAATGCCGCATCTGTTGTCTCTGATCATTGATCCTCACGCGAGGCTGCCCCATGCGGTTGAGCCCGGCTATTTAGCAGAGCAAGGATCATGGCATCTTTAAAATTCCTCACCTGGAATGTTAGGGGCATGCGCGAGAAGGTCAAGCGATCAGCGATATTAATGTTCCTCAAGAAACAGAGGGCAGACATAGTAGTCCTAGTCGAGACGCATGTAGAGGGTAGGCTGCAAATGGCACTCCGTAGGCCATGGGTCGGGTGGGCATTTCACTCGACCTACACGTCACATTCACGAAGAGTCTCAGTACTGGTAGCCAAGTTGGTACATTTCGAGCTGGTAAAGGTCTCCACAGACCCGCAGGGCCGATATGTGTTTCTATATGCAAAACTATATGGTGAGCCATTCCTCATATTAGCGTTTTATGTCCCCCCTCCCTTTTCCATGTCTATAATAATTGAGGGGATCGCCTTCATGGCAAATTACCCCACGGTCCAGGCAGTCTGGCTGGGGGACTTGAATACTGTTTTCAACCCCGCCCTGGATAGGTTGGGGGGTGCACCCCCCCCTACCCCAGATGTGAGGACTGACACTAAATTCTCCAAACTGATCTCCTCCCTGCATTTAATCGATTCCCTGAGACATAAATTCCCACACAAAAGATTGTACTCCTGTTTCTCTGCCACACATAGCTCTATGTCCAGAATAGACTTTATCCTCATCTCTCAAGGACTTACTCCCAGACTGTCAGAGGCTAGGTTTGGCCCGAGGCTACTGTCTGACCACAGCCCATATTGGATCACACTGAGTGTTCCCATTGACAAGCCGAGGAGAACATGGCGCCTGAACCCTTTTTGGCTCTCGTTGCTCCCGGAGGGAGATGACCTCTCAGATGAGTGGGAGTCTTTCTTTGGGACTAATGATGGCTCTGCCCCTGTGGTCACGGTGTGGGAATCATTTAAAATTCATGCCCGCATGTCTCTAATCTCCCGCATTAACAAGATCAAGTCAGACTCAGCAGAAGCCTTTGATGAGGCGCTGCTGGAGTTATCCCGTGTAGATCAAAGAAATGTAACAGACCCAATGCCGGAAGCGGCGAAGGCGCTTAAACTCCAGACTAGAGTAGTGAACAACCTACAGTTTGAAAAGGCTAGACGACAGTTATTCTTTGCCAAACAAAAGATGTTTGAACATGGGGAACGAGCTGGTAAACTTCTAGCCTATTTGGTCCATAGCGAGGATAGACCACCAGTGGTCATCTCCCTGCAGGGGCCGGATGGACAACGTGTGACGGATCCGTCGACTGTGTCCTCCAAATTCAAGGATTTCTTCACTGATCTGTATAAATCCATGAGTCTGGCAGATGACGGCCTTATGGATTCATTCTTCGCCACCATCACCTTCCCCACCCTGAAAACTGAACAGATTGCCCTCCTTGAGTCGCCTTTGACTTCTGAGGAAATAACTGAGGCTATTGCCGCATTCGCTCATTCCAAAGCCCCAGGCTCGGACGGACTCCCAATTAAATTTTACTCTCACTATGGCCAAATCCTCTCCCCAAAACTGCTACAGCTGTACAACCACATGTTTAAAACGCATACCCTCCCACCGACCATGAGAGAAGCGACCATTGTCATTATCCCAAAGCCGGGTAAGGACCCCGGCTATCCAGAGTCTTACCGCCCCATATCCCTATTGCAAGCAGATGTTAAAATCCTCGCAAAAGTATTAGCAAATAGACTCAATAACGTTATCCTATCTCTAATACATACAGACCAGGCGGGGTTCATGCCCGGGCGTAATACCTCCTTCAATCTTCGAAGGCTTTACATAAATTTACAGGCCACACATGACAATGTGGAGTCTAGAGTACTGGTGACACTGGATACGGCCAAGGCCTTTGACTCCGTGGAATGGAGATACCTGTGGCGCTGTCTTGAGGCTTATGGCTTCGGCCCCAAATTTCGCAAATGGGTTAGCCTTCTCTACCAGGACCCCACGGCCAAGGTGGTAGCGAATGGCTGGCCGTCTCCCCTCTTTGCCTTGAGCAGGGGCACGAGACAAGGCTGCCCTCTCTCTCCACTTCTGTACGCCCTTGCTGCAGAACCTCTGGCAATATCCATATGCACCAACCCAGAGATAGAGGGATGCCGATCAGGCTCACTGATAGAGAAGATTAGTATGTACGCGGATGACACTTTACTATATCTGGCAGATTCAGGCCCCTCCCTGCACGTGGCACTTCAGACGATCGAACAGTTTGGAATTTTCTCTGGACTCAAGATTAATTGGGGGAAGTCGCAAATCCTTCCGATAGATTGCTTCCCACCGTCTGAATCCCAGTCCACCATGCCACTTCAGAGGGTAGACATCATTAAATATCTGGGAGTGCACATCTCTAGACACCCAGCCGATTACACTCCACTCAATATAGAACCACTTTTTGACCTGGTCAAGACTAAAATCAGAACGTGGTCTCTCTTACCACTGGGGGTCTGGGGTCGCATAAATCTCGTGAAGATGGTCCTCCTCCCTAAACTGCTCTACACCCTTTGGCATACCCCAATGTACATCCCCTTAAAAATGTTTAAATCTATGGAAGCCCTCCTTAAGCCCTTCATATGGCAGACAGGTAGACACAAACTAGCGTGGCAAACACTAAAGAACCCGACGGACATGGGGGGCATGGCTCTACTGGATCTCAATTTGTATTATATAGCTGCGCAATTATCACAGCTGTATCATGTAGACAAAACGGACAGTCAGCGATTTCTGACTTTGCTGTGCCCACGCGAGGCACTTTACGCGGTGTCGGTGGGATCCGGAGACACTATGTCAAGGAGGGAGACGAAGTCCCTCCTAGGACATTATAGAAGAATATGGGACCTCGCATCCACCAAACTGGGAATACCCGGGTACAATGACTACACGCCACTCTGGCATAATAGAACCCTACAGGAGCTCTCCAATGTTCAAGGATCTGAACTGTGGGCTGCACAGGGAGTCTTTTATTTACATCACCTATTATCCAATGGAAACTTGAAAACCTACCAAACACTCAAAGAAGAATTCACACTACGTGACAACATGCTGTTTAGGTTTTATCAGTTAAGACACGCAGCCCAGGTACAGTTCTCACACAATTACCCACAACCTACATTGCACCCCATAATGGCTATAGTTAAAAGCAGGGATCCCAACAAACTCATATCCGCGTTTTATAATATGCTATCTGCCCCTCCAGCCGCCAGGATAACATCTGCTATAAAATGTCGCTGGGAAAGGGAGGTGGGGGTATTGGAAGATGAGGAGTGGCAGGAGGCTCTAGAGACTTGCAAACTTGTGTCCCCTAAACTTTCAGACCGCCTTACACAAATATACATCACCCACAGGGCATATCTGACCCCAATACGCGTAGCCAGATACAAACGTACCCAATCTACCCTGTGTGTGTTGTGCACTCAAGAGACAGGGACTTTTTTTCATCTTATTTGGGCATGCCAGAAAATTCAAGACCTCTGGAAACAAATCATAACATTCCTCCATGACACAATGGGAGCCCCTATCGTGTTAGATCCCAGACAATGCCTGCTGGGGATTTTCCCCACAGGTCTGGATAAATATACCAGGATTTTCCTGCACGAGACGTTGTTCTCTGTCAGAAAGGTCATAGCCCGCAAATGGATGAGGCAGCTTTAGTATTCCTTTAACTGTGAATCTGTGTAGATTCATTATGTGGTATAATGTTTGTTCACTTTTTTCTAGTTGGTGTGGGGGTGTAAATTCATAAGTAAATTAAGCACTCTGAAACAAGGTGTACACAGAGACAGAAATTGTATGTGCCACTATGTTCCTCTGTGAATCGTCATCCCGCATTAAAGTGAATTTACAATAACAGGAATTCCTATCAATGTACCTTAAATTAACCTAATGTCACTTACTGTATATTTCAAGTTGATGACTTCCATATCTCTTTGTTGTACAAAATGCATGTTTCATGCTGCCCGAAGAAGGGGCCATTGCACTTTAAAAGCTTGCACTATAATCTACTCAGTTAGCTGATAACAGTATCACTCAAAATCCAAATTAGTACTTGAACACTGTAATCATGAAACACTGGTTTTGAGGATACATATGTACATGGAAGTCAGGAGGCAGTGGCTTTCAGGAGAATGTGTTTAAAGCATGCACCCTCTGTTCCTTGGAGAAAGGGTCTCCAAACTTTCTAAACAAAGAGCCAGTTTACTGTCCTTCAGATGTTATGGGGATCAAGATATGTCCAGTGGAAGCGAAAAATGCTAGTGTCAGAGGAAGTAAACCATGACTCAGGCCTATTGATTCATATGTGTAAAAGTAATTCCATATCACTTGTGGTCAGTAGGTGGAATACTTCTCCATTATTGGTACTGGTAAGAACAATAGTAGCACATTGTTGCTGTCAGTGGTAGGGATAGTGCTCCATTGTTGGTTTCAAATGAGTGTAATAGTGCCCCGTCTTTGGTGTCAGTCGAAGGAATAGTACCAGTGGGAGGAACAGGGTCCCAAGGGTCATTTAAATTGCAAGAAAAGTGGCCACAGTTTACAATTACAGCCGCTTCAATCCCTATTCCTATTAAAGTGATCGTAAACACTTATGCCCTGTACACACGATCAGAATTTCTGATGGGTTAAAATCCGATGTAATTTTCTGTCAGAATTCCATTCAAGCTGTCTTACATACACACTGTCAGACCAAATTCCGAGCATGCAACGACTTGATTCTGAGCATGCGTGTTTTTTTTCTCCTTCGGAGTTCCACACAAACTCCAATGGAAAAAAGTCTGATGGGGCCCAGAGATGAAAAAATTCCGTCTGACTTTTTTCAGCGAAAATTCTGATCGTGTGTACAAGGCATTTGTTT
This sequence comes from Rana kukunoris, assembly GCA_029574335.1. Taxonomy (NCBI): domain Eukaryota; kingdom Metazoa; phylum Chordata; class Amphibia; order Anura; family Ranidae; genus Rana; species Rana kukunoris. The sequence goes on from CM056051.1 coordinate 123,548,493, forward strand.
AGTTACATTATACATTATTACATTACATTATACATTATACATACATTACATTATACTTACCTTCTCTTTGTAATGGTTTTGCACAGGGCATCCGAGATCTTCCCCTTCTCGGATCCCCTACAGGCATTCCTTATGTGGGCTCTCTCGCTATCTCTGTATGTCCATAGACACACTGAGCATGGCTTGGCTCCATCCTCTGCTCCCTCCTTACTGGCTGTGATTGACAGTAGCAGTAGCCAATGGCTTCCAATGCTGTCCCTGAGCCTATGAGGAGGGAGACAGCTGAGATCACTCAATCGAGATTGGGCTCAGGTAAGTATAAGGGGGGATGGCAGCACTCAGAATGTTTCTTACTATAATGCAAAAAAGTTTTATATACACCACCCTTAAGGCCTCATTCACACAAGGCGGACTCCGTTGCACTCCGTCGCGAGCGGGAGATCAGTCCGCAGATCTCCGCTGAGCTGACGGATGACAAGTTCCTCTCTGCTCACTGAGTGGGGAGGGGCTTGTCGGGCACCGCTGTCTCCTATGGAGCGATCTGATGAAAACGGACAGCATGTCTGTTTTCGTCAGATCTCACCCGATCCGCCATGATGGATATGGACGTGGCCCCTATACGTCTGTTTTTAGCGGCTCGGATCAGGTTGGCAGACATATCTCTGCTGACTTCCGACGCTCCATAGGGATGCATAGAGCGGCCGTTCAAGTCCGCCGTCAAAACTGACAGGCAGACCCGAACGGTCCGTCCGTGTGAATGAGGCCTTAAACTTGGGTACAAAGATATACGTGGAGTCAATATATTGAAAGTTTTTTGACAAAGTAGGGGGAAGGTTATGTTTTGCTTTCTACATTTCATTAGGAAGATTTCCCTTTACTTATTGTCCTGTAAAAGGACATAAGAGTATATTTTTTACAATGTGGATTAAATCCTCTCTGTAAGTTACCCCACTGGAAGATTACCCCTCTATTCTTGTTGTGGTGGCTACTTGTGGATTTGCCTGCACTTTTATTACCAGCAGTGACATTGGTAATCTGAACAATTAGAAAGAGCAAATCTCCCTAACAGAGAAACAGGCAGCATTTACAGCAAAACCTGACATAGGTTGTAACCCTTCACCACTCTACTGAATCTGAAAGAAGTTTTGCCTTAAGTCATATTTCACAATACAGGGCCTGTTGAATTAAAAAACTATTTAACAGTTTTTTTTTTTATCTCAAATTATTTCAATTAATGAGATATTACTTGATTTTTTGTAAACCTACAGTACATTAAAGACATTAATACATTTAAATCTTCAGTATTAATACAGGTTAATTGCTTGTAATTATGCCATTTTTCAATCCAAGAAAATGTATAATGACACCAAAGATAAGACATTCATGTTTATCTTTCAACTCTTCATAGTCTAGAAGTATTATGTTTAATCATTGTGCAAATGGAAGAATTATACTTTGCTTAACCCCTCCAGTATTAAGAATATATTGTCTGGCTTTAGATTCTTAAGGATAAGACAATAGTATGCCCAAATAGGACTAATAACATTGCACTGTTTTATTGTAAAATTATTATAATTTTTTTCCGCTAATGTAGACTAGTAATTTTAATTTTTTTTAATAGGTTTACCATTACGTTGCTGAAGACAAAACAGCTTACTATATTAAATACACACACACAAACATTACCAGGTGATTCTGGACAATCTGCCATGTTGCAAAAATATAAGCAATAGTGAGAATTATTTGGTGCTTATCTCAGTTAATGTATTTATTTAGTTCCTTAGAAATTTTAATGCAGTATATTGTAGCTCACCATCCCTTAGATGTGGTGGCTGCAGTAGTTTTCTTCTTTCAGGCTAGGCACCTTTTATGTAAGTATGGAAAAATACCTGATGATCTTTCCAGGATTTCAGTGTAAAATTCTCTGTACTGAGGTGACAAGTAATATCCTACACAATGTTATCAGCTTTTCCAGCTGTAGTGTATGACCTACAAACAAACTACAAGCCACCGTCTCAATATATAATAGAGATAATAAGAATAGGAAGTGTCGGTAGTCCAAAAAAGGAGAATGGGCTAGGGTGAAAACTGTGTTCCTCCATAGATAATGGTGAGTGATTGTTGTAATTCTCAGGCCTCGTACACACGACCGAGGAACTCGTTGGGAAAGACACTTCCTCAACGAGTTACTTGTTAGGCTTGTCGAGAAACTTGACAAGCTTTCTTTGCGTACACACTGTCAAGACCAAACTTCAATACATACAACAGCAGGGGAAGTTTGATTCCACTGGCACAACCCTTGGGGCTGCTTTTGCTAATCTCATGTTACTGCGTGTTAGGTAAAAGTTTGGTAAGAGACATTTGCACTTTTCAGTCTGTTACAGCATGACAAATGTGCTATTTCCATTACAAACGCTACTTTTCCCAAAGGTGCACGGGTTTCTAATCATACACACCAACGTGTTTCTCGTTGAAAACTAGCCCAACGAGGAACACGACGAAGAAATTGAGACTCCCATCAAGGAAAAAGAGAACTTGCTCTCTTTTTTCCTCGTCGAGTTCCTCAACAGTTTTCTCGATGAAAAGCATACACACGACCAGTTTCCTCGGCAAAAAAGCTCTGCCAGTTTCTTGATGGATTCTGTCGAGGAAACTGGTCATGTGTACGCGGACAGGAAGTGTTACAAGATGAAAACAAATAGAAAAAGGAGAAAAAAGCCTGGAAAAGAGAAACTAATACAACCATTACATCTAAGGGCTGATAAGATGCAATATATTAATACATGTTTTTGTTCTTGGGTTTATATATTATGTAAAGTATATATACAGCACCTGCAAATGATCACAATAATTATGCAGGCTGGGGAACCCTCAGAGAGAAGGTCTATCTATCTATCTATCTATCTATCTATCTATCTATCTATCTATCTATCTATCTATCTATCTATCTATCTCTGTCTATAAATACAGTATATATATATATATATATGTATATACACAGTATCTCACAAAAGTGAGTACACCCCTCCCATTCTTTTATATATATTATTATATCTTTTCATGTGACAACACTGAAGAAATTACACTATGCTACAATTAGTGAGTGTACAGCTTGTATAACAGTGTAAATTTGCTGTCCCCTCAAAATAACTCACAGCCAGGATGTCAAAAGCCATTAATGTCTAAACTGCTGGCAACAAAAGTGATTACACTCCTTAATGAAAATTTCCAAATTAGGCCAAATTAGGCATTTTCCCTCCCGGGGTGTCAAGTAACTAGATAATGTTACAAGTTCCCAGGTGTGAATGCAGAACAGATGTGTTAAATTTGATGTTATTGCTCTCCCTCTCTCATACTGGTGACTGGAATTTTGAAATGGCACCTCATGGCAAAAAAACTCTCTTAGGATCTGAAAAAAAGAATTGGTGCTCTACATAAAGATGGCCTAGGATATAAGAAGATTGGCAAGACCCTAAAACTGAGCTGCAGCACAGCGGCCAAGACCATACAGCGGTTTATCAGGACAGGTCCCACTTAAAACAGCCCTTACCATGGTCGACCAAAGAAGTTGAGTGTATGGGTTCAGCGTCATATCCAGAGGTTGTCTTTGGAAAATAGATGTATGAGTGCTGCCAGAGGTTGAAGGGGTCAGCCTGTCAGTGCTCAGACAATACGCCACACACTGCATCAAATTGCTCTGCATGGCTTTTGTCCCAGAAGGAAGCCTCTTCACAAGAAAGCCCACACACAGTTTGCTGAAGACAAGCAGACTAACAATATTGATTACTGAAACCATGTCCTGTAGTCTGATGAGACCAAGATAAACTTGTGTGGTTCAGATGGTGTCAAGCATATGTGGTGGCAACTAGGTGGATAGTACAAAGACAAGTGTGTCTCTTGCCTACAGTCAAGCATGGTGGTGGGAGTGTCATGGACTGGGGCTGCATGAGTGCTGCCGGCACTGGGGAGCTACAGTTCATTGAGGGAACCATGAATGTCAACATGTACTGTGATATATTGAAGCAAATCATGATCCCTTCCCTTCATAGACTGGGCCGCAGGGCAGTATTCCCACATGATAATGACTCCAAACACACCTCCAAGATAACCATAGCCTTACTAAAGAAGCTGAGGGAAAAGGTAATGGACTGCCCAAACATGTCTCCAGACCTAAACCCTATTGAGCATCTGTGGGGAATCCTCAAATGGAAGGTGGCGGAGCACAAGGTCTTTAACTTCCACCAATTTTGTGATGTCATCATGAAGTAGAAGAGGACTCCAGTGGCAACCTGTGAAACTCTGGTGAACTCTATGCCCAAGAGGGCTAAGGCAGTGCAGGAGAATAATAGTGGACACATAAAATATTGACACTTTGGGTCCAAATTGGACATTTTCACTTAGGGGTGTACTCTTTGTTGCCAGCGGTTTAGATATTAATGGCTGTGTGTTGAGTTATTTTGAGGGGACAGCAAATTTACACTGTTATACAAGCTGTATACTTACTACTTTAGATTGTAGCAAAGTGTAATTTCTTCGGTGCTATCACATGAAAAGATATAATAAAATATTTACAAAAATGTTAGGGGTGTACTCACTACATATATATATATATATATATATATATATATATATATATATATATATATACCATTTTTTATTTTGGGAAACCTCTTACATGACTAACTGTAAAAACAATTAGGGAACGAGTTTAAAGAAAAAAGAGCAGCTTCCCCAAAATAGCCACTCACGTTCCTTGTTCCACTTTCCTAGTAGTAGATATTAAACCTGACAGGCTGCTATGGTCCTATATTCTCTTTTGCTTTACGTCATGAACATACATTTTTGTAGCAAGTAATAAACATTTAGATACATTTAGCTAAATTGAAATTGTTCCTCCGTCATCCTATTTAAAATCAATGAAGTAACAAATTCGAACATGTTACTCCAAATAAAAATCTCAATATTTTATTGATATGTTAGAAAACTAAGTTTGTTGACACCAACTGCATTATTTGGAAAGTGAGTTTTATGCACTATTTATAAGAAATTAAAAAAAAAAAAAAACAGAATAAGTCATGTTCTTTTTTTGTTAACAGAATACAAAAATATATAAAAAAAGGTCCATCATGTGTGGTCAAAGTAATATTTTATATTATTTGCTAATACATATGACATATTGCTTAAAGTACCTGATAGTGTGCAATGACATTGAGCCTCTTCCAGTCGTTCTCTATCTTTGTTGTAATATCTTCATCCTGAAGAATCATCCGTGCTCCACTTGCTTGTCTCCATTCTGTAAAGTTATAATTTAACACATTAAGTAAATATGTTGAGGGTTAATAATAATATTGCAATCTATATGTAGCATTTCTAGTGATCAAAATGTAACTGAACGTATAAAGGGAAAATTCTCGATGTTACAAGAAACATTTCGAAATTTTACTTTTTGTCTAAGCAGTTTCTTACAAAACCTGGGATGTAATGATGCCTAGGTAATCTTACACCTACAGCCTCATAGTTGTAGCAATGTGAAATCTAAGGCACTGATTTCTCTGACTGCTAGTCTCAGGAGATTTGCAGTGAGGTTGAATGATGTGCCTATTGTACTGCTGTACTGTTTTCCTTTCTAGATGTTCAGACTTTAAGTGGTAATAAACCAAAAGTAAACATTTAGTACAGTATATCTTTTTTAGGCTGTCTTTCCTTTATTTTCACCTGGTAATCCTATCATTAAATCTGTTGTTTTCAACAGAACAAGCTTTCTAGCAGATATACTGTAGGTGTCAGACAAACCATTTACTACTGAAAAGGGTGCTTACAATAATCAGTTTTTAATTATTAATGTAAAACCTTTAACCAAAAAGGAAAACAACTTGCTGTAACTGCTTATAAAGTGTTAGCTGGAATTTGGCTTACATTTGTTAGTGTATCTAAGTCAGCTAGTCATTTTAACACTCACTTAAGCCCTGTACACACGATCAGATATCTGATGGAATCTGATCAGATGGATTTTTTCGTCGGGTATCCGATGAAGCTGACTTTCATCGGTCTTGCCTACCCACCATCAGTCAAAAATCTGATCGTGCCAAAACGTGATGACGTACAACACTACGGCGAGCCAAAAAAAATGAAGTTCAATGCTTCCGAACATACGTCAACCTGATTCTGAGCATGCGTGGATTTTTGTCCGATGGAGTTCCACACAGACAATCAGATTTTTCTATTGTTTTTTTTATCCATACGAAAAATTTAAAATATGCTCTATTTTTTCCACCGATCGGACAAACCGATCGCGTGTACACGGCTTTAGCCTCAGACTGGCAACGTTGCTGTCCATATATGTTTTTGTTGCTCCTTCATTCAGAGTGTATGCTTTCTAATACAGGAGTTGTGTTACTGGTCAGATCACCAGGTGAAAACAGGGGAAAAAAACTAAAAAATTTAACGAATACAGTCACCATAGTCACCATATCCAATGACAAGTAAACTGCAATAAATACAATTTTTGATTTTCTGTTTAATACCACTTTAAGAAAACTACAGATTCTATCAAGATGGATGCCCACACACTGAGACACCATGCAGAACCAGGCTTGGTATGTCAGTAATTGGGAAAGGATCAGCTGCAGGGTGACCGTAGACAATACTGGTGGCTTTCATGCATCGTACACACGATCAGTTTTCCTGTTGGGAAAACTGTGAGGAGAGCTTTTGGTCAGGAATCCCGGCCGTGTGTATGCTCCTCGCAGTTTTTCCGACGGGAGCATACACACGGCCGGGATTCCCGGCCAAAGCTCCATCACAGTTTTCCCGTCGGGAAAACTGGCCGTGTGTAGGGGAAAGACTGAACCTAGCAGGTTCTCATCTTTCCCCTCGGGATTTCCAACGGGAATCTTTTCCTATCGGAAATCCTGCATGTGTGTACGGGGCATCACTCTTCTGCTGGCCTATTTGTTGGCACCATTTCCAGAGTTTTGTTCATCCTTAAAGCAGAGGTCCGGTAAAAAAAAAATACAAAGTCAGCAGCTACAAACACTGTAGCTGCTGACTTTTAATAAGCACACTTACCTGTCAAGGTTGCCTGCGATGTTGGCTGCTCGAGGCCGATCCATTCCTCGGACCGGGTCCTGGCACCACCATCCTCACTAAGGGAAACATGCAGTGAAGCCTTGCGGCTTCACTGCTTGTTTCCTACTGCGCATGCGCGAGTCATGCAGCTCATGCATGCGAATGGGCATACCATCCTGTGTGTCCCAGAAGGCAGCACGCCTCCATTTCCCAGAAGGCAACCTGAGAAGGAGAACCCAGAACCTCACTGCGGATGAGGAAGAGGCAGATTAGAAAGATCTGCCTAGAAACAGCCTTTTCTTGTAAGTATCATTTTTTTTTTTTTTGCCTTTTAGGCTATTTTTTTTTTTTTAGGGTGGACCTCCACTTTAAAGCTGCTGTAGAAATTAAAGTGTTATTAAATACAGATAAAAAAAAAACATGTTATACTTCCATACTGTTTGCAGTGGTTTTGCACAGAACAGCCCCAATTGCTCTGGAGCTACTGCTCTGTGTATCTATTTACACACAAAGAACAGCTCAGGCCTGCCCCCTCTCTCTCCTCATTGGCTCACTGGTTGTGATTGACTGCTGTCTTAGTCAATGAGGAGACCTGGGAGAGCTTCTGCTCTCATGAACATCACTGGATTGAGATGGGACTTCGATGAGTATTGGGGGGGGGGGGTGAGGGGGAGCTGCACACTGAAGATTTTTTCACCTTCATGCATAGAATACATAAAAGTAAAAAAACGTTGAGCCTTTACAACCACTTAAAACAGTGGACTTCATCACAACTGCTGGTGAATAAAGTACATTGAACAAATATTAGTGGCAGAGTTGTCTATGTACCAAACCAAGGATTTCTATTAGCAGGTGCAAAAGAGTAAAATAGCTGATAAAAACATCTTATTATGAGTCTATGATGGGACTTCTTTTACTTTAAACAATAGTGCAGCAATCTAAGTCCAGTTTTCATAGAAAGTTCACATCTGCCTCCTCAGAAAACGTGCAATTTAGCTACCGTCTTAGTCTTATACATCTTAATCCTATTTTACTGACAATTCATCAGACACCCTAATGTTAAGCACATTTATGGTACAATAGATAGTTATTTTTAGTGTCTCTACAGAGCTATAATGTAAGGCAAACTTGACAGTAGCGTAAAACAATAGCCAACTGAAGGATTCCACTCTAATTACCAAAGACCATTGAGTGTACTGCTCACAATTTATTAGGAATGGTAAAAAAGATTTTCTTAGTACACTTTCAAGGTTACAAAGTTTTTGAGGTTTGATTAAAAATATATATATATATATATAATTGCAATGAAAGCTTAAAAGACATCTATTTTTTAGTAATGTCATATTTCCTAATGAATGATCCAATAAACTGCAAAGGAAAACTCAGCTAAAGGTGACCTCCAAAAAGTATTCATATTCACCAAGTATAAGAACAGGAAAGTGTGTCCTGTACATTGTCATCACATCAGTGAGCTTCTTTAAGCAAGAACACTAAAGACAGACACTCTCCAATCCAATCTGTTTCTGCTCTACCTTGTAGAGGGAGAGAGAGAGAGGTAAGTAAAAATCCCATTATCTTTATCTCTCCTTCCAATCAGAAGTGCCGATGAATGCAAACTCAGAAGACAGCAGCTGTGAACTCTTTATATTTCATTCAGAAGATAGTGTATCTTTCACCGCATATGTGAATTGTTGAATTTCTGTGCTTCAAATATTGCAGGAAGCTGCAGTTCAGAGAATATCCTGAATAAAAGCCAAGGACACTGGGATAACATGCCTACCTGCTGCATACTTTAAGAATATATAATGGAAGTTGTGCAGATTATTTTTAGCCATGAACTCTATTTATTAATTCAGATATAATAATAGCTATAGAAATGTGTTAAAATAAATCTTGCAAGTCAACTGCCTTAGCTATGGGGCTTACATGGAGTCACCATATTGTCAACACTAACTATTCAGTGAAAACAATTACAAAACAGTAACATACACAACAGACACAAGTCCATCTAGTTCAGCCAATAGTAAATAAACTGTATCAATGTGTAGAATCTGCCTTTCAGGTGATTGTTTGAACGTTTGCTGCCACTGGAGTATACTTGAGTGGGTACTGTGCTTTAAAACGTATTCAAATCCCAACAAAAGTGCACCATCTAGTAGATTAAATTCTAAAGGCTTTGTCCTCCTTAATAGAACTTGGAGTCCTTGTGTAATCTATTTTACATACACCTGTATACTGCAATAATCTGCATTAATGTGATGCTGGCAAGCAAGTCGTGATAAATCAATCTCTAGGTAAAATTCAATGGATTTGTCTGGTCAATTGATTTGGTGGTACAAGGTGTGAATTTACTAAAGTCAAATAGACTGTGCAGTTGCACTCTACAAGCGTAGTTACTCTAGAGGTTAGTAAATGAGCAGACATTCTGTTGACTTCCATCATCCAATCATGTACAGGCAAAAATGTTGTTTCTTTTTCTTTTTCTTCTTACACATTTGGGTATTCTTTGCAAAGTGAAGGTTTATCTTGTTTACTAAGCTGTGGTGAAACTGCACGGTCTATTTGCCTTTAGTAAATCAACTCCAAGTTGTCATATTTATGCACATATTGTGGAATCAATGGATTTGTCTGGTCAATTGATTTGGTGGCACAAGGTGTGAATTTACTAAAGGCACATAGACTGTGCAGTTGCACTCTACAAGCGTAGTTACTCTAGAGGTTAGTAAATGAGCAGACGTTCTGTTGACTTCCATCATCCAATCATGTACAGGCAAAAATGTTGTTTCTTTTTCTTTTTCTTCTTACACATTTGGGTATTCTTTGCAAAGTGAAGGTTTATCTTGTTTACTAAGCTGTGGTGAAACTGCACAGTCTATTTGCCTTTAGTAAATCAACCCCAAGTTATCATATTTATGAGCATATTGTGAAATCATTTTCCACAATGGGATAATTCATGCTTAGTCCAACCCCTGTCTAAAGTCATGAGCACTTTCAAATCATGAACAACCAGTTGATGAAATACAACTGTATCTTGAGATATGTATTATTGTTAAGCAATAGAACAAAATAAGAAACTCCAACTTTTTATAAAAAATGGAGGGCTGGGAAATTGTTATCTGCTTCATAAACATACTATTTACCTAAATCCACCAGTGCTGTTTTGACCCAAAATGATTGGTTAGCAGTTCTGGTTCTTTGCCCACTACTGTAGTTGTGTTGAGTTGCCATTCTAAATGATTGACACCACAACACACTTCATTAGGTACCTGCATTAGAGGGAAATTCAATAAATGGAATGTGTTTGTAGCGCAACTGATCCCAACCGCTCATAATGTTCTCTTGATAAATCCATCAACCCATATATATATAGTATATAGTGTTAATCTGCCTTATAACTGATCATACAAGACATGCAATGATCTGTTTATTTACCTAAATCCATGTCTGCTGCTTTTGGTCGAAGGGAGCAAGGCAAGTTTTTAAAGATGGTATCCAAGATCTTCTCCTTAACTTGGGTAATTGTGTCACAGTTGAGGATTTTTACAGGAATCATGGGGCTGTTCACATTATCAGGGTTAACACAGTTAAGAACCTGAACAGATAAATAAATACAAAAAATAAACTGGTAAATTTTGACAGCTAGGACAACACCACTTGTATAGATCTACACATTTGATGAGGTTTTGAAGACTATTCATTCTTCCTTTTCTACTAACAATGCAGTAGATGAGAACAAGGAAGGAAGGATCTGTTTGGTAATTAAAGGTAACATCATTGTTTGAAGGGAGAAACAGAAAGGAATGTAAAGGGAAAACAAGTAAATAAAGGGAAAGAAAGAGGATATAAGGGAAGGAAATCAATGGGAAAAAGAAGGGGGGTAAGGAGGAAAAAAAAGAAAGGCAAAGGTAGAGGAAAATTAGAAATAACATGAGGAGGAAAGAAAGTTGCATGCAGCCTGGTTGTAGTGCAGCAACGGAATCATTTCCTATTATTCCTACTAATGGTATACACAGTAGGTTAGTAAGACTAATATTGGAACAGAAGCCCATACTTTAAAGTTCTAGTCTGTTCCCTGATGTATCCAGGTAACAGATGTAAATGACATGTTAATATTTAAAAAGAGTCTGTCTTCTGGGCTGATAGCTGTGGTATTTTCTCCCCCGGGCTTCCTGTGCTTTCGTGTTCATTCATTTCCATCGTAGGTGGGTATTTATCATCGACAGCAGAGCATCCTATTCATCAGTTCAGTCACAGCCAGATCTCTGTAATTTGACCTATTCATTTAAGGAGCCTAGTGGGATTTCAATTAGTTACTGAGATCTGTAATGTACTCTGTGTAGCACACAGCAAAAGAAAAAACCTCCTGAATATGACAAAAATCATTTGAAATGTTTGCTGCAATTCAGAAGCATGGCAGGTAGCAGACTGCTGGTGATCACCCGAAGTCACCTCTACCAACTTTTCCACACAATTCGTTTTGAGAAGTTTGTTAGAAATTTAAAAAAGTGGAAATAAAAGAGTAAAAACACCTCAACATTGGCAACTTTCTGCTCGCATCTACTGTAGATTTCTGAACAGGAATTTATTTATTCAAGTGGCACAGTACTAATTTTTGAATGTTACTTTTCCCTTCATGTTCTAATCCTTTTTAAGTATGAAGGAGATTTGGATGTTCCTCTAAAAGCTGAAATAAGATGTGCTTTTAAAATATACATTGCTTTAGGTCACAGTTTGTCCGGATTAGTAAATTAATCAGCACATAAACCTTTCTTATTTACTGAAGGTGCAAATCCATCTTGCTTTTAAGTCATAAGTCATGTAAGATGTCCATAAAACGACTTACGTCCTTTTGGGCACATCTTGGCCAAATGTATTTTATAAGTGGGGTAAAAAAACAACATTGATGGTCGACATCCATGACTGGATTTACCCTTAAATGCTGCGATTGGCCCCCGGATGATGCACTGGGTGATGGTGGCGTGCTCGAGTCCAACTGCCAGGGTGAGGGCGAACGGGACAAGACAGGGATGCCCTCTGTCACCCTTGCTTTTCGCCCTGACCCTGGAACCATTCCTGTGCCACGTCCGCCTGAACCCAGATATCTCAGGGGTACCGGTGGAAGGGAAAAAGCATAAAATATTGGCTTATGCCGACGATTTGATGTTCACGATCACGAACCCCTCCACCTCCCTGCGACACCTACTACGGGAATTCGACACGTACGGGCAACTCTCCTACTTAAAAATCAACTTTTCAAAATCAGAGGCCATGGGGGTAGGGATCACACAAGCACTACTAGCACGACTTAAAGGCGGCTACAACCTGAAATGGACAGACACGGCCCTAAAATACCTGGGGACATTAATCCCTTCGTCCCTCTCCAGGCTCTTCCAAATTAACTTCCCCCCTCTCTTGAAGAGAGTACAGGATCAGTTGCTCCAATGGGGCGGCGGCCTGCACTCATGGCTAGGTAGGTGCAATATCCTGAAAATGACGATTCTGCCCAAATTTTTATACCTTATGCAGGCCCTCCTAATCCACATACCCACAACTTTCTTCAAACAAACGCATGCCACCTTCACCCACTTCCTGTGGGCGAGGAGACATCCACGCTTAAACCGCAGCATGCTTAGCCGCCCGAAATTGAGTGGCGGTATAGCCTTACCAGAGATACGTACATACTACTGAGCGACACACCTCAACAGGCTTATTGACTGGTGTCGGCACACAGACACAAAGCTCTGGACATGCATTGAACAGTACCAGAGCCCTGTCCCACTCCACAGAGCCCCTTGGTGCCAGGTAGACCTTCCTCCAGACTTACAGCGACACCCGTTGATAGGCGCGACCACCAAAATTTGCGCACAGCTCCTGCAAGAGGCCCGTCTCTCGACCAGTGGCTCCCACTTGAGACCGGTAATCGGTCACCCCCGTTTCCCTCCTGGCTTGAGTGACAGGAAGTTCCTAGACCTACGGGACTTAGGGCTATTCCAAGCGTCACATTCCAGCACTGGAGGCAGGTGGCTGGGAGCCAGGGAACTTCTCCTTCGGTTGGAGGAAAACCACCTGACCTTCAGAAGACAGATAAAAACTCTGCTCTTTTGATGACCAGAGAGACAGAAACAACGAGCGCCCAGAGGCGATTCAGTTCGCATGTGCCACGCTATATACGTTTTTCATTCATTCAAGGACCCATTCGGCCTTGACTATATAAGAGCACTCCTGCTTGGCCACTTCTTGGGCTCGCGTCTACCACCTACGACGTTTGAAGACTTGTGTACGGAAACAGGGACACTGACGCACACACTCTCACTCATGTACAGTATACTGATTACGCCTCCAGAGACCGACCCACCCCCCTTTCTCAGTAAGTGGTAAAGAGACCTGAACTGCCAGCTCACCAGTAGTATGAAACACCACATACTCACCTTCACCCATAAGTCTTCCCTATGCTCGAGAGTGCAGGAAACTAATTACAAGATCCTAACCCGATGGTACAGGACTCCTGCACTGCTCCACAAACTCTTCCTGACATCTTTAGATCGGTGCTGGCGATGCCTGGAGGAGAAGGGAACACTCTTACACGTGTTCTGGACCTGTAGCCGGCTACAGGGCTTCTGGAGAGAAGTCAGTCGAATCTCTCAGAAATTCACGGAGCAAGTGCTGGAGGATGACCCGGCTCTCTTCTTACTGCATGCGACGACTATACCAACGCGAGCTTATAAGAAATCGGTGTTACGCCACCTACTGGACGCGGCCAAAGCATGCATCCCACTTTGCTGGAAATCACGACATCGGTTGCCCAATGGCTTAGGAAAGTGGACGAGGTAGATAGGATGGAGGACCTGATCCTCACTAGCCAGAAGAGGCAGAAGGTGTACACTGAGACCTGGCAGTCATGGACTATATTCTGGTATTCGGACGAGGGGAAGACCCTCAGGGGAGAACCCCTAGAACCTGACAGTATCCCCCTGTTGCCGATGCCTCAACCCCTGACGAATAGGCTGCAGAGAAGAGCCGCCCCTGTTCCCTTAGCTAGCACACATCTCACCGAACGGTAAGACCCTCCCCCTCCTTGGCCCCTACCCCCCCTACCCACTAGCCTGGGGACTTCAGTTGGGACTCTGCCCAACCTATCCCCACACCTCCACCCTTTCTTTAACCCTTTTCTCTTTAACTGATCTCCAACTATGATAAATAAAAACTGTGGAGCGGACTGGACCTGACCGATGGGCGCCCACGGGGGGGTTAAATGGATCCCTCCCTTATTGGGCGCAGGGCGCTACCCCTCACGCACACCCGGCCTGGTGCCCTCGGTGGCCCTAGGCAACACGATACCCACATCTGATTCCTATCCGGGGCTGCCACGCTGTTACCTGTTAATCTTTATGCTTTTACATGTATCCTGATGTAATTTGTGAACACTGTTGTCTGGGTCCGCTGGGACCAGTTCCTCTGTTTTGAAGAAATAAATAATTTTTTTTAAAAAATGCTGTGATTGCTCCACCCTTGCTATGAATAATTTGATGTTTTGTTAAAAAAAAATATATTTTTCATACTTTGTCACTTACATGTATAAATAAATGTCACAGATATGCAGTTGCCAGGCTTTGCTCATAAACAGTCATTTAAACTAATCTCACACAAAAATGTTACATACTGTTAAATGTTATGATGCAAAGACCATCCCCAAACTCTGGAACCTAAATTGAGCAGAGCGAATTCTGTTAGACAATTTCCTCGTGTTTTTGCTACAATAAGGAGCTGTGACATTTACTTAATAGTGGATATACATTTTTGTATGATAAAGGGTCTGTTCCCTCCTGCAAAAGCAGTCAGAAGCCACTGTGCCGTGTAGAGTGTAGATCCCCAAATACTGTAGATACATCTTAGTGTACTTTAACTATTTTCTGATAATGGACAGGAAAATGTCCAATGTATGGTTATCTGACCTCTGGAGGGAATATCCAAGAAGCGAGACCATGATTTAGCCATAACATCTGTGAAGACCACTGAGAGTCTGACCATGTCTAGTGGCTAATTGAGAGCTGTTTAACTGCTTATAACTTGGCGGTCTATATTTGAGGGTAAGAGGTCCAGTGTGCTGTGGTGTAAGTGGGGGATTATTTAACCACATATGGGACAATATTAGACATACATTTGGGGTTTTCTTAATGCCTTTAACTTCATTTAGATCTATACAAACAGTTTTAAAGGATTTTATTTATATTTTAAAAGCAGTGCATTTTATTTCTAATAAAACCCAGAAGCTGGTTGGGTATTGTATTCAGGGTGTAACATGTAACATGGTACTACAGCAGCACCTACCCCCCCCCCCGAATCCCCACACTTGCTGTCCCTATTTGAACTATCAGGGCACTAATGAGCATTCTAGGTGGTTAATTGAATCTTCCTGCCATTCAGTAACTGCCTGCTTCTACGAGGTACAGGTGAAAAGCTACACTGACAGTCTGGAGGAGCCAAAGTTTGCACCCGTGATCTGCTGATCATGGTGCAATACTTTAAAGACTCCTAATAAAAAAATAAGAAATGCAAATTTTTTAACTTGCCCCCCACTCTCACCCTGCAGTGCTGCTGTTAACTTTGTTTAATATGCTTCAGGTTGTAAATGAACAGGAAGCCGCTCAGCACAAAGTACTTCCCATTCATTCACTACCCAGTGCAGCTAAGGCTGCAGAGAAAGAGACTGGGGAATCTCTGTCTAAAAAGTGGAGCATTAGGGGTCTGCTTATACCGCTGATATGTCACCAAATGCGCCGAACTACTAAAATACATGTTTAAATATATATATATATATACAGGCATACCCCACTTTTAAGTACACAATGGGGTTTATTTACTGAAGCTGTAAAGTGCAAAATCAGGCTCACTTCTGCACAGAAACCAATGAGCTTTCAGGTTTTATTACCAGGTTTAATTGAACAAGCTGGGGTTAGAAGCTCATTGGTTTCTATGCAGAAGTGAGCCTGATTTTGCGCTTTCCAGCTTTAGTAAATAAACCCCATTGTGTACTTAAAAGTGGGGTATGCCTGTATATATATATATTATTGCAAAACAATAATGAAAAAAACAGTAAAAGAAAAAAAGTAAAATAACATAAAAAAAGAAAAAAAATACTGACACCATCCACTGCCCTACTGACACAGTCCTCTGCTTTACTGACATGTCCACTGCTCTACTGACATGGGTTATTACATTTTAAAATGTTTGTTAACATTTATTTTTAAGTGTGTGTGTGTGTATGTATATTTCTGGTTGTCAATATGCTGACATGTGACAAGTTTAGTTAATGGTATATTATCACAAATGCAGAAGTGAAATGAGAAATCATTTTTTATTTCATTACAGTGATTGTAATGATATTACACTAGTGACTTGTAAATTTGTTTAGCATTTACTGTAACATTGTTAACCTTAGTAATGCTGGGGAACGACAAGAGCAAAATAATAATTCATTAATTAATTGGTGAAAGGGAATTCATACATATTACGATTACCTGGGGATCTTCTAAAGCCATAACTGCAAAATGTTCACAAGCAATCAGCATGAATATTAAATGATATTACATATTGTAAATATTTTACCAGTCTGTGGTTGAAAATTATTTTCCTCTATGAAACAGAAATGAGGTGGCTTGAACAGACATTGGAAATCAATTATAATTGTAATGTTTAAGCTAGTAATAAATGCTAGAGGGATATTAACAAACTGATTACATCAAAAGAATTAAGCAAATATATTCTTCCTAATAAATCAATTATACTGCAGAAACTATTAGCAAAACAAGTGGTTTATTCAAAATAATGCATGCCCAAGCAGATTAAAGCAACAGATTCACCTGAGAGCCAGTTGTTGAAGCCACTTATACTTCGGGCTGAAGCAGAACCTGGTGCTGTAAAGGCCCATTCTGTGAGCAATTTCTGCATCTCAGGGGAAGGCGCTGCACTTGCGATCTGCATGCGGGCGCCACAGTATTGTTGATGGCACTCTACCAAATGCAGATTGCAAACACACAACAATTGTGGGCACCAAATTGCACAGTACCAAACATTTTGGTGCCCATTTTTTGAAAAAGTATTGCAAGCACTACTTTTTCTGTGGTCCAGTGTATTTTGCAGCCTATTCAAATAAATGGGCTGTCAAAACACACTGCATGGGAATGCATGAGAATCACAAGAGAAAGTGTCTTCCTGTGTTAACTGGCCCCAATCGTTTATTTGCTACCCTGCAACTCTGTTAACCTATGTGAGAAGAGACAGGTTGACCGTATGCAAGATGGAGGACTGTCTCCCAGCCACTTCATAATATAGCTGGATACCGAAGCAACCAATTGCCAAGTAACAACACTAATATATGGAAGAAAGACGACAGAGTAACAAAGCAATAGACATTTATTTCTATCTTTTTGGGTGAAGTGAGCAGTGGAGGGCATAGGAAAGAGAGTATATGCAGCAAATAGGGCTCCCATCAACTAAAATCTGTAGCTTTTCTAAAGATGGGCAAATCAAAGGTGCAATTTAAAATGTAACTGCACTGCACAGAGTTTGGGGAACAAATTTATAGGGGGTCGATTTACTAAAAGCAAACAGACTGTTCACTTTACAAGGAAAGTGCAAGAGAGTTGTCTTGGTTAGAACTTGGTGAAATGAGGTGAAGCTTTGCTGACTGCAATCATCCACTGATATACAAGCAAATATGCTGTTATTTTTTGTTTTCCTTGCACAAAATTGTGTATTCTTTGCAAAGTAAAAATAAACCACATTCGCAAAGCTATGAGAAGCCAAGACTACATGTGTAAATGAGGCCTTGGGCTTTAATTGTTGCGTTTGCCCCCAGTTAGGGACACACACAACAATAAAACACTGTGTTAGTAGGCAGAAAGGAGTGATTTTGGCTGACTTGCAGTGTAACATGTGTCATGTGGGTAAACATGTACATAGAATGTAACCTTTCTTTATTTTTATTTTCAGTTTGCAACAAAATCGTTTTTCCCAGGCTCTATAACTCTAGCAATTTTTTTTTTTGAGACAATGATGTTCAAGTGACAGATAAAGAATTGTCCTAAGCTTAGCAAACATAGTGTGTAATAACCTTCATTTTAAATTAATAACCTATTATGTTGTTTTAAACTTCATTACCTATTATGTTGTTTTAATAAACAAATAATACATGAAACAATTTTCCACTGCCAAACAAGTTACTGTTTTAATCTGATCCTATTTTTCATTTGCCCCAGCAATCATAAAGCACCCACACTTAATAAAGCATCATCAATTGCTTAGAAAGCCAATTAACCTATACAATTAATTAGTAGTTCAGATGTCCTCCTGTGTTTGTCCCTGTGTAACATAACTTACCAGCGTCTTGTAGTCAATCTGTTGTCTGATAAGCTTGTCTTCACTGAGTGAATAACGGGCTTCTCCTGTGATCGAATCAATGGGGCCTTTTTCCATTTGCTGCTTAATAGCACAGAACAGAGAAAACAAGGGTTCTCCGGCACACTCCTAGTAAAAACACAAGAAATGTATGCACATGACAGTTAAAGATATGTCACCTTTGCCTGGCAAAACAACAACCAGAAGAAAGCAAAGCATACAATGTAAGGTTCCTACTAAACTAGACTA
Organism: Rana kukunoris; assembly: GCA_029574335.1. NCBI lineage: Eukaryota > Metazoa > Chordata > Amphibia > Anura > Ranidae > Rana > Rana kukunoris. The sequence continues at coordinate 123,567,207 of CM056051.1, forward strand.
AAAGTATTCTTGGAAATTCAAGCTCAAGAAATTGGGGAAAATACATTTTTAGATACAGTACATCCTAAACCCTAGTAGTTACTCCCTGATTTGTAGAATGTATGCCTTATATGTAGGTGGGATGAAGACCCTTGTTACATACAGCTTTATACAATATACTTCAATATTATCATGGGTTAGGCATGGATTTTCCAAAATACCACCTGTGAGTCACAACATGCACCAGTGGAAGGAACACCAGGCCAAATGTCCCCTTCATCAGGACTTAAGTTAAAAAAAGAAAATGTAATTGACTTAAAAAGTAACTCCACTTTTGTTGAGAAAAAAACATTACCTTCTGTTTGATCACAATGTAAATTGCAGGGATTTTAATGATCTTTGTGTCCATGTGAATCTGTGTGGGAGTGGTTTTATAATTATCAATCAGCTGCTGCATCTACAGGGCTCTAATGATGAAAGTGTCCAGCTCTGCATATCTTTGGAGGTAATTTCTATTTGGGTTATCCCATCAAAAATGACATTTTTGTTGCAGGGGATGCCCGAAATCTGATTTGTATCTAAGTGCAGACTTCTGGGATATTCAGTAAGCCAATCACGCAAGCAGGAAATTACATTTCCAGGGGATATTCTGTACACCATCTGTGTACAAAATGCCTCCAGGTTGGCATTCATTTTACAGAAAATGTCAGAGCTGCAAATTGAAAAATAAGTAATTTTTAATAACACTTAATTACAATATGGCTTGCATCACAATTGTATATTATTTGCCTTTTCTCCCTGAAAGTGGAGTTACCCTTTAAAATAGGACTTTGCTGTGTAAAGCTAAGTAGGGAAGTAAACTACTGGACTGAAATCATTATCTGCATGAGCAACCAACCTATGAAAACTTTCTTATGGCCCCTTTTTGTTTGGCCAGGTAATAACCATAAAGAGTGTGAGTGTGTAGCGCTTACACCACCACCAGGTAATAACCATACCTCATATAACCATCCCCTTGCCTCCATTCAATAAGTTTCATTTTTACAAGAAAAACCACGAGTGATGTCTGTGCCTACCATAACATTGCAAAAAAGGTTTGTTGCACTGCTAATAATATCAAGCTGCACATAAGATATGACAGCGCCTGCTTTTAGATTAGGTAGATTAGCAGTAAGAACCTGCACATATCTCTGTGGAAGTGTGGCTAGGTAATGTCAAAGTAATTACAATGCTCTGACACATATTGCATAATAATTATATGTTAGATTTTGTTTATAAAAGCATGAAAGTGGCAAAATTGCCCGGGCACAGCTGGGCTCAGTAAGCCTGCTCAAGGAACATATTCTAGCTTGTGTAAGCTCCTGAGTTGTTCGCTGATCTCCAGCTTGTAGCTAATAAAGTGGAGAGCCAGACTGGCAAATTGGAGAAGCCGGCATTGCAGGTGTGAGGGACAGATACTCGATTGTTTATGGTCTTAAGCACAGCGAGTTAGAAAATGTTTATGCAGAAACATCCTTGCTTCTCACAATTAGAGTTATGTAAATATACCGAGGGATGCTAACATGGTTTAATTTAGCTTTAATTTGTCAAGCAAAAGATAACTCTGCAAGGATAACTGGGACACAAGAAAAGGGCCATGGAGCTATATGAGCTCATCCAGCAGCTAAATGTATAGGAAAATTACCCCAGCGGGAGCAATGGTTTGAATTTCACTTCTGATTCATTTTCCAGAATAGTCTAAAGATGAGTACTAGGGATTCTCACTACTGCTTCTTTATGTGACATGTGCAAATGGATACTGTCATACTCAGTGTCTATCTTTAGGTTGTTTTGCTATGAATGTGTCCCAAATATTAAAAATAAAGCAATAGTTTCTCCATAGTCATTACTTGTAAACAGCTTCCTTTTCATTGGAAAACAAAAGAGACAATTGGAAAACAAAAGCATCAACAATATAGTGTAATTTAAGTAGTTATTTTCAAGGTAATGGGTAAAATGAAAGGTAATTGAGCATGGGTAAAAGCACACATCCTATTCTGTTATTCATGTTATGACCTCCCTTCTTCTTATTGCTTTAAAAGTACATAACAATTGTTGCATCATTGCTGCTGATGCAACCTCTCTAGAAACAATAACATGAAATCAGGTTTTTTAACTTGCATTTAAATGATTACTTGGTAAGAACACACACATAATTCGAATCATTTAGCATGATACATATGTGTGTATTTCAATAAAAGAAAGTATTTAAATTTGATTGTATAAGAGATATTGTTAAAGTAGAACTAAAAAGCAAAACGTTTTTTATTTTCCATTTTGGATAAAGCAATGGAGGGTTATACCCCCTGTCAGATTGTTTTCATCATCTGTGTCTAATTGCAGAAGTTTCCCTTCACATCCTGAGCCATAGCCAAACAGGAAGTAAGAAGAAATCCCTGCAAATTAAGGTAAGTTCTTGGGGACCCCTAGGTCACCAGAACTATGGGAAGGTGATCTAGGAATTTGGGATTATCTTTAACGTTCACTTTTGATGATAATGATAAACAGGAAAAATGGAGATGGTGAATCTCCGTAATGGGAGCACAGACAGCAATAAAAACTGACAGGGGGTCTAATCCCCCACCCCTTTATCCAGAGAGGGTAATTCTCCTTAATGGGAGCACAGACAGCAATTAAAACTGAGATTGTGTCTTATCCCTCTCCCCTCTATCCAGAGAGGGTAATTCTCCTTAATGGGAGCACAGAGAGCAAAAAAAACTGAGAGGGGGTCTTATTCCTCTCCCCTCTATCCAGAGAGGGTGAATCTCCTTAATGGGAGCGCAGACAGCAATACAAACTGTCAGGGGGTATAATCCATCTCCTCTCTATCCAGAGACGGTGAATCTCCTTAATGGGAGCATAGATAGCAATAAAAACTGTCAGGGGGTCTAATCCCCCTCCCCTCTATCCAAAACAAACAAAACAAAGTTTTGCCTTTAGTTATATTTTAAGCACACATCAGTTCACTAACAGTGCCACAAAAACGCTAATTGAACAATACAGTGGTGTGACCAGCCTACATTGCAGGGTTTTGAAGATCAGTTGATAAACCACATTAAATAGCAACATAAACAAATAATTACGGACCACAGATTAACATGTACAGTACAAGGTACATTTTATTTAACGTGGCTGCATTCTTTTAACAGTTAAATATTGTCATAATTACTTGTGATACAGTGTTTCTAAAGAAAATGCACTGTACCTACAGTCCCTAAATTAAAATTAAATAAATAGTGACACAAAAAAAAATCTTTAACTAAACATTTTTACCATTTTTGTTTAGAAAGCTGTATATTAAAAATCGAGGTGCATTAGAAAGAGCACTGCTCTTGTATTGCGTAGCTTAATATAATATATGGATTATACCTTAAGGAACTTGTACAGCAAGAATGTGAACCAGTTTGTCAGCATCTTCTCTGCTACAGATTCTGTTCTAAAATAAAACATAAACAATGGCCAAGTAAGTAGACAAAAGGAACAAATTATATGGGCTTATTTGATAAAGAAAGGAGACCAAAAGGCATGAACCCATAACAATTACTCAGCAATAATTCATTAATCTGATTTTAACTACCAACTAATGCTGGCAATATATATAGGAGATGAGAGCCACCTGACAATTAAATAGCCTAGTACACACGGGCCGAATGTTGGGTGTCATCAATAGAAACTGTCTGAAATTTGGCCCGCGTGTACTGTTGTTAGTCCAACAGAAGATATCTATTCAGGGCCGGCTTCTTTTAAAGGGGCATGACTGAAATAGGCCTGCTGATCAGCTCCTGGAGTGTTCTGGCAGGGGGGCGTCCCCCTGTCAAACCACAAAAGAACAGCAGGGGAGGTGGCTGTACTAATGTCATATAGGTAATACAGCGGCTCCTCCTGAGCTGTCAGTTTTTTTTGTCCAGCAATAGCTACTAGTGTGCACTAGGGGCAGATGCACCATTGACTGTCTGCTCTTGATAAGGAACAATGATTAGCCCTTTTTTTCATCCTATACCTGATATGTTTATTTGCTTAAAATCAAAAATTACCAAATTCCTAAAATAAAGTATTGTAATCAAAGTGAAACTTTGATAAGGAACAATGATTAGCCCTTTTTTTCATCCTATACCTGATATGTTTATTTGCTTAAAATCAAAAATTACCAAATTCCTAAAATAAAGTATTGTAATCAAAGTGAAACTTAAAGCATGTGTGGCAGGCCCGTCGCAACAGGACAGGCAAACCAAGCACTTGCTTGGGGCCCGAGCTAGCAAGGGGCCCCCAAGCTGGCTCGTCTGTCTGCCTGCTGCTATGTTCACAGGCTGCATTGCATTTGCAGGCGCGCCTCACACGAGTCTGGCCCGGCCTTCGGTAAGATCACAGCACTGCCCCCACGTCTCATCTTGTGTGAATAAGACAGGCAGGGGGTGGGGGCCCCACCCCTTGCCTGTTTTAGTCACACAAGATGAGAGCCTCGGCCGCTCTGGACAAAGCACCGGTCTGTTTAAGTTAAGAAGTGGGTGATTGTCTGCTATGCAGCGGGGCGGTCCAAGCAATCAATCACTCACTTTTAACATGAAAAGTCCCGCCCGTTGTCCAGGGCTGCCTTGCTTCTCATCGATTCGTGTGTGAATAAGGTAATGCTCTGTGGGGAGGGGGAGTGCTGTGCTGTTATGGGGACAGGAGTCTACTATCGAGGGGGGTCTTTGAGGGTCAGTCTGTGATGGGGGGTTAGTCTGTGATGTGGGGTCAGTCTATGATGGGGGCACCAGTGTGATGGGGGGTCAGTCTGTGATGGGGCACCAGTTTGTGATGGGGGATCAGTCTGTGATGGGGGCACCAGTGTGATGGGGAGTCAGTCTGTGATGGAGGCACCAGTCTGTGATGGAGGCACCAGTCTGTGATGGGTGGTCAGTCTGTGATGGGAGGGGGCCAGTCTGTGATGGGAGGTCAGTCTGTGATGGGGCACCAGTCTGTGATGGGGGCACCAGTCTGTGATGGGGGCACCAGTCTTTGAGTGTGGGTGAACTTAAACTGTATCACTATGCTGTGGTTACTGTAGGCTTTGTGTGCGTGCAGTAGGGGGGGGGGGTTGGGGGGCCTCTATGTCCATTTTGCTTGGGGCCCCCAAATTCCTTCAAATGGCCCTGTGTGTGGGCATTCACATTCACTTCCAGGATTAGTCTTATGAGAGTTAAACAGATCTGTCTATTCACACCAAATGATAAAAGATATATAGTTAGTTCAGCACCAAGGACAGCTCAAACTGTTGCTACATCCCCAAATCATTCATAGGATTCCTTATGTATGTAAAGCATGCTGCATTCATACCCAGTAAAACAGTATTATACATAGTCTGGATCTCCATTTGTTTCTGTGCTATTTCTTTTTTCAAATGTGCCAAACAGTAAAATGCTTAGAAAAAAAATCAATGAATAGTGCAACATAAAAAAAAAAAAAAACAGCATGATACATTAAAGTACATTATAATTAACATCATCAACCCCAGCTCCAAGGTCAGCATAGTCATGTGCGTATATGATTCATATAGCATTAAAAGAGTTTTGAACTATGATATTTTGTAAGTGCTGCTGTTTTTGAAGAAGATATTTACTTCAGTGGGAGATAAATCTATGTGTTTTTCGAGCAAGCTTTTTGTCTATTATGTATACTTTGTGCTTTAACTGTAAGTCACCCTATGTCAATAGTAATCGCTGTAATAACATAGTGATTTCAATACATTGTACTATATATAGCAATACAATTTTAAGGAATACAATTTGTAAGCACAAATTGTAGTGTTTTATGCTTTGTTCAAGTCAGCAGGTAGCCATAATGTATGGGATACTGTTGTTATGGTACATATATTATTATACGTGTTATTATTTCCTTCATTCTTTCATTCATTTTTACCAGTTTTAAAATCCAGTGCTGCCCTGAATTGTTTTGTGGCTAAAAATAAGTTTTAAATGTCTTCACCTATAGATAGAGTTTTACTCTCTAGCCATACTAATTGTATTCAACATACTTACACATATTATCAATTTTAACATATGTACACATATCAATAATTTGTTGCTGAACATTTTCATTGAATTAAAACAAAAGCTTAAGTTATGGAAGTGGAACAGACTGGGGTGGATTTACTAAAACTAGAGAGTGTCAAATCTGGTGAAGTTAAGCATAGAAATCGATCAGCTAAGTTTTGTTTGTCTAAGCTTAATTGAACAAGCTGAAGTTATGAGGCTGATTGGCTATCAGCTGCACCGGATTTTGCACTCTCGAGTTTTAGTAATTCAACCTATTGTGCTTTTCATGAAACACACCTGCCTTTTGCATATGGGGGGCACACTGTCGATATTTATTTACATATTCATAATTTTTAAGTAACAACCCTAGTTATACATTTAAATGATTCTCTTTTTCATGTTCCAAGCACACAAGAGTAGATGTTTGATAGGTAGCTAAGGGCAATAGAAAGTCCTCTTTTTTCGAATGTTAACCCTGATTTGTTAATGCTCTTCTTATTTTCTTGTAATGAAAGCATAAAAAAAGATTTAAAATGTCACAAATAAAAACTCAGTATCAGTCTGATGCATCTTTTTTGTTCACTCTTAAATGTTTTCTAAATGTTATGTGATCATCACAAAATGTCATATCTAGGGATGTTACGAAAAGCCCAGTGAGAGTAAAGACGCTGCGTTCATTTGATAAGGTTACAGAAGTGAGGAATCTTGTAAATGTAATTATTATACATTTCTATGCTTAATACATCTTATGCAGCATATTCCCAGAGGCCTTGCACAAGAAATATGCAGCAGCAAATTTCGGAATAATTTAAATGTATAACTAGGTTTGTTACTTAAAAATGATGAATATGTAAATTAATATCGACAGTGTGTCTCCCATATGCAAAAGGCAGGTGTGTTTTAGTTCAGCCATCTGATGCTCCCTTACACTGGCTGCATTTGGCTGAGCCACAAAGGATGAAGAGGGTGTCACTGCTTTGGGCCCCTGTGTCTGAATGCCAACCAAGCTAAAGCACATGTCACACCCATGCCATGGAACTGGGAGCAGTAGTAGCATGAACTGCCATGATAAAGCAACTCTACATTATTTTCTGAAACATTTTGAGTTAAACCAATCGTTTCTTGCCATGGAGACACAATAAAAACAACAAAAAAGTTCATATACTTGTACTCAACATCAGTCACAAACAGTAGGACCAAAGAGGACCGATCAACTATCAACTCAAACAGAGGGCTCTGAAGGGAAATTGCATTGTTCTGTTAGTATATTTTCATCCTCCCACTAACCAATACAAAAATGCCCTGTTGGTAAGACAGCCACATTAAAATGATTCCAGTGACCTTTCATTTTAATTCTAATTTTCCAGGTATATACAAATCACTGAAGGCAACCAATAAGATGTTATTATGTGACAAGAAATGTGCCCCACAAACAATAGCATTTGCTGAGGTTTGCTAAATAGAGCAACATGTTTCTTCTTACTATGGCAGTATCCAGAATAAAACAACAGCCTAATATTTAATTCATCATGAACACACTGAGCATGTATCTGCTGAGTCTAAGCATATAGCTGTGTCAAGACCTCTGACTCCAAGCAGTATTCTGCTATGTATAAAAATAAAAACTCCCACTGATTATCATTAAGCTTGCATGACTTTAACAATGCCTGTTCTATATAACATGTGATCCATTCAACTTAGTGGACATCCTATGTAAACACGTAACACACAGCCTATAAATATTAAGTACTATACATATATACTGTCCTTATTTCAACGATAAAATAAAAACTGCAGGTTCAAACCCCCTGACAGGATGCATACACTGAAGATGCTAGATGTCTATGAAAACACTATAGTGTAATCTGCTGTTTGTATTATACCTGCGCTCAAATTCATATGTTTACACAGCCGATATACACAAGAGGTGAGTACAGTCATAGTGTCAAAATCTGCAGTGTTGAGAGTTATAGAAGACAATACAATAACAGACCATGCCAGACATGCAGTCAGTGTACTTTAGGTCCATATATTTTCCATGTACAGGCACAATTTCATACTTTTGGCTTTGTATGCCACCAGAATAAAATTAAAATTAAACAATCCAAATGGATTTGAAGTGCAGACTTTCAGCTTTAATTCAAGGGGTTGAACATAAATATCAAGTAAAAATTTTAGGAAACACAACCATTTTTATACACAATACCCCCATTTTCAGGGGCTCAAATGTAATTGTACAAATGAATATAATCATAAATACAATTTTTATTTTTAAAATTTTGTTGAGAATCCTTTGCTGGCAATGACTGCCTAAAGTCTGGAACCCATAGACATTACCAAAGACTGTGTTTCCTCCATACTGAGACTTTGCCAGGTTTTAAACATAGCTGTTCTTTGTTTTGGGTCTTTTTACCTTTAGTTTTGCCTTCAGCAAGTAAAATGCATGCTCGTTCATTGCAGAATATTCCACTTCTTTTCATTCAAAAGCTCCCAGGTTGCTCTTGCAGTGTTTTTTGTATCATTGTCCATATGTACAGCCAAGCGCCGTCCAATCAGCTTTGCTGTAATTGTCTGAATCTGGGCTGATAATATATTTCTAAACACTGCAGAATTCATCTGCCTGCTTCTGTCTTATGTCTCATCATCAATAAACACCAGTGACCCAGTGCCACTGGAAGCCATGAATGCCCATACCATAATACTGCCTCTGCCATTTTTTACAGATGATGTGTGCTTTGGATCATGAGCTGTTCCAAGCCTTCACCACACTTTTTTCTTCCCGTCATTCTGGTATAGTTTAATCTTGGTTTCATCCATCCAAAGAATGCTTTTCCAGAACTACTCTGGCTTTTTTAGATGTTTTCTGGCAAAGTATAATCTGGCTTTTTTTATTCTTCAGGCTTATGTATGGTTTGTACCTTGTGGTGAACCCTCTGTATTTGCTCTTGTGAAATCTTTGATTGATTGTAGACTTTGACAATGATATGCCTATCTCCTGGAGAGTGTCCTTCACGTGTCTGGATGTTGTGAATGGGTTTTTCTTTGCCATAGAGAGGATCCTGCGATCATCCAACACTGTTGTCTTCCATGGACGTCCAGTCCTTTTTATGTTGCTGAGCTCACCAGTGCATTCTTCTTTCCTCAGAATGTACCAAAACTGTTGATTTGGCCACACCTAATGTGTCTGCTACAGTATCTCTCTGATGGATTTGTTTCACTTGCATGGACAGCTCCTTTGAACGCACGAGGTATACAGGGAGTGCAGAATTATTAGGCAAATTAGTATTTTGACCACATCATCCTCTTTATGCATGTTGTCTTACTCCAAGCTGTATAGGCTCGAAAGCCTACTACCAATTAAGCATATTAGGTGATGTGCATCTCTGTAATGAGAAGGGGTGTGGTCTAATGACATCAACACCCTATATCAGGTGTGCATAATTATTAGGCAACTTCCTTTCCTTTGGCAAAATGGGTCAAAAGAAGGACTTGACAGGCTCAGAAAAGTCAAAAATAGTGAGATATCTTGCAGAGGGATGCAGCACTCTTAAAATTGCAAAGCTTCTGAAGCGTGATCATCGAACAATCAAGCGTTTCATTCAAAATAGTCAACAGGGTCGCAAGAAGCGCGTGGAAAAACCAAGGCGCAAAATAACTGCCCATGAACTGAGAAAAGTCAAGCGTGCAGCTGCCAAGATGCCACTTGCCACCAGTTTGGCCATATTTCAGAGCTGCAACATCACTGGAGTGCCCAAAAGCACACGGTGTGCAATACTCAGAGACATGGCCAAGGTAAGAAAGGCTGAAAGACGACCACCACTGAACAAGACACACAAGCTGAAACGTCAAGACTGGGCCAAGAAATATCTCAAGACTGATTTTTCTAAGGTTTTATGGACTGATGAAATGAGAGTGAGTCTTGATGGGCCAGATGGATGGGCCCGTGGCTGGATTGGTAAAGGGCAGAGAGCTCCAGTCCGACTCAGACGCCAGCAAGGTGGAGGTGGAGTACTGGTTTGGGCTGGTATCATCAAAGATGAGCTTGTGGGGCCTTTTCGCGTTGAGGATGGAGTCAAGCTCAACTCCCAGTCCTACTGCCAGTTTCTGGAAGACTCCTTCTTCAAGCAGTGGTACAGGAAGAAGTCTGCATCCTTCAAGAAAAACATGATTTTCATGCAGGACAATGCTCCATCACAGGCGTCCAAGTACTCCACAGCGTGGCTGGCAAGAAAGGGTATAAAAGAAGAAAAACTAATGACATGGCCTCCTTGTTCACCTGATCTGAACCCCATTGAGAACCTGTGGTCCATCATCAAATGTGAGATTTACAAGGAGGGAAAACAGTACACCTCTCTGAACAGTGTCTGGGAGGCTGCGGTTGCTGCTGCACGCAATGTTGATGGTGAACAGATCAAAACACTGACAGAATCCATGGATGGCAGGCTTTTGAGTGTCCTTGCAAAGAAAGGTGGCTATATTGTTCACTGATTTGTTTTTGTTTTGTTTTTGAATGTCAGTAATGTATATTTGTGAATTCAGAGATGTTATATTGGTTTCACTGGTAAAAATAAATAATTGCAATGGGTATATATTTGTTTTTTGTTAAGTTGCCTAATAATTATGCACAGAAATAGTCACCTGCACACACAGATATCCCCCTAAAATAGCTAAAACTAAAAACAAACTAAAAACTACTTCCAAAAATATTCAGCTTTGATATTAATGAGTTTTTTGGGTTCATTGAAAACATGGTTGTTGTTCAATAATACAATTAATCCTCAAAAATACAAATTGCCTAATAATTCTGCACTCCCTGTAGGTTCACAGCATTAGATTCCAAAAGTAAATACTGCAAAATCAACTCCAGACCTTTTACCTACTTTATTGATGAAGAAATAACAAAGGAGTAGCCAACACCAGGCCATGAAACAGCTTTTGATTCAATTGTCCAATTGTTTTTGAAAAACGGGGGGTGGCTATTCTTAAGAGCTGTAATTCCTATACCCTTCCTCTGATTCGAATGTACATGCCCTCTAATTAAACCTGAGAGTGTGCACTTTCAGCCCTTACCCATTATATAAGTATAGCTTGAATATGTTTTGGTAAATACCTGAAAAAGCTAGAATTGTTCCTGTTTTGAAATTAACTTCCTCCTAGAGATTCACCTTTATTATTTATTGTTCCACAAAGCTGGCTATGCAACAAACCCCAGAGACTCAAATAATAAGGTAGAGAGAAAAATTGGTAAAGAGTAGAAATCTTTAGCAACCACTCAGAATTATTACTGAGAAATTCATACTGATCTGGCTTTGGAGAATTAAAATGTAAATATAAATAAAAATAGCCTTGAGCACATCATAAATTCTCTTTTAATTACTATAAGGTTTATTTATTTGTCAGACTCACCTTCTTAGTAACAATTTGGGGTGATTTTTGCTTTCCAGGTTTTTGTCAATGAGATCAGACAGCAGTTGCTTTAGCACATCAGTGGCATACTCTAACTTGCTCTGCAAGACTGTCATAATGAGGGAAGCCACATTGCCTCTATCACGCATGGAAAAGCTGCGCTGGGATTCAAGTGTCCGGATAAAAGAGAGGAGGAACACTTTATTGTTAATTTGCTGTGCAAACAGCTTGAGGCCTTTCTCCACACGCTCCTGTCTGTAGCCGGGAACCTGTGGAAACATAAATAAATGTAGGCATGTTTGTTACTGAAAAGTCCTAATATACAATCACAAACAGGTAGTTCCATGAACTAAAGAAACTTTGCTCATGTAATATCAATTAGAAACTATTATTATGTGTGCTAACTGAACACATTGATTAGAACAATACTTAAAGTGCACCTGTGACCATTAAAGTCTTTCTATATGTATAACAAGCAGTAGGTGATTGTAGCTGTCTTAGTGCATTTGTGACAGAAACTATTGAGTACTGTCGTGTCGTGTGAATCTACTTGCACATACAATTTTTCAGGACAAGCTTTCGGGGTATGTTCCCTTCTTCAAGGTCCTGCTGGGAACTTGATGAAGGGGACATACCCCGAAAGCTTGTCCTGAAAAATTGTATGTTAGTGACAATAAAAAAACAGTACTCAATTGTTTCTGACACATACTACAGAAAAAAGTAGTATATTCAGGCAGCATGGTGCTTGCAAATCAGTCCCTGTTTTAAAGTGCACCCGTAAAGTATTCACAGCACTTCACTTTTTCCACATTTTGTTATGTTACAACCTTATTCCAAAACGGATTCAATTCATTTTTTTTATAACAATTTTACAAACAATACCCCATCATGACAACATGAAAGTTGTTTGCAATCTTTGCAAATGTATTAACAAAAAAAAAAACATCATATGTGCATAAATATGCACAGCCTTTGCCATGGCTCTCAAATTGAGTTCAGGTGCATCCTGTTTCCACTTATTATCCCTGAGATGTTTCTACAACTTGACTGGAGTCCACATGTGGTAAATTTAGTTGATTGGACATGATTTGGATAGACCCACACCTGTCTATATAAGGTCCCACAGTTAACAGTGCATGTCAGAGCACAAACCAAGACCTGAAGTCCAAGGAATTGTCTATAGACCTCTGACCTCTGTGAATTGTATCAGGGCACAGATCTGGGGAAGGGTACAGAAAAATGTCTGCAACATTGAAGGCTCCAATGAGCATAGTGGACTCCATCATTTTTTATGGAACCACCAGGACTCTTCCTAGAGCAGGCCACCTGGCCAAACTGAGTGATCGGGGGAGAAGGACCTTAGTCAGGGGAATGAGAAATAACCTGATGGTCTAACAGAGCTCCAGCCATTCTCTGTGGAGAGAGGAGAACCTTCCAGAAGAACAGTCATCTCTGCAGCACTCCACAAATCAGGTCTGTATGGTAGAGTGGCCAAACGAAAGCAACTTCTCAGTAAAAGGCACATGATAACCCACCTGGAGTTTGCCAAAAGCCACCTGAATGACTATCAGACCATGAGAAACAAAATTCTCTGGCCTGATGAAACACTTATTGAACTCTTTGACTTGAATGGTAAGTGTCATGTCTGGAGGAAACCAGGCACCACTCATCACATTGCCAATACATCGTGATGGAGGCATTAGGAGACTAATCAGGATCCAGGAAAAGATGAATGCAGCAATATACAGAGACATCCTTGATGAAAACGTGCACTCTGGATCTCAGACTGTGGTGAAGGTTTATGTTCCAACAGGACAACAACCCTAAGCACACAGACAACAAAGGAGTGACAATGGGACAACTCTGTGAATGCCCTTGAGTGGCCCAGCCAGAGCCTAGACTTGAACCCAATTGTGCACAAACACTCCCCATCCAAATGGGAGAAACTACCCAAAAATAGGTCTGCCAAGCTTATAACATCATACTCAAAAAGACTTGAGGCTGTAATTGGTGCCAAAGGTTCTTCAACAAAGTATTGCGCAAATCCTGTAAACATTTATATATGTGGTATTTTTTTCCTGTATTTATTTTTAATACATTTGCAAAGATTTCAACCAAACTACTTTCACTTTGTCATTAGGGGTATTTGTTGTGGAATTTTGAGGAAAATTATGAATTTTGGAATAAAGCTGTAACATAAAATGTGGGAAAAGTGAAGTGCTGTAAATAATTGCACTGTATATTTAGGTATTATGAAGAAATTCATCAGTGCATTACAATGGTGTAATAGTAATGTTGGATAAAAACCTTTACTACAATAAAAAGTTCATATGAACAAAGACCCTTCACCAAAAAGACAGTTCTTTTGATGTGAAATATTGCTATGCCATGTTTGTATAAGCAGCAAAGTTGATCAGAGCACTGCTAAAAATGTAAGTAAAAAAATGACTGTTCCCCACTGCCTCCACCCACTGCCCAGGAGATCGCCAATCACTTCAAATAGAAGATTGACACAATTTGTGAGGAGATCTCTACTGTTCAGATACCCTCCATGCTATACACCTCATGCCCACAGGTACAATCATTACTTCGCTCTTTAAAACCCCACCACTATAGACAGGGTTGCCAAATTTCTTGCTAATGTCTATCTTACCACCTGCCCTATGGATCCTGTTCCCTCGCAAATGCTATGTTCACCCTCTGGCTCTATTCTACACTCTCTAACCCACATCATCAATCTCTCGCTCTCTTCTGGCATCTTACCTATCTCTTTTAAACATGCACTAGTCAGTCCCATACTTAAAAAGCCCTCACTGGACCCATCCAATCTTGACAACCTACGTACGCCCTATCTCCTTGCTCCCCTTTTTATCCAAACTCCTTGTACGTCTAGTCTACAACCGACTGAGAGTCCACCTTGCCGATAATAACCTTCTTGATTCCCTTCAGTCTGGATTTTGTCCTCAACATTCTACAGAAACTGCTCTCCTAAAACAAGCAAACAATATACTAATGGCCAAAACTAAGGAACACTATTCTGTACTCCTACTCCTGGACCTCTCCGCTGCCTTTGATACAGTTGACCACCCACTCCTCCTCATAAAACTCCACACCTTTGGTCTCTGTGACTGTACTCTTCTCTGGTTCTCTACCTACTTTTCCAACCGCACCTTTAGCGTTACTTACAATTCTACTACCTCCCCTCCTCTTCCTTTTTCTGTTGGATTCCCTCAAGGTTCTGTTCTTGGACCCCTCCTATTTTCAATCTACACCTCTTCCCTGGGTGAGCTTATAACCTCCCACGGCTTCCAATACCATCTCTAGCTGACGACACTCAAATCTATTTCTGTGCCCCTCAACTTGCCCCTTCATTCTCTTAACGCATCACTAATTTACTATTAGATATATCAGTTTGCATGTCACACCACTTCCTTAAACTCAATCTATCCAAAACCAAACTTACCACGTGCCTCTTCCCCTGATCTATCTGTCAAAATTGATGGCACAACCATAAGCCCATCCCCACAAGGTCCTAGGAGTAGTCCTGGACTCTGAACTCTCCTTCAAGCCCCACGTCCAATCACTGTCCAAATCTTGCCGCCTCAACCTTCGCAACATCTCCAAAATATGCCCCTTTCTAACCAATGACACAACAAAACTCCTAATTCACTCCCTGGTCCTCTCTCGCCTCAATTACTGCAACTCCCTCCTTATTGGCTTACCTTGGCATACTCTATACCCCCTTCAGTCCATCATGAATGCTGCTGCCAGACTCATTCACCTTACCAACCGCTCTGTCTTTGCTACTCCTCTTTGTCAATCCCTCCACTGGCTTCCACTCACCCAACAAATTAAATTCAAAATACTAACAACTACCTACAAAGCCATCCACAACTCTGTCCTCAGCTACATCACTAACCTAGTCTCTAAATACCAACCTAATCATTCTCTTCGTTCTTCTCAAGACCTCCTGCTCTCTAGCTCTCTCATCACCACCTCCCATGCTCATCTCCAGGACTTTCCACCGCCTCTCCAAGCCTATGAAACTCTTTACCCCAATCTGTCCATCTATCTCCTTCTCGATTAGCTTTTAGAGGATCCCTGAAAACCCTCCTCTTCAGAGAAGCCTATCCTACCCACACCTAACAACTGTATTTTCATTTTGTCCATCTGATCAACCCCCCACAGCTACTACCATTTGTTCCACTTAACCCTCCCTTCTAGACTGTAAGCTCTAATGAGCAGGGCCCTCTGATACTTCATGTATTGAATTGTATTGTAACTGTACTGACTTCCCTGATGTAAAGTGCTGCGCAAACTGTTGGTGCTATATAAATCCTGTATAATAATAATAATATTGTGGCTCTTTTAAATGGAGAAAGTATTTATTATCTTTGAGCATATACAAAAATAAATTGAAGCATGTATATATTAAAACCAAGCTAGAATATTGTCCTGTTTTGTTTTCACTTCTTTAGTATTCATCAGAAACTTCATTCTGTCGTGTAGAGCTGATTGCTTAGAAAATCAGCCTTAGGTTGCACTTACAAATTAGATTAAGGAAGCCTTGCAAACAAGTTCCTGTGTATCACTTTGATTCAGTACATCCTGCTGGAGCTCATGTTAATAGGCTGCATGCTCACCAAGAAAACACACCGCTTATGGTAAGAGTGCCAAAAAGACTAAATTTACTGTAGCTAAAGTAAAGGAAACAGGCACATTTGTTTACCATAGAAAAGTTTCTTTTTCAGCAATACATGTCAGCTGTAAGCTACTGTAATTAGAAAAAGCACACAAATTGAGTGGGCTGCATAACCTGTCTAGAATATAAGTTGTAGAGAAGGCCTTTTTCCAGCAATTAACTTCAAAAGACATCCCTTCCAGGGAACTGTTCTTGTTTGTACTAATTACTGTGAGGCAATTAGCAGGAGACTGTAACAAAATAATTTCCATTAAGGTTGTTCTGTAGTATTTATAAATGATTTGCAATGGCTTTTCTTTTATATTATATTTGTTATATGTTTGTTAGTCATCAGAAAAAAGTTTGCCACTTGGGCATTTCCAAATACTTGTGTTGAAATGGTTGATTACTGTTAACAGTGGACGTCATCGTTTGTACTGATGGAAAAAGAAGATTTTTTTTCTTCTAAACTGTTAGACAAAAAATAAGCGATCTAAGTTTACGTGTGCTTATATGTAGAATTAGAATATACAATTTCAAAAATACATATCTTTTTTTTAAGTACTTGTAGGGTAAAAAGATTTATTTCATTTTTGAAGCCTAAAGCCGGGCCATTGTTTTTCCTGACGAGATTCTTGGCAAGATTTCCTTGCCCGCGGAGCGTACACACAACCATTCAAAAGAACCACCGTTCTTTTGAATGGCAAGAATGCGGTGGCGTCATCGACTATGACGAGCATGCACTCGTCACATTCAATGCTGTCGCCGGCATCTTGCTACACCCTACACTATGCCTTGGAAGCTACCGCGAATGTGCCAAAGTTTCATCGAGCATGTGCGGGTTTTCATGGAGGCAGGTAAGTATACAGACGCTCGGGTTTCCCAGCAGTTCTCTATTTTTCTCGTTGAGATTTCAGGCAGTTTTCTCAACGGGAAACCATACACACACACGGTTTTCTCAGCAAAAAGTTCTGCCAGCAGTTTTCTTGCTGATTCTGGCTGAGAAAACCGTGCGTGTGTACCAGGCTTTACAATGGCCTGTTTCACATGCATGCATAGCTCCTTTGAACGCATGATGTAGGTTCCCAGCAATAGAGTTCAAATGCAAATACAGTGGAACCTTGGATTATGAGCATGTAAGGCACGTAATCCAAAGTATATCAAAGCAAGTTGAAGTCAATGGAAACAAAAAAAATAAAATATGAATTGACTTCAATGGCATACATTAGTGCATGTGGCCAAAGGTGGGGGGCACCGGAGAGCCTCGGAAAACCTCAGAAAGGCTCAAGAACAGAGTATTTCCGAGATTTTCCAAACGTGCAGTTCGTCTCCTATTGGCGCCGTTCGGCTCTGCTCGTTGTGCGAGACAACACTCGCAAACGAGTCAGGATTTTTTTAAATACAGTGCTCGCAATCCGAGGTTCTACTGTAACACACTTTGGGGTTAATTTACCAAAAGAAAATCCACTTTACAATACAAGTGTACTGCAAGTGCACTTGGAGGTGCAGTTGCTGTAGATCTAAATGGAAAAACTGAAATGAAGGGGAGCTCTGCATGTCCCCCTCAGATCTACAGCGACTGCACTTCCAAGTGCACTTGTAGTGCAAAGTGGATTTCCTTTTAGTAAATAAACCCCTTAGAATCAACTATAGACCTTTTATCTGCTTAATTGATGAAGAAATAAGGAAGGAGTAGTCTACACCTGGCCAAGAAACTTTTCATTTTATTGTCCAATTACATTTGGTCTCTTGAAAAAGGGGGGGTGGCTATTCTTAGGAGCTGTAATTCCTAAACCCTTCCTATGATTTGGATGTACTGTAAAAAAAAAAAACTCAAATAAACCTGAGAGTGTGCAGAGCCCATATCCATCATATAACTTTAGCTTGAATATGTTTAGGCAAACAACTAAAATTGTGCCCGTGTCCAGATATATATGGACCTAACTGTATGTGCATAAACACCACTGTTACTGTGCCCACTGCTGTTTGCATGCATGTTATCTCTCTGCTTACTCTACACTCAATTCGTATAAGCATATTGATTGTCAGCACATTTGTACACAGCATACCTGGTTAGCTCCTAGTACTGCCCCTCTCTTTCACTAAGTTCATAGGATTAAAATAAGCTGATATCAAAGTCATTGTCATTTTGTCTCTTGTATCAGCCTAGAGTTCCACTTTAAGTTATAATTACTCTACAGCAGGCATGTCCAAAGTCCGGCCCGCGGGCCAATATGTATATCTTTTGTGGCCCCCGATGATCTCCCAGTGCTGGGGCCACAAAAGATGTATATGCCTTGGAACGGGACAGGGAGAAGACGGGACGAGCACCGCCGCCATACACACATAGGAGAATTTCCTGTTTACAGGTGGCCTCTGTAATAGAAAGTCCCACGCTGCCATTGGACGACTGTTTTGTCCATCAAAGTAGGTGGGACTTTCTATTAAAGAGGCCGCTGTCTAAACAAGAGAGTCTCCTGTAATTATTTGTTGGCGCTCGTGGGTGCATTCCTGGCAAATGGCGGGTGCATTCCTGGCAAATGGTGGGTGCATTCCTGGCAATGGTGGGTGCATTCCTGGCAATGGTAAAGCTACATTCATGGCAATGGTGGATCTGCAGATGTTCACTTGTGTGGCTGCAGATGGGCACTGACCCGTATTTTGCTTCACAGTTCTTTAATAAATATTTATTTTTTCCTGAAACTTCGCTCTTAAAATGAAGGCATGTGTTATATGCCAATAAATACGGTATATCCAAACAATACGCCCAAGCTCATCTCTTTACTCACACATAGCCACAAAGGCAAGAGACTTCTTGTTGGGCAGTGTATTAGTACTCTGAGGAACACAAAATGGTCGGCCCTCTCGTATGTTCACTTTATCAAATCTGGCCCTCTTTGAAAAAAGTTTGGACACCCCTGCTCTACAGGATGTGGTTAAAGCATCCACCAGCAAATAAATTATTTCTGGAAATGCTCTATACTGTATATTGATATGGTATATAGAACACTACAGTACCTCCAAGTCCCTCAGCACTGGGTGGTCTTCAATGCCTGGAAACAATACCCTCATTGTGTATGTACGATAATCCAAGAAAGGAATACCAGCTCCATCTAGGTCACTTGTCAGCTCATGGATATCTGTCTGAAGCTCAGCAAATGCTAAAACACAAGAAAAAAGTTATGACCCTTACAAATACCTCCAGAGTAGTTAATAACAGGTACATTTTTATGTGAGCAGAAAAATCCTTGTTGACCTTTGTTTGGTGGATGTTAGTGAGATCTGTAACTATGTGGCAAATGCACTTCACTTGAAATGATAAGGTTATGAAAAAGTGCAATGATCTCCTCTAGAGGGCAACAAAGAGATGCAGTATTTCCAAAGCTATAGCAATATACACTTTCAGCACAATTTTAGTAAAATATATTCAATTCACTTTTATACATTTACCAAACATATTTCAGCCTTCCATTTAAATTTTTTGCCTACAATGTTTTGCATTGCAATATGACATAAATGTTTTTCTTCGAAACATGCACAAGATGCCTATCCTTCATGTTTTAAGCAAAACGAAAAAAATCCTTTGACCCTAATGTTTCGAAATTTGGGCAAAAATAGCATAAACAAGGATTAGGAATCCTGGGTTTAACACTTTAACCTTCCCAGTGTTCACAGAGCCACGGAAAGCCTCTGTAACACCAGGTTGTCATGACAATATATCATTGCCAGCTCTACTCCTGCTAATAACACAGAAAATGCAATTGAAAACAGGTTGTGGAATAATAATAAAATACTTTAGCTAAAACACTTAAAGGTCATCAATTTGAACCCATTTTGAGAAAAAAAAATCAACTTGTTAAGTATTTAAGTCTTGCATTTTAAGGAAAAGCATTCAACATGTTCCTTATGTGCTGTACCCAATCAGTGACATTTTAAAATGTGTTCAAAATGGAAGAAGTAATCTCTTATAAGGCTTTTAAAGCACTTACATATGGCTAGCATAGCTCATAAACCTGGTAAAAAAAAGATGGGGAGTCAGTAAGTTCAGTAAACAACCAAAATTGAACACTCAAAGTGCAGATAAGATGTTTTGTTTGTATAGTAATTTAAAAAGATTTATGATTCAGTAAAACTATATTTTTAATGTGTAATATGCATTTTAATTAAGATAGTGTAAAAAGAAACAATAAAAAAGGTGACAACTTTGATAACAATGTTACAGAATGATAAACCTTGTGCTGCTACACATCTGTCAAACCACCATATTATTTTTATGTCCAGCTGATTCGTTTTCAGAGTTCAAGTTCTGCTACCTACACAACAACTCATATACAAGATGGAGTGCTCCATTCCCTTGGGAAACAGTGTTCCTGGCTGGCCTACACTACCAGCCTGAATACGGCTGCATTTTCATATTGTTTTTTTTTTTTTTTTTGTATTTTTTATCATTTGTATTTATAGAATCAACATATTTTGTATACACATAGACCTTCCCTCATGTCCCTTTCCCTGGTCAGCAAAATGACTCACAAACAAATATTCCTCTAAGGCCGCGTACACACGAGCAGACAGATTTGTTCAAATCGGTTGGGCCGACCGATTTGAACAAATCTGTCTGCTGGGGACATATTGGTTTGATCGTGTACACACGTTCAAACCAAAATCCCTGCCGCCAGACGGCGCGGTGACGTGGCGGTGACGTTGACGCCGCCACGTCACCGTACCAGGAAGTAAAACACTTCCGCGCATGCGTCAAAACCATTCGGCGCGTGTGCGAGAAGACATGTCTGCTGGTTAGCGTACTAACCAGCAGACATGTCGCGCGGACGGGTTCCCAGCCGACAGATTTCAAAGCATGCTTTGAAATCTGTCGGGTGGCCAAATCCGTCGGCTCGCCCGTACACACGGTCGAATCTGTCTGCTGGGACGGTCGGGCCGACCGTTTCCAGCAGATAGATTTGATCGTGTGTATGCGGCCTAAGCCCTGGTTCACACTGGGCCGCGGGAGTGAAATCGCGTGATTTCAGCTGAACTCACGCGATTTCACTCCCTCTGGCAGTCCCGATTTTGGCGCGATTTAGGAGACATCTGTGCTGGGTTCTGCACAGATGTCAATGTAAATCGCGTCCTGAAATCGCAAAAAGTAGTACATGAACTACTTTTTGAAATCGGTGCAGCGCCGCAGATGTGGCGTCGCACCGATTAGGACGGTGTCATTGCCGGCAATTGCCGCCGATTTGAGATGCAATTTCACATGTGAAATCGCATCTCAAATCAAACGAAATCGTACCCAGTGTGAACCTGGGCTAACACTACACTACACATACATCAGCCAATTAACTAATTAAACACTGGGAAGATTTTGGGAGCAAATCAGAGCACCTGAGGAAGCTCATGCAAAATTAGGGAGAACACACAAATGCCATGAATATAGGTTCCTTTGTAGGATTAAATACTTAATGGTCATTAGGGTCATATTTATTAATTGTCACTTTCAATGCAGAAAAGCTCTATAACACCTACTGAGGAAATACAAAAGAATGAAGTTAAATCCAGGCATGGGGTGTGCTTTTAACTTTTTTTTTTTTAGATACATATGTCTGTAAACGTTTTGCTTTTTTCTGGTATTTCCTTAAAGGAGTTGTAAAGGAACATTTTTTTTTTTTGCTGAAATTACTGTTTACAGGGTATAGAGACATAATAGTTAACTGATTCCTTTAAAAAATGATTAAAAATAGATAAAAATCAATCATATAATGTACCTGCAGTTTCTAGTTTCTAGTTTCGTTTTTGCATGCTGTTTCCTGTCTCTCTGATGTACAGAGCCACAGAGCCAATACAGGGCAGTGATGGTTGGAAAACTAAACTGATTGGTGCTGTGGGGTTTTAGACATACAGTAATCACACCTCCTTGATTAGTGACCACAGAGAGAAAGCTCCCAGTACTGTGGTCATCAGTAAACAGACAACCAGGAAGTGTGGAGATCAGAGAAGGATTACAGCAACTTGGGAGCAAAAACGAACAATGAGGACATGAAAACAGCACTACATTAAGGTAAAGGAAGCTATTAAGATAAAAAAAAATCCTTTACAAACAGGAATATGGATAACAGGTGATTCAAAAATCTCTACTTTCTACTATCTTTGTACCCACTAGTACTTACTAAGGGACATATAATAGCTAGTACAGTAGTTTTTTGTCACATTCAACTGGAATTATTCTGTAATGTCATAGACATTTCATCACTCATCCAAGTGGCTTCCTCAGTTCTAGCAAGTTTTAGGAACATGCCCCAGCATTTATAATTACTTTAGTAACGCACTCATCTTAGTCAAAGAAGGCAGACTTTGCTTGAACAAGATAGATGGTTTAAAAGTTTCTGAATCAACCTTGTGCTAATTACATAATCCAATCACCATGGTGACATTTATCCAGTAGCTGGGTAGGGCAATCTGCCAAAAAGCTTGTTCTAAAGGATCAAATCCTAAAGTGCACCAAAGGTTCCTTGTGTAACATCACTTCTAGACCCAAAACTGTTTCTGTGTAAAAGACAATATTTCATTTTAAACACAGATGAGGCTGCTAATCCCTTCAGCCTATATCATAGCATTTGGCATTGTAACATGTACAACAAGCAAATTTTTGAGCTTCCATTGGAATCCTGACTTAATTATATTAATAATAATAATAATAGAATGTATGCAGTCATTTTTTTACTATGTAAAACCTACCTTCTTTACATTCCAAGGCTACCCGTGATTCCAAGTTGTCCATTTGCATTTGCAGCCTTTTCAATGTTAAGTCACTTTCCCTGGATTTACGTTTATATGCTATAAGTACAGCCACAATGAAGATGATTAGCAGTCCTCCTGCTGCAGCAATACTGACAATAGCTGGTACACTAAGTGGGCTATCAGGTGTTATATAAACCATACCAGGGGAGAACTCCATTCCACCAACTCGAGCCTACAAAGAGATGACAAATCAGAGACATTAAAACCATACTTTGAGTCTTAAATCACATGTCTACAAATTAGTATATACATTGATCTATATTTTAAAAATATTAACTGGTTGAACAAATTGTCAGCAGTCCAAAATAGTATTTACAGTATATGCTGAACATACTGTCAATTTAGCATAATCATGTACATAAGGAAGTGTACTAAGGTCAGGGAAAAGAGACAGACCAGAAATAGTAATGTTATAAATGTATATAATGTAATATAACAGAAAAGCAATTAGAATTTAAATAATGCTCTTTTACCTAAAGGTCATGTCAGATGAGCAATCAATTTGCTGGTAACCACTTACCAACAACAGATTGCAAACAGACCACTTAGTTATTTCTACTAAGTCACTCCCTAACTAGCTGGACTGCCTCAATACTACCTCTAGCAAGAGAAATTTTGCTGGGCCAGCTGGGTCAGCGAGGAAGAGATTTCATTGGGGGCAATGGATCCCTTACCTGAGTGGTCCTGCTACGGGCAACACATCAGAAAGGGTTGATATGCCCATTTTATTATAGATCTAAACCAAGTAGAGAATGCTAACTTGTAGGGCTTAGTTACATGCTTGTGGCATGCAAACGGATATGTGTCAACAGAAATGATGTCACATGTTAACATGTGTTGTGTTAGGGCAACCCATTGGAATAAATTCCCTGCAAATGCATCAAAACATCCAAAAATGAGACATGCCATACATTTTGTAATGTAATGCACCCCAACACATTATGATGCATTGCACTGCATTGTGGCAAGCAGAAATCTATATGGGTTGCATATGTAACATGCAATGCAAAGATAAACATGGGCCCCCGATATATTGCTCATAGTAGTTAACTTCTTCTTAAAGGTGGCACCACTGAATACAGATTATTTGTATACAATATTTTTACTGCAGTGAGTATCAGATGCTAGTAATAGAGATTGTTTAATTCAGCCTCCTGCAGTCCAGGCAAACAAAACCACAGGAACAGTGTTATGACAAAACTACTTTGTATGTCAGTAGACACTCCTATAATCCTTGGAGCTCAGTAAGATATGTCCCTGATCATTTCCATTTTTCTTTCTGATAGACTGTGTGAGAATGAATGACCAATGACAGTAGTACTGTACGTATAACTACATGTCTAGAACAGGACTGTAACATCAAAGGTGAGATTTTAAGAATTTAACAAATATCCATAGTTATCTATCCACATTGGTCTATTTTATGGGGCACATAGTAATGTGAAAAGCACAGCATTGTTTAAATAACAATCAAAAATCTTTTTTTCATTACATAGAATTGGAAATCATTGATTGCTGTTTATTTTTTTGTTGAAACTATAACCTCAATTGGTTCTTATTCATTGCTACAAATAACAACTTTCTATAAATAAAGGGTCATATGCACATTTATTTTTCATTTTGTGCATCTGGAGCCCATTTCATCTTAGCTGTACTGTTTGTCTTTGAAATTACATATTACTCATCCTGTTAGCACTTGTGTAAACTTTCAATCTATACATAAAAAATACACAGCCTATTTGTAGGTGTGGCTTGACGATATAGACTACAGTTGCCTAAATAACTCTCCGAGATAACAAAAGAATACATTAACGATGACCAGAAAAGTTCAGCTGTCCTCTAACACTTTGGGGATTAAATCAGATTTGGCCTTTAGACAATAATAGAAAGTCATTGGGATGGATATAACAGTGTGGCTGTGTATCAGAGACAAGATGCAATAAGTAAGCTGGAATCTGTCTAGCCTTATCAATCTCCCTTTAACCAGCATTTGTAACTGATAACCTTGTCTACTTTGATTTTTAGACAATACTCTAACACTTCAGTGGTTTTATATCTAGGTTTATACCAAACCTGAAACTCACATTGAGTACAATGCTTTATATTAATGAAAATTGTTAATACTTTACATTTTATTATCTTAATTGGCATTTTTATGTATTTTTTTTTACCTAGGGTAGATTGGATTTCCCATTCAACTGGAAAGGAGGAAAGAGAAACTGTATCAAGTAGGGATACAGTTCAAGCTATACCGACACCTCCTGGCCTACCAATTTTGCGAGATGAAAAGAAATATAAACTCATAATGAATTTTATTGATCCACTTAGCTTAGACTGACACCAAGGGTGTGTTCTTGGTTTATAAACATTTATGTAAGGCTGAAAAGATTGTGCCTATATATGGAAAGTTTTTTTTTGCAAGTAAGGCTTCATGTACACGGGACATTATTCAACCTCTCCTAAACGATTGAACTTGACAGCTTGAAACCAGTGTCTAAACATGTCTGTTTAGCCGTTTTTAGCCGCGTTTGCATTTAGCAGCATTTGAAAAAAAAATTAAAAAGAAAAACTTCTGCAAACGAAATGCTGCTTAACGCGAGTTATCACGTTTAGCTGCGTTTAGCAGCATTTGACGCTTGAAATGCCTCTAAACACAGCTTCTGAATGCATTTTTTTGGGTTCTAGAAAAATACTCTAAACTCACAACCCTGTGTCCATGTACTGATAGGATAACATAGAGGAGAGTTCAGGAGCAGTTGAAAAAAGTGGCTAACTGCTCCTAAACATCCGTTTACCAGCAGCAGTGTACATAAGGCCTAATGTATTAGTGTATATACACATACAGTATATATGCAATATATGGATAAAACTACAAAAACATTGACCCAAAACCATTATAATGTCTATATAAAGTTAAGCTTCAACACATAACAAAAAATGTAATTAGACTGTGTACACAGAGGAGAGTGATATAAAATGTATATTGGAGATCTGTGAGGCTCCCAATCATTTATCTTAAAAGATTACCTAAAAGGTACAAGAAATAAATAATAACCTGAAATGTTAAATAAAAAAAAAAAAACATAGGGAGCAATGCAGACCATTTTTGAGGGGGAAAAGTAGAGTGTAATGCCGCATACACACGATCATTTTTCGGCATGAAAAAAACAAAGTTTTTCGGCATGTAGAAAAAACTATGTTTTTCCAACTTCATCATTAAAACGACGTTGCCCACACACCATCGTTTTTTTTAAATGAACTTCCATGCGGATGATGCCACCCTTGAGGCTGTTTTAGCTGATTCGGTGTTAGTAAAAGACGATTCGCGCTTTTCTGTCTGTTACAGCGTGATGAATGTGCTTACTCCATTATGAATGGTAGTTTTACAAGAACGAGCGCTCCCATCTCATAACTTGCTTCTGAGCATGCACAGGTTTTTAATGTCGTTTTAGCCCACACACGATCATTTTTTACAACCCGAAAAACAACATCGTTTGAAACGTCGTTAAAAAATGCAGCATGCTCAAAAAAAAAATTGTCGTTTTTCAGAACCCGAAAAATGATGTGAAGCCCACACACGATCATTTTAAATGTCATTTTTTTTAAAACAACCTTTTTTTATGCCGAAAAATGATCGTGTGTATGCGGCATAAGAGTCAAAGGCCCAGATTCACAGAGCAATTACGCCTGTCTAACTGGTGTTAGACAGGAGTAATTTCAAATTTCGCGCGCCGTATCACTAGTTTGAATCCTCAAACCATGATACGGCGGCTTCGGGCTTCGATCCGAGAGGCTTACGTCTTTGTAAGCCTTCGGATCTACGCTGCGATATGTTTGCGGCCGCTGGGAGGAGTTTGCGTCGTTTTCATGCGTCGGGGTATGCAAATTAGTTTTTACGGCGATCCACGAAGGTACGAGTGTCCCTCGCAATCGCCTACGTCATTTTTTGGCTACGTAATGTTAGTGGAGCTTTTTGCTGGTCTAACAGTGCGTAACCCATATAAAGTATGGCCGTCGTTCCCGCGTCGATTTGAAAATATTTTTTTTTTTTAACGTAACTCGTTCGGGAATAGGAATGTACGTAAACGACGCTACTACGACGTGACGACGTGTTTTCGCGCAATGCGCGGCGGGAAATTTGCGAACGGAGCATGCGCAGTTCGATCGCTGCGGGAACGCGCCTATTTTAAATGCTTCACGCCCCCTACTCGCGCAGATGGATTGCGACGGGAGAAATACACTACGCCGCCGTCGTTTACTGGACAAAATCTACATGAATTCTACATGAATTCCACGTAGAGCCAGGTAAAAAACGGCGGCGCAGTGTATTTCTGATACTCTACGAGAATCTAATTCTCTGTGAATCTACCCCAAAGGGTTTAATGCTAAAGATTCTATTGCTGCTTTCAATGAAAATACCTAAAGTTCTATTACTGTACTACTGTACCAAAACTACCACTTTGTAATGTGTGAAAGAAGTTCTAAAGGGGTATACAATTATTTGTACACAAGGGCCCATTTGTTAAGGGAAAGTTAAATAAAAACATGCAAAAAATAAATAAGGATGTTGTGGCCTTTAGGGCTATATAGTTTTCTTAGCAATAGGAAGAGTATACCAGCAACACCATATTCTGTGGTAATGGTGGTATGATATCACACAAAGAAACTCTGCCTACAGTACTTACCAGTACTTTGTGGCGCCCGGTTAGGTTTGGGGATTCACACAGTAACTGAACATCAGAAACGGTAACTGTGCATTGCTTTTCACCAATGTACATAGAATACTTCAGCTTCATATTACCTCCTGCTACTGGTGGAATCAAGTTCTTCCCCTACAATAACAAACAGGTATCATTGCATCTTATAACTTGTTAAAATCATGATGAAGATGAATGGCAATTTATGATCACAAATCATACATAGGTGTCAATTATTTTCTCTTTACACACAATTTGAATTTTCATTCAGATCAGCAGAAAAGTAAATGTGGCTCATCAGAACGTGAACCTTTGAAACTGACATGCTAATTCAAGCTAATGACTGCAAAACAATGTGCACAATCAACATATTTAGATATAAATTCTCCTAAAGGAAGTCTGCCATGACACACCTGTGTGATCACACTTTTACTTAATCAGGCATTCCTTGGGGTAGATTTGCTAAAGCTGCACTTTCATTGAACCTAGGTTCGCTTTAAATCAACAGTCACGCAAATAAACTTCTTATTTTTCAAAACTTCCCTTCACATGACTGGGAGTTCACAATGAGTTACAAACTAAACTGTGGTAGTGCGTCAGCTAATGGGTTTATCTTTACTGTCCAGAACCAGTAGAAAACACATGAATGATGGTATGGCTGCTACCATAATGCCGTGTACACATGACCGGACATTCTGACAACAAAACCGTGGATTTTTTTCCGACGGATTGTTCACTCAAACTTGTCTTGCATACACAAGGTCACACAAATGTTGTCAGAAATTCCGAACATTAAGAATGCGGTTATGTACAACACTACGACGAGCCAAGAAAAATTAAGTTCAATGATTCCGAGCATGCGTCGAATTGATTGAAATTCCGACAAGAACTTTTGTTGTCCGAAAAATTGAGAACCAGCTCTCAAACATTTGTTGTCGGAAATTCTAACAGCAAATATCCGATGGAGGCTACACACGGTCAGAATATCCAACCAAATCTCACATCGAACATTTGTTGTTGAAAATTCTGACCGTGTGTACACGGCATTAGAGTCCTATTCATGAAAGTAGGCATGTAGCTGTTTTTGTATATGTAGGAAGTTTCCTTTGTACCTGTTCTCTGTATAATCAGATATAAACTGCAGTAAATTTACATAGTTACATAGTTAGTCAGGATAATAAAAGACACAAGACCATCTAGCACAACTAATAAAAAAATATATATATAATAAATAAATAAATAAAAAATCCATATACAGCATTTTATACTCGCAGGGGGGATCCAGAGGGATGTGAAAAAATAACTGCCAAAAAAATGGACATTCCCTGGGTCAACAATTTTTCGTGTTATTACATATAAATGTTAACATCTAGGTATATTTTGTGCATTTAGGAATGCACCAGCTCTTTTTCTAAAAATAATATACTGAGCTGGCCAGAATTAGTTCTTGAGGGAATCTATTCTGAATTTTCACAGCTCTTACTGTGAAGAAAACTTTGCAAATGTGAAGGTTAAATCTCTTTTCCTCCAGACGTAAAGAGTGCCCCTTTGACCTTTGTAAGGGCATTTAAGTAAATAACTTTATGCCAAGTTTACTAAATGAACCATTTACATATTTATACATGGTGATTATATCCCACTTAAAGGGGTTGTAAAGGTACACATTTTTTTACCTTAATGCATCCTATGCATTAAGGTAAAAAAACATCTCACAGCACCGCCCCCCCCGAGCCCCCGTTGTACTTACCTGACCGTTCGAATCTCCCGGGCGCGTCCACGTCGTCCTCTTCGGTTCCCAGCCTGGCCGTTGATTGGCTAGGCTTGGCGGATTGATAGCAGCACAGCCATTGGCTAGCGCTGCTGTCAATCAGAGCGCATGACACGGCGCGCCGGGGGCGGAGCCGAGTGATACAGTCGGCGGCTATGGCCGCCGCTGTATCACGGGAGCGCGCTCGCAAAAGCTTTCCTCCATGCGAGCGCCCTCGCATGAAGAGGGAAAGCTTTTGCGAGGAGGAGCCCAGACAGCCGCCAAGGGACCCCAGAAGACAGCTTTCCAGGCCACTCTGTGCAAAACGAACTGCACAGTGGAGGTAAGTATAACATGTTTGTTATTTTTTTTTTTAAAAAGCCCTGACTTTAGTGTCCCTTTAATCACTTCTTCTCAAAAGAGAATACAATCAGTTCAGCTAATAATTTCTCATAGCTGAGACTCCTCCATGCCTCCGATCGGATTAATTGCCATTCTCTGTACTTTCTCCAGTTCCCTGATATCTTTTTGTGAACTGGTCCCCAAAACTGAACTGTATATTCCAGATAAGGCCTTACTTATAAACAGGGGCAAAATTATGTCTGTCTCTCTGCTGGCTATGCCTCTTAATACAAAAAATCTGAAATCTAAAATGTTTGGTGCTCAACTACTTGCCAAACAGCCACCATCGTTATACGGCAGCAGGTCGGCTCCCCTGCGCGAATCACCGTAGCTGTATGGCGGTCACTTTAAGGGGGTATTACGGCACAGAGAAGGTAAGTATATCATGTTTTTTTTTTTATTTCAATTAAAAATGTCTTACTTTAAAATTACTTTTAAAAGAATGTTGGACCCATTTGTATGCCTAAAACTAAAACTGAAGTTTTGGCTGGAATTTCACTCCAAATATTACTGAACTTATTGTATAGTTACATTAGGAAGGCTACAGTATAAAAATACAAGGAAATTTAACATAGCAACAATTGCAACTCATCCAGTCATAAAAGACAGCAACAATTCACAATGTGACTTTTATATGTAATTAATATAAAAACAAGACTTGCCCCATTCCATTTACCTTTAATATTATAGGACTTCCAGGTTTCAGCTCCAAGATGCCAGAAGGGTTGAATGACTCAAACACTGGATCTGGATAATATGTAAAATTGGTCTTGTTGAGGACCAGCAGGGACTGAACATTGTCTAGGATGAATCCAAATTCCTCAGGCCGTTCAGTAGTTTCACCCAGGTTGTTGGAATTAATGGCCACAGCTGGAGCTTGGCATGTCATTTCGGTAGAGTTCAATACTGTACAATTCTTTAAAAAGAAAACGGAAAATCATGGCAGTCACTTTATAGCAGCCGTAAACTCATTTGTACAACTGTTCAGATGCCTTCAGCATTAATACAGTTAAAATAAGCTTTGTATGTGCTGCAGAAAATATTATGTCACACGTATAATTATAATTTCAGAGTATTAGAAATCCGGGTAGCTTATTGCCTTTCTAGTACG
The DNA here is from genome assembly GCA_029574335.1 of Rana kukunoris. Classification (NCBI taxonomy): domain Eukaryota; kingdom Metazoa; phylum Chordata; class Amphibia; order Anura; family Ranidae; genus Rana; species Rana kukunoris. The sequence continues at coordinate 123,598,078 of CM056051.1, forward strand.
CTTGGAACAAATACTAGAGTGTAATTAACCTTTTCTTCTTTGCAGTAGTGATGAGGATAATTAATTTTGCATGGAAATATTGAAGCTGCAAAAGGCTATAATATAAATCAAAGGCATTATATGTCCTTACAGCATGACTCAAAGTCTGAAATGCTTCTAACATGAAGATCTTGTTGCATTAACACGTTCAATAGAGCACTGGAAAAGTCTGTACTATCATGTTTCTATGGTGAACAGTAGCTGCACAGAGAAGATCTGTTTGTGTGAAATAAAACTTTGTAATGGGAAACTGCTACTTTTGCTATAATTTCTGTGTGGTTTTCCACGTTCTTTTTTTGCTGAAACTCTAGAGACCCCATTTTTCATAAGCAATAATGTTGGTCTCTTGAAAGTCTTGGATGGTGCTGGATTCTGTTATTTCACAGCACAAGTTTCTGTGACCAATTAAAAATAATGTATTCACCTTTTCCTATAAAAAGGAACAATCCTTTCTCTGCACATCTATTTAAAAAATACATAAATGGGGAAAAAAATGATATAGATCCTGGTGACCATTATAAGAGAGCTACTGCACAATTACATGATATTGGGTTCACTGCTAACCTTTTAACTGTGAGTTACAGCACTGCCTGATATTTGCAATTGAAAAAGAAGCTCATTCTAAAGCCTCGTACACACAGGCCAGAATCTTGTCAGGAAAAAAACATAGTTTTTCCTGACGAGATTCTTGGCAAGAATCTCTTGCCGCCCGAGTGTACAGACTCTCCTTTCAAAAGAACTGCAGTTCTCTTGAAAGGCAAGAACGCGGTGAAGTCATCACGTACGACGAGCATGCGCTCATAACATTCGATGCCGTCACCGCCATCTTGCTGCACCGTACCTATGCCTAGGAAGCTACCGCGCATGCGTCAAAGTCATTTCGAGCATGCATGGGTTTCCACGGCGACCAGGTAAGTATACACAACTGTAGAGAATCTCAAAACGAGAAAATAGAGAACATGTTCTCTATTTTTCTCGTCTAGATTCTGGGCAGTTTTCTTGTCGAGAATCCTGAAAGCCTCGTACACACGCTCGGTATACTCGGCAAGAGAGCTCTGCCAGCAATTTTCTTGCTGGTTCTTGCCGAGTAAACCGAGCATGTGTACGAGGCTTTAGAGTATGTCTTTAGAGCAGTGGCAGCTGGTGCTCACTATTTCGGGGGGGGGGGGGCGGTGCAAACTAACACCAACATTCATTCATTTGCTATTGCCGCACCAGTGGTGTGCTCAGGGCACAGTGGCCTCTGGCTCTAATAATGTGCTTCAAAAAACAACAACATTGGAATACATGTGTCCAGCACCCCGCTTGTAGATTAGGGGGCCGGATGCATGGATGGGGGGGTAATCTGCTTTAGAGGCATATTTAATCAGCAGTAAACCTTCACTCTAGGTGCATTTTGAAACACATGCACCAGGAAGCTATATCCGCAGTGAATGTTTGGTGATTATCAGGTTTACTGCTTTATGAATATATCCACTGGGATTCATTTACCAAAGGCAAAAAGGCTGGGAAATGTCACTTTGCAAAGATTACCTAATCACATGCAAGAAAAAAATGCATTTTTGTTTGCCCATAATTGGATTGATGGAAGTCAGCAGAGCATCACTTCATTCACTAAGCTAAGGGGCAGATTTACCTTGAAAAGTGCAAATTCCCTTGCAAAGTTAAAAGTCTTAGCAGTGAAGATAAAAACAAGCATTGGAAAATACATAATACACCATAATACACCATTGAAGGGTGTAGGACGAATTATGTATTTTCCAATGTTTTTATCTTCACTGCTAAAAGTAGATTTTAAATAAACCTTCATTGATTTTACTGGATGTTGCGCAATGAGCTTTCTTCTCTCGTTGTTATGCTGATTCATCTGGTCTGATACTGCCGAGAATAAGTCTGTGCGGTGCTTCCCAATATTATCATCATAAGGGTGGCTGGATAACGGAGATACTAGCAGGGTTGCCAACCATCAGTAAATTTACTGACAGTTTGTAAACAATATGTGATTTTTTTTACAACTACCGGTAAATATTGGGGGCTGATAATTTCATGCTGTGTTGACTTTTTAAGTGTAAATCAAGTAAATTACTTTGTTATAGGTGTTTTCGGTTTTTCAATATCATACTTATACTGTTCAGGCCCCGTACACACGAGCAAATACATCTGATCAAATCGGTCGGACAGACCGATTTGAACAGATCTGTCTGCTGGGATGTATTGGTTTGATCGTGTACACACAATCAAACCAAAATCCCCGCCGGCAGACAGCACGCTGACGTGGCGGTGACCGCTCCATTCGACGCATGTGCGAGCAGATATGTCTGCTGGTTAGCGTACTAACCAGCAGACATATCGGTCCGACGGGTTTCCAGCAGACAGATTTGAAAGCATGTTTTCAAATCTGTCGGCTGGCCAAATCCGTCTGTTTGCCCGTACACACGATCGAATCTGTCTGCTGAACCGGTCCGTCAGACGGGTTTCAGCAGACAGATTTGATCGTGTGTACGCGGCCTCAGATATCCACTGTTAGTTTACAACAGGAGTTCTGTCATTTCTAAGGTTGCCAGTAAAAAATGTGCTCCACCAGTAAATTTTCCATGTTTTGAAAGTAAAACAATGCTGCGGAGGGTAGGCAACCCTGGATACTAGGAGCACTCCCAGTAGAAGCGCCAGAGAGGGACATGTTAGATAAATAAAGTATGTATTCCGTTTGCATATTATGACTGAATTTCACATTGTACCAGGAGTTCTCCTTTAAAAGGGTAAACGTTTTACTAGAGTGTGCAAGTTCAATGAAAAATATTTTTTGCAATGATATACTGTGAGAAATGATACACTGAGAAATATGTTCTATTTTAAAGTTCCAGACCAGCATTCAAATGAAATGTCTCGCTTAGGTTTAACAGTTTCCCTTTACCTTTTCCCCAAGTGATCTGTCAATCTTATCCAAAAATAAAAAAAAGTCAGTCACAATGCAATAGCTTGGGGAATAGTCAGATGTCAAAGGCTAGACATGAAATGTCAAGTAATGTGGTGTTTGTGCCATTTGGGGGATCATTCTGAGGTTCACAAATATCATATACACAATAGTAGAGGGAGAAGTAGCAAATATATCTCGCTATGTCTTTTTGCTTTGTTCTGGGATAATAAATTCAATCATAGGCTTCTATTTATAGAGCAGATGCTACATGTAACCTGAATGTAATAGGGTTATCATTCCTGGATCACTAAGGTATTACAAGAAGCAATGTCCCCCCTCTTGTAGCCTGTAACTGCATTACAATGCACATACACTTTCCAGGCAGGCCATACAGCTGTAAATCCACAGTAAAGTCTATTATGTTTGTATAATATATAGTGTCAAGTACATTTCATTATACATTGCACAGATTACTTCTAGAATTGGTATCTGATGTATCTAAATATGAATGTCTAGGTAGACATAAAGTCATGCATGCAATCAGAATATATGTCTTTAGGGCATAATATGAATTTTCTTCCAGTTGTAAATGTATGAAGTGTTTTCCCTACATTACTCTATTATTCCCGTGTTTGTAGTTCACAATGAGATTGGAAAGCGTTGTGCACTTTATTGTTACTTTAAAATATACACTGTAGAACATACAGTTCTATGGCTGATGAAGAGTTTGCAGCTGTAAATTTAAGTGGGTATTAGGACAAGAATCATGTGCACATTAAATCAGTATTCATAGAAAATGTCTGCTCAAATCCTTCTCTTAAATCTGTAATGACCTGTATATAAACATTCACAAACCACATCAAGGATGGGTGATGGCTGACCACGATGCTGAAATCATTTCAAGACATATCACCCTGACCATAAATTGTTTGGTTCAATGTCAATAGTGTGATACAGTAAGTGAGATGTGACATACAAACCATTGCAATGGCATGTATTACTGTGTCTGTAATTCTGTGCACTGGGCTGGGTGAAAAATTGTATATCTCTGCCCAGGCTAAAACGAATATAGTAAAAAGCTAAAGCTGGCTAGGCAGATACTGGCCGTATTTTGATCAATGTATGGGCACTGTGGTTGAAGAGAAGTTGATCTACTGATCGGCTTTATTCCAACCACTCTATGGAAACTTTCTGCTTGATCAGCACTGCGGCTATAGCCTGTAGCGCTGATCAGTGTATTTTGATGGCGAATTAGTCTGCCTACTGTCAGATTACAAATACACAGCAGGGAGGATCCCCCATCCACACTAAGTGTATGGATGGGGGAGTTAGTTCAGTTCAACCAACTGATTAAATGGTAAAAACTGACTCACCTATGACCAGCTTAAGTCACCATTCCCATACAGATATAGTAACTTATTACTTAGTTTTAGCTATTCATTTTTCAAGAGCCTGATGCCACGTACACACAACCGTTTTTGGGGTTATAAAATATGAAGTTTTTCAGGCTCTAGAAAAAACAATGTTTTTTTCAACCCGATCATTAAAACGGCCTTGCCTACACACGGATGTGAAAAAAAATGCTCTAGCAAAGCGTGGTGACTACAACACATACGACAGTACTATAAAGGGGAAGTTCCATTCGGATGACGCCACCCTTTGGGCTGCTTTTGCTGATTTTGTGTTAGTAAAAGACGATTCACGCTTTTCTGTCTGTTACAGCGTGATGAATGTGCTTACTCCATTACGAACAGTAGTTTTACCAGAACTAGTGCTCCCATCTCATAACTTGCTTCTGAGCATGCGCAGATTTTTCACATCGTTACAGCCCACACACGACCATTTTTTACAACCCGAAAAAACGACAATGTTAAAAATGTTGTTAACAATTAAAGCATGTTCAAATTTTTTTTGCCCGTTTTTTAGAACCCCAAAAAATGCTCTGAATCCCACACATGATTGTTTTTAATGACAGTAATTTTTTTTTTTTTTTTTTTTACAAACCCGAAAAACGGTTGTGTGTACGCGGCATAAGGCTTGAATACCCAGTGCATATGGATTTGTTTTCAGCCATATACATTACGCCAACATGATTAGTACTTTAAGAAGGGAACAATAATACTTTCATAATGCATATTTATTATCTAGAGCAAATGATTGTAATTCTTTAGGCATACAAACATAGCATAGGCTATATGTTTAGCAGGAGATAATAAAGATATATTTTATATATCCAAAAGGGTGTTTTATGTAGACATTTCCATTAGAAACTGGACACCTAGAAAAGGTTGATTATTTAGGCAGGCCATAATTGATGCAATTTTCTTCCAGCAATCCCTCAAACTCTTCAACTGAGCTATTGTGTTCTCCTGGCCGGGGAAAGGTGGGGGGAGTCATCGAGAACACAGTGATTTTTGCTAGTGTCTATAGATGCTGGCGATAATCACATGTAGAAATAATCTAAATGTACTCACATCAATTGATGAATCAACTTGGGTATAATCATCGTGCCCATAGATGGTTTGAATCATCAAACCATCTATAGCCGACTTAAGTGAGGCTATAGAGTGGAGTATTAAATATACCTTTATGCACCTGAAAAGACATTCAAGGCCATTAAACTGGAGATGTAATGGAAGGTGTAGTAGGATGCACTGACTTGTGAATGTGCCTCTCATGATATGGTCAGTTAGCAAGTAGGCCAGAAACACGTACTGGTCAGATTTGCTCACCTTAAATGTATGGACAAATCTGTTGCAAAGTACGTTGCCAAGAACCAAATTAAGAATGGGTTAGGTATCCCAATCTGAGCAACTCACATGGTTGATTATTAAAAGAGGCACATCTAAGTATGCAGGCATCTGGGGTAAAGCTGTCCACATAGACCATCCCTCGCTACGCCGGCTCTCACCGTTCAGTCTGCAATCGTGACCTGGAAGACTACCCTGAAGTAGAACGATTTGAAAGCAACGCCTGAAGTGCTCGTGGAAGGGAGGACGTTAATGGTGGTGTGGAGAATGGTCTATGTGGACAGCTTTACCCCGGATGCCTGCATACTTAGATGTGTCTGTTTTAATCATCAACCATGTGACTTGCTAAATGTTGTACCTTCATTAAATGTAACCATATTGCTACACTTAGAGACGCCTTTGTTCTGTTTTATACTCAGTTGTGACATGACACTTCTTGTATATCAAGTCAAAATGTATTAAAAAAATCCTGTTGCTCTCAAACCAAGTTACTCTCAAACCAAGGTATTACTGTATAAAAGATAAACTGTATTACAGCTCCAAAAAATACACACAGATTAAAACCAATATGAACAACATTTTCCAGCAATATATTTGTGCATAAAATGTTAATCAGATGAAAGTGGCCCTCCTGGAACTGGTTTCTACTGTACAACCATGTTGTTTCTGATTGACAGCTTAGTCCAGAGACTGAAAAATCCAATGCGTTTTACATTTTATTTCATCTAGCTTCTTCAGGAATAATATACCACTTGCACACCCTCAAATAACATCTTTTTTTGTATAAAACCAAATGTCCTTTCATGGCATAGAGGCTGATCATCCAGTGAGATAAGATTGGGGCACACAGAGACCACTCAGGTTCACACAAGAAGATTTCTATTTCTTCCTGGCCCAAGTCCCATTTGCATAGGACACTTTGATCTGATTAACATTTTATGCATAAATATGCTACTGTGAGATTTTGTTACTGTTGGTTTTCATCAATGTGTAGTTTATAGAGATGTAAAAGTGTATCTCTTATATATTGAAACTTGGGTTCTACTTAAAGTCCCATTAGAGGAAATATGACTATAGTTATTTGTGTAAGATTTGCTAATATTCTGCAATGGCCACCTCAAGCTGACACAACAAGGTATGTTTTATATGTTAATATTTGCTTTGGATATCATTTTTTACCTTAAAGCGCCTATATACATTTGTTTCTACGTTTTGAATTGGTGTAGCCTACAGTGTATATTACAAATACATTTATGAAAATGTTTGGGGAACACACTTCTATTAGTGCAGAGTTTATCTACAGCTGAACATGTAGCCTGTCTGTAAAAAAAATATGCTTCCAAAAAATTTTCTTCTAGTGTGTCCCCACTTCACTGAGAGCCGTTATTATAAGACCATTCAATAACATGCAGATCATGTATTCATCGAACAATTCTATATGTGCTCTTCACTATGACTAGCTTCATTCTTGGGAAAATGAAAAATACTCAAAGAATTGAAATGAACGTGTTGTGACCATAGGAGCAAAGGGCAGACAGAGGCTTTATCTAATATAGTATATCAGCCCTTATATCATAATTCTCCTATTGATTTTCTGTTGGTATGAAAATAATAAGAACTAACTGAAGCAAGCAGCTGGTTCCAAGTCCATCTCAACAGAGATGCCACATATTGTACTCTGGTTCAATAGAGATATAACACTGTGTACAGAGACATCTTTCACACTGACCTACATTGATATATTGATATTAATACCTAAATGAAAACAGATAGTACTGTGCCTTGTTTACTGCTGGATTATTTTGCTAGAAGAAACAGTTTTAATAAATTGCATTTGTTCATTATTCTAATTGTCTTATTTTACTAATCCACAATGAGCTCAATGCCATGTATGATTTCTCTGTTTTTTAAATGTTATATTATATAATTAGATGCTTTAAAGTGCATGTAAACCCACTCTCATCCTTTCTAAACTACTGCCATAGTGCTCATCTATAAGGATATACATGCCTCCTGCGTGTATTCTTATCTGTCAAATGTCTACCCTCTGTTTGTTATAAGAACTGAAAAACTGCAGATTCTGTGGGTGGGTCTGTTGTCTGGAGCTCGGTGGGTGGAGTCCTGATGTCAGTAGACTCCCCGCCCACCTCTACACTCCCCTTGTCAACATGCATTTTTTCCAATGTATACCTTACACTAAATTCTACTATGATCACAAAATCCAGAAAAGTAACCACATGACTTCAGAAAAGGAGTGGGGGTGGAAATCAAAAAATAATGCCTGTCTCAGGCTAGTGCATTAGATATGTAAATAACCTGTCATTTACAGCAAGGGGGAAGAACGGACAAAAGTTTTCTCCTGCTTGTCCTTTTATCTCACTGAAAAAAGAAAAGTGGATTGCTCAGAGCTGGATTAACGCTTTGTGGCAAGACTAGACACAGCCGATAGAAAATATAATACTCTACATTGTGACAGCAAAAAAATAATAATTCGGGTTTACATCCACTTTAATATCTTAAAGTGATACTAAAATCTCAATTTTTTTCTCATTAAAAATAACAAACACGTTATACTTAGCTGCTCTGTGAAATAGTTTTGCACAGAGCACCCCTTCTCGGATCCCTCTTCTCTGCTTCTGGCTCTTCCTTCCTGTTGAGTACCCACACAACAAGCAGCTTATTTTAGGGACAACCAAGCCCAGCTGCAGCTCCCAGTGTCCATTCAGACACAGAGCCATGGCTCTGCCCCCTTTCTCTCCTCATTGGCTCACTGACTTAGATTTACTGCAGTGGATGCCAATGGAGCCATGCTGCTGTCATAGCCAATGAGGAGAGGAGAACCGGACAGCCAAGTCTCTTGTGCAACATCGCTGGATCGAGATGGGGATCAGGTAGGTATTAGGGGGGCTGAGGGGGGCTGCTGAACACAGAAGACTTTTTAGTCTAGTGCAGGAGTCTCCAAACTACGGCCCTCCAGGTGTTCAGGAACTACAATTCCCATAATGCCTAGTCATGTCTACGAATGTCAGAGTTTTACAATGCCTCATAGGAAGTGTAGTTCCACAGCAGCTGGAGGGCCGTAGTTTAGAGATCCCTGGTCTAGTGCATAGAATGCATTAATTAAAAAAAAAAAAAAACTTCTGCCTTTTTAAACACTCTAAATTACTTTTAAGATAAATGTTACTTTTCAACATAAGTAGAATGTATTTCTTTTATCTATTATTTAGATACAGGAGAGGCAGCTCTGCCCATACAAGCTTACAATCTAAAGAGATACAGGAAAGAATTAAAGTAAGGCAATGAGTGTGCTACATATGACAGTGAGTGCCTTGTCAGATGGTGGAAGAGAAATCAGACCTAGATTAGCTCTGGTTATTTCCTAAATGGTAAATCTGGGGTATTACTCCTGAATTCAGACTGTAATTTAATTTGATAAGAACCCTATAAATATTCAACTATTGGGTTGACTTTACTATGCATTAAAAAGTAAAAGAAAGAAAAATCGCAAATGTTCAGTCGAATTACATAATCAGAAACATAGAGAGGGGGTATTAATCCTGAAATTTTGGACATAAATCTTGAAATATGCCATGAACTTAAAATCTGAAGTCTCAGGATTAAACCACCCATCCAAGGATGGCAATGATTTAATATCAAGATATACCCATGTCATTTACTTACTCATAGGCCACTACCAGCATGATATGAAGCTTAAACTGATAAATATACAGCAATACATACAAATAACTCCCTTTTCTCAAAGAAAATGTATCTATAAACAGCAGCAGTTTTGTCTTATAGGTTATTTCTTTTTGTTCTATTCACTGAAAAGACTGATCGCTAGCCATTACAAGGAATAAAAGCTGAAAGAAAGGACAAGCATTACTTTTATAAATTAAATGTTCTTTATAAAATGTTCTAGCAACTGACATTTCTAAAATTTCAGCAATCAAAAGGACAAAGGGCATCCAAACTTTGAACAAATTAATTCACATACATACTGGGGCCAAGTATATACAGTAGCTGTAGAGCCCTTTTTGTAAGTGATGGTAGGATATCGTATTTTTTAGTGCTAGCTATATTTACCTTATGGTGGGAAACACTTGACATCATCTTATTCTCTGTACATAAAACACTTGTGCTAGTGATGTAGAAAACTTTTTTGAAATGTTGTCAATTCACGTATTTCTAAAAATGTTTTAAAGTGATATTCTGTATGGTAACATATATATATAGTTTTAACTCCACATACCTTTATAGGAAAAGGATTTAGCATTAGGCATATTTGGATTTAAGTACACATTATCAGTGATTTTCTTTGGGCACAAAGGACTGGTAGGGAGCAAATTTGGTCCCTTTTTGATGACTGCAGCATTAGCAGTGAGCATCTGCTTCTTATCACCAAACTACCTTACGACCTCTGTCCCTAGCTACTTAAAAAGTAAATACACATGTGCTCTTTTCATGTCAGGGTAATCAATGGCAATGCATTTTCCATTTCATGGTGGTACTTTGAAGATAATGCTCACTTAGAGAATTAAATACAGCCAGTCCTACTCTACATAGCTCCTGTAAATGACAGAAAAGGGTACCAGATGATCAGGTAAAATGATAAATATTACAATGACAAGTACTTACATTAATGTGCTCTTTTCCATTAAGCTTGGCTCTTATTCGAGGGTTTCTAATAATATCCAGGTTTGTTCCCCACACTGATATTGGAGTATTCCCACTGTAAAAGAAGAAATGAGAAGAATCTTTAGTGGTAAAATATCATCCAATGTTCATGTTAAAGCTCATCTTCAGGCACCACCTGTCATTAACCCTAAACCTCCCTCTACCCAATATGTACCATCACTCTGTATTTCTTAGTCGTTTTCCTTGTCCCTGGAGGTAGATATTCATTCTTCATAGCCCCTGTGACATCACACAGGGGCTGAAAAAATCCTGCAGCCTGGGGGAAAGAATCTTTGAGGCACCCTATGTCATTTCCTACAGATATAGGCTGTTCGCATTTCTAATGAGCCCTGTTCCTTCGAACTGCGTACGTAGGTGGGCTCTGGGATATGTGGACATTGCTGTGTGTGTGTGTGTGTGTAGGTGGTGACAGGAGAACAAATAACTCCCCTGTCCTTGTGGGGATACACACTCACTGCCAACATAGCTCAAAATCAGCGTTAGCATGCAATGCATGGCATTTAATAGGAAGGTAGAGTATTACAAGTCCATCACATATTTAGAAAAATAAACATTTCTTAGATCACAGGGACTCAATGCATCTATACACAAGCTTCTGGTCTTCTTGATATTAATAGACTGGCAGCAGGAGTTTCATCTATTAAACTATGTTATTTTCTTAGCAGGGTATATCATGTATAGAGGGGACTGCAAAGAAATCTTTCATTCTCTTATTTAGAAACTGTAAGTGGCAAGAAGACATGACTAGGATACAAAAGCTCTTCTTTTCCTAATACTATATTTTTTTGGTGATATACTGCAGTGAGCATTTTGGTTTTATTCTGTAAATGTACAAAATAAAACCATGTACATGTAACCAATGTTCAGGAAGATAAACCATTTGAAATCCAATCGGGTAATTTAACAATCAGAATAATATAAGAGCACAGTGTATTGGGTTTAACCCAATTAGCAAATTGATCTATGCAAGGAACAGGACAGGGGGCCTAGCACTTTCTTATTTTAACTGTTACATTGGTACAGTTCTCTGTGCTTACCAATATTATAAGTGTTTGCTTCTACTTGTTCATTATTTAATTATATCTTAATAGAATGCAAAACATATCCCACTAAATCCAAGATTCACTAATCCAAAGCAACTATGTTGGCAAATTTGTAAAAAACAAACAAAAAAAACACAGTTTTATAAATGCAAAACATGTTTAGAAATACCTCTTTAAATGTACAGAAAGTACTTGCTTTGAAGACTTAATTTTGCGCAACGAAATGTGATTTTTCTCACATGTTAGATCAATCAAGTGTGTTTCTGCTGCTTAATTACATTTAGTAAGAAATAGGTAAACTAGCCAAGAGCCCAGGGCTGTTTACTTGAGAGCATATAAATCATATTTAGTATTTAATTGTACTATTTTTGCTTGCACATGTTCTCCTTGTGAATATGAAACAAAGGGTTTAACTTGTTGGGTGTTCACACTAGCATGTCAGTTATTGGTTGTAATAATGGAGATCCTAAAATAAATATTTAATGACACTTGAACCCTAATGCCTAAGTCATCATAAATTACTATATATTTGCTATTGTGACTAATATTATATTTAGTGTTACTGCTTAGGCCTCATGCACATTGGGAGTTTAGCCCCAGTGCATGAGACTTTGTTGATTAGGTGCTTGTGGTAGGCAGAGACACACCACCCAACACCGCTGCTGGCAACCTGTAAAAGTCTCTGAGAAGCTGAAAGCTGTCATGGATGGATGAGGTTAGACGGTGCACTGAGGGGTGCTTAAATTTAGGGTACAAATGAATGCTTAGAAAGCTAGCAGTCTGCATTCTGGGAACTTATTTCTGGGTGCATACTACCCTAAATGTAAGTACTGCTCCATTAACTGTCCATTGACAGCAGCTGTCAGCCTCTCATAGACTTGTATAGGCTGCTGGCAGTAGTGCTATACCTTGCACCCACACCGAAATGCCTGAGCCCCATACACCTGGGCTAAACGTACAGTGTGCATGAGGTCTAAATGTTTTTGAGTTATTTTCCATGCAAGAATAGTTTATTCACTTAAACATAAAAAAAGATCTCTAATAGGCTGATGTATCTCCCAACACAATTTTTTTTAAATAACTCTACATATCAAACCGAGCGTAACCTATTCACTGGAAAACACCATCTCGTGAGGAACTATATATGTTCCTATACATCGGGTGCATATATATATATATATATATATATATATATATATATATATATATATATATATATATATACAGATAATAAAATACCAGGCTTATTTATTAAATCAACAGCAATGCAAAAAAAATGCAGTATGCCATAAGATCTAAATACAATTTGCATTTCCTAGGCGAAATAATGAAAAATAAAATCAGGTTGTTGTGGGGTATATCAACCTGCACATAGTTTTTGCTATTTATACTCTTGTATTAATTAAGTCCACTTGAGTAAATACAGAATATTATATTAAGCCCTTTGCTGTGATGTTTTCCTGCAAATTGATTAGTTTAAAGCACACTATAGTGAGATGCAGTGTAATTGATTCACTTATATATTTTATTTTTTAAATTGTTCCTAGCATTAATACTAATTAAATACAATAACAATTATACAAAGTTCCTTATGGATTTAGTAAAAAATATAAATTACCTACTCAATATTTCTCCCTCCTGTTGTGGCTGGTGCCATAATGATTGTGGGCATGTGAAGCTCAGTCAATATTTCTTCCTGGTTTGCTTTGGAGAGGTGCATGCTGGGTAATCAGCACGCACCTTCGATCTTGCGCATGCACGATTCACGGCATAAAGGTCCCGCCCCATTGTTATTGCAACATAGATAAACAGTTCTCGGCACTGTGATCTGCCTTAATCGCATCATTTCCTGTCAGGAAAACATGCGATTTTTGATAACAGTACTGCCCACAGACTCGTGGGAAATGATGACACATCATTTCCCAGGAGCACAGGTGAAGGGGAAGTAATAAGGAGCGCTGCGGACCAGGAAGTGGCAGATTAGGAGGACTACATAGCAACAGGGCGATTCTGGTAAGTAACAAAACATTTTTTTCCTCCAAATCTTTTTTTATAGGTTTAGAGTAGTCTAATGCTGAAAAAAAAAATTCAAGGTGGAACTTTGCTTTAAGAAATACAGATACTTTTTGAAGTTTTTTTTTTAGCTCCCTTGTACACGATTAAGTTTACACATTTACCAGTCATTTACTTTGCAAAGTGAAGTTGCAGTTTTTAAAGTGACCATTCACATTGCTAAGTAAGTAGCCCCTATATATTTTGTAAATCAATTCCAAAATCACAGCAATCTATAATAAAGCAATGCTATATTTGTAAACAAACTCCATATTAACAAAAAAGTCGAGTTTTGCACATTGTTTTATATATTTTCACGAAAAAAGCTTCTGGTTCTGTGAAGTCTTCTACCTGGCAGCTCCTGCCTGGATATAATTGCGCTCAACAACATGGAATCTCCTGCTCATAAACTGTTCTACAGCCTCCAGATAAAATGATATAAGCAAATTCCTAGATTCTGTTCTTGGTGAATAAAGCATTAATTGGAAGGATTTGTAGAGGTGTCAGCTGTTTTAACCAGTCACATATTTCTCTGCTTAGATCTTTAGTTTAGCATGCAACGTTAAATACCTCTTTTAGCTTATTTTGGTTTGCAAGAGAGAGAAATGACAGGTACAAAAAAACTAGACTTCAAACAAGCTGTGTGAAACATCATAGAGTCTGTACAATAAACCCTTTTTCTATGTTCTTTCATGCTTAACTCCTCAAAGGTCTATATATATAGTGCCAGCGTAATTTAGGTTACCTGTAGGCAGAGCTTTTTTTCTCAGAAAATAGGTACAGGAACTCAACCACGACCCGTTCAGATTTCACAAACAGTAGAAGGGTCTTAAAGGGGCATTAAATACCAGAATTGCATTACATACAGAGTGCAGAGTTCAGGGGGTTACAAAGCTGTCACTTGTAAACACAGAAACCAGACTTCTGTGTTTACAAGTGATTGTGGTGAGCAGGCACCAAAGGGTCTGAGCCAAAGGTGGTGGAACTGAGTTCCCCCAAGTTCCCCCAGAAAAAAAGCCCTGCCTGTAGGTATCTGATTTTGACTTAACAAGTGATCAGCATTAAAATGCAAGACATGACAACTTAATAGGTATAAATATGTTTTGTAATCCTCATGGGACCATTTGTTTTAAAATGGTTGGAAAAATGCAGAACCAACTGAATGCTAAACAATTACACAGTACAAATTGATCAAATGTAAAAAATCTTAAAAATATGGACATATCAATGGTCATTGATCATTAAGAAAACTTGTTAGAGGGAGTGTCCCTCCTCTGTGTGATTATCTTTTCTATTCAGTCTAAGATAATTGAAAGATATGGAAATAATAACGAGACAATAAAAGCCCAGCTCAACGTTTAGTTTAAATCAGCGAAATGCATCTCAGGTACACAAAAACATGTATGCGTACAAACGGTATTATTGTTTATTTTCTTTAGAATGTAGAAATAGCCTGAGTAGAATCTTGTCATCTGCCATAAGACTGTAGAGATGGACCCTTGCTCTCTGTGTAGAAGCAGTGGTCTTCCTGCAGAGATCTAACACCCACCCAGACCCCCCCCCCCTCGAGTCAGAGCTAAATCTATATAATCAGTGTAGGCACTGAAGAGTTCTTAACAACCAATGACATCACCGCCTTAATCACTGACATGGCTGGGAATTTACCATTCATGTAAGCCAAAGAACCAGAAACAGTTGGAAAAATGATTTGAGGTTTTCCCCCATAATTTATACTATGCCCTTAAGGTTTGGTATCAATTTTATAAGTGTTCATAAAAAAAAACAGTAATTCCCCAATCCTAGCAAAGGAGCTGGGGTTGAAAAAAATATTAATCTGCTATGCATTTTGAGGGAGAGCCCCATGTATAAATCAGGGGAGAAAAAACATGAAGTTCTCCTGAAAATCCCACACCAGACCCTTATCCAAGCATGACAGGTCTGATGGATGACTGCTGATATAAATGAAGGGGCGGTGACACCCAGGTTACATTATTAACTGTACAGTATATTGCCATGTCCATATACGGTAAATTATGTCACCAAGAGACCTGGCCCCTCCACTGGAAGTAAAGCAACAGGAATTATGTTTGTCGGAGGCCAGTGTTTTTTTTGTTCTCTAAGCAGGTCAGGGCACACTGGGCTTTAATAATGACAAGCATCACTGGACAATGTGATTTACTGTGAACATACATTGTGGGATATTTTTATTTTTAATTTTTAATTAAGGATTTGTTACAAACTGTCAGGGTGTTTATTTAAAATTAATTGTATTTTTATAAATGAGTACCCCCTACTTATTCACATAGAAAGGGCCAGTTTTTTCGTGTCCCCTTATCATTAAAGAGTACTTTCTGGGTCTGATATATGCCTGCCCACAGACCTCAACAACCACTGGGCCTGGGTTGTGGGGAACAGAATAAAGCATACGTGAGCTGTCATTTAGCTGGCAATTTAAACATATATTTTTTTTTTGTAAGTGTCACTTCTGCTGTAGTAGATTATATAGATGTTTTAGATGTGGCATTTCACAGGCAAGTTCAAAGCATCCCCCCGGGATGCTAATTAAAAGACAAAAATGTTTCACTTTAAGCATTTTTTAAAATTGATGTTCCCCGTCAGAGTTTTTGAAAAAAGTTTTGTTTTAGTACATGATCCTGAGACCAGTGATCGACAATTTCTTTTCCTACTAGCCTAGAAAATATACAATATTGTTTTTAACCATTCAGATCCCTTTGACTTCAGTGGGGTTCAGATTTGGCACCCAAACTGTAGTAAGGTTTGTCGAACCTGTCACCAACCTAACTCAGGAATGTTCGGCTCACCTCTGCCAATCAGTAACAAGCATGCGTTTTGCTGAATGAAGAGTTATGTGTCTGACTTAGCAGGGTCCTTCTAGACAGTGCAATAGCAGGGGACAGGCTTTCTGTTCACATAGTAGCTGTTTTTTAAAGTAAAGAAACCGTAAGACTTTATTCTACATTAAATGTAGGTTAAATTGGCCTTCAAAAAAGAGGACTAAAAAGAGGTAAGTAAATTCTTGATGTGAGCTCAGTGATTCAACTTGCACCCCACCCAAGACCTACAGTTATGCATAAGAATGAAGGACATCTAAAGCCCCGTGCACATGGTCGGACCTTTGTCCGACCAAAATCACATCAGAATTCCTATGGAATTCCATCGGAGTAAAAGAGAATATGTTCTCTATCTAAACTTCAACGGAATTCCTCGGAATTTGCGATGGAAATAATTCGATTGGGCATAGACACGGTCGGAATTTCTGATGGGAAAAATCAGTCGGAAATTCCGATCGTGTGTACGGGAAAATGGAACAAATGTCTTAAAATACCACCTTTTTCAGTCATTTAGTAAAGTTCCCTTATGGCTATGAGTGATTCATCAATAAATACACATCAAACTATTACAGTCCCAAGCACAAAGGCGAAGAACTACACTGATATTTTTAACTAGGCATTTTCAAGTCTGCAAGCTATATAAAGGTCTTCATGATAAATAGATATACTTACAGTCAGATTAAGCTTTGAAATGTACAGTATTTAATAAATTACTCTGTCAATCTAATTTTTTCTAGTTTACGTTTTGGATTTCTTTCGATTATATAATATAGAACTTCTATAACTCCAGCCTATACAGACATACGAAGCAAGTCTAAGCCAAATGATAAGATATAAAGGAGCTGTCACCTAGTCTATTGATCAGACTGCTTCTAACCTCATCTTGTCTCTTTACAAGACAAGTGAACAGGTTTAATGAGCAGTGGAGCTGATAAAGGTCAATGGTATTATCGTGTGCACACTCCATAATTTGAATACATTGCTTCAATAGTGACCAACTATAAAATGTTTCTAGGAAATTTTGTTCTAGCTACAAACTCTGCATTTTTATTATAACCAAGTCTGTGAAAACTGAGTTATAAAAGTATAAGTATTATTTTTAATAATAATAATATTTTATCATATTGATTCAGTTACAAATGCTGCACCTCTAGTGTATATGCAGTCAAGTATATCATATAGTAAATACTGTCTGCAGTTGTCTTGACAATACCTGAAAATGCTCCACTCTGGTTCAAGTTTGATAATTCTAGGATCCTCCACATACTCAAATATTAATTCCTGAGGAATTTTGGCTTTGTCAATCTGAACAGTCACTTTCACCTTCTCCAAGCCCTCAAGGGAAGCTGTGGTGTTACAGAATATTTCATTTGCTGTTCTCCTGTAACAAAGCCAGCAAATATCATGACTAAACATGCAGCACTCAATAAACATATATATATCATACACAGTACATATGCTTGTCCCTGTATTACAGATACACTTACCCCAAATACACAGTAAATAACAACTGCTTTGTATCACTAAAATCTGTTAAGGTAAAATATCTTTATATCTAACACCCAAACATCAAATAAAATGTATAGAATTAAGGTTAAACTTTTTTATCATGAAAATTGTTGTGAAATTAAAAAGAGATAATGCATTTTTTTTAATTGAAGTTGGATTAGTGGGCTTTTGTAAAATGTTAAAGTGGAGGCTGAGCTTTTATATATATATATATATACATACACAGTATCTCACAACAGTTATATCTTCTCATGTGACAACACTATAATGTAATGTAAAGCAGCGAGTGTACAGTTTGTATAACAGTGTAAATTTGCCGCCCTCTCAAAATAACTCAACACACAGCCATTAATGACGAAGCCGCTGTCAACAAAAGTGACTACACCCCTAAGTGAAAATGTCCAAATTGGGCCCAATTAGCCATTTTCCCTCCCTGGTGTCAAGTGACTCCGGGTGTGAATGGGGAGCAAGTGTGTTAAATTTGTTGTTATCACTCTCACTCTCTCATACTGGTCACTGAAAGTTCAACATGGCATCTCATGACAAAGACCTCTCTGAGGATCGGAAAAAAATAATTGTTGCTCTATATAAAGATGGCCTAGGCTATAAGAAGATTGAAAAGACCCTGAAAGTGAGCTGCAGCATGGTGGCCAAGACCATACAACAGTTTAACAGGCAAGGTCGACCAAAGACGTTGAGTGCACATGCTCAGCGTTGTATCCATAGGTTGACTTTGGGAAATAGACATATGAGTGCTGCCAGCAGAGGTTGAAGGGGTGGGGGTCAGCCTGTCAGTGCTCAGACCATACACCACACACTGCATCAAATTGTTCTGCATGGCTGTCATCCCAGTAGGAAGCCTCTTCCAAAGATGATGCACAAGTAAGCCTGCAAACAGTTTTCTGAAGACAGGCAGACTAAGGACATTACTGGAACCATATGCTGTGGTCTGATGAGACCAAGATAAACGTATTTGGTTCAGATAGTGTAAAGTGTGTGCGGAGATAAACAAGGTGAGTAGTACAAAGACAAGTGTGTCTTGCTTACAGTCAAGGATGATGGTGGGAGTGTCATGGTCTAAAGCTGCATGAGTGTTGCCAGCACTGGGGAGCTAAAATATCACCCAGTGACATGTGATAAATCAATAGTCCATAAAACAAAAAGACTTTTGTGAAGTATTTCAATGCTTAATCTTCCTAAATCTTCCACCACACCAACGTGCAAGTGACTCCTCTCCCTTTGACATCGCACTCACCAACTTGCAATGTCTCCCAGATTTGTGTTTGGCTCAGATGCCTTTTAAACCTCACAATGGGTTAAAAACAATCATCCAATATTCAACCGTTCTTTACACAGGATCTCTCCACATGTGAAATGAAAAGAGTGCTCCAATAGCGTGATATTGTTTCAACCAGTTTATTAAAATCACACACAAGCTTCAATCTTTGCACTCACATTTCAAATAATTCAAACCAGCAATCCGTGAAAACCACAGCAAAACTTGCAAATATTGGTACAGCGGTGCACTGCAGTCACGGCACACAATCACACAATCACATGTTCATATATTGCGTAGCGCAACTCTTACACAATCATGCGTGTTCACTTAAATGGCATGCCGCATTTGTCACCAAAAAATAACCTCCTAAAAGCTCCATAATGGCATCTAATGCACATCGCGAGTTGTACAGCTATTGGAACTAAATTTGGAATTGTGGGCAGAATCGCTGCCATTCTGCCAGTAATTCCAAATTGTGAATGGAGCCTCATCTAAGGACATCTAAATAGGGCCAAAAAGAAACTGAGTAGAGTCATGGACAGGGCTAGGTAAATGCTGGATTTAAAGAAGATACATGATTTAAATAACATTATAAGGCAGTACCATATACTGTAATACTGGAAAAAACTCAAACTTCCTTTTATGCACAACAAACCATTTATTCCACTATGAACATACATGTCCTTTTATACACTACAGTAAGTAAGCCTAAGGCTGAAAAGATTGCTGCATGCCTTTCATAATGACTACATCCACCTTTTTCACTTTGGGTATTTAGGTCCACTTCCCTTCAAGTCTGATCTAAAGAGCTATCATAAATACCAAAGAAGAAAAAAAAATAAGTTAATCCTATTACTGGTTTCCTTTTTTTATCATACAAATGGGAACAAGATAATTTTGTGCAGATTTAAAGCACTTTGTGAAATAGCCTGTAACCTTAATCTGAATATATTATGTATGCTTCATAATATATTCTCAAGAAAAACTGCATTAAAAGAACATTATCTGACAAATCATAAAACTACTGAATACTAATACATTCAGTATGTGACTGTCTCATGTCACTGCTTTAATCTTGCAAATCACTTGCACAAATGCAGATTATTATGAAACAGTTTTGATGTTTTATCCACACAGTTATATAACCAAATTTTATTTTACTCTTGTGGTCTAATTTTACTATGTTTGATAAATAATTCAAAGAATAAAAAATGAACACGTGTCTAATCTGAGCACCACAGATAAACCACAATCACAGTAAAAAAAAAAAAAGTGAGATATATTTAATGCAAACAATCAACATTAAATGACAAAAGCAATGTTACCTGTCAAAAATGCATGGTTGTCCCCCAAACATCACTTTGACACTGCTTCCTGCACTTAAATTTGTTCCAGTGATAGTCACTTGTGTCCCTCCTGAGACGGGTCCTTGGGTGGGCTCTAACTTTGACAAAGCCAACGTCTGTTAGAAGAAAACAGTTATTTTATTTATTGATTTTTGCAATTGGACATGTATTGTGAAAGGAATTTACTAAGACTGGAGCAGTGAGAGTCTGGAGCAGCTTTGCATGGCAACCAATCAGCTTCTATTTTTCATTGTCAAAGCCTAACTGAACAAGCTAAAGATCAAAGCTGATTTGTTACCATGTACAACTGCTTCAGATTCTGGCTGCCAATTTTAATAAATTCCACCCTTATATTTCTACAGTATATAATATTACATAATTGAGATTTGTATATATATATTATTTTACATATGTGGCTAAGAAAGCTGCAGGGTGCCATTGGCTCCCTCTGTTGTCAATCAGTCAGTGAGCCAATGAGGAGAAGGGGGGTGAGAAGCGTCTCTGTGTCTGAATGGACGCACAGGGATGCAGCTCGGCTTTGGTTTCCCCCCATAGCAAGCCGCTTGCCTTGGGGGCAGGAGGGAGGGGACAGGAGTGCCGACGGGGACCCAAGAAGAGAAGGATTCGGGATACTCTGTGCAAACCACTACACAGCACAGGTGAGTATAACATGTTTGTTATTTTTAAACATGACAACCCAAGACTTTAATATCACTTTAATACAGAGAATGCATTAGTGTAGAAAGCCTTCAGGTTTTAGAGCCAGTTTTCAACAACACCTGGCCATGCCAGGAAGCAGCTGCTGAAGTTCAATGAAGCACAGTTGGGAGTTCCCACAGAGCTATTGCCGGAGGAGAGTGCACAAATGTGCCCTGCATGCAGAACACGGAGCAAGGATAAGAAAACAAAATCTTAACTGGAATTCTTCTTTAATGATTTTTCTTGGGTTCTGGAGTTCTTGTTTTTTTATTTTACATATGTGAGTTAAGGCTTGCCCTACTGTGCCTCTTAGTAATAGCCCAGATATATTTATTGTAAGATGTAAATTCCCTTGATCGCTTTTTCAACCCTATTGTGGAGTTAACCTTCCTGGGACCACAAATTCATTTTTGTATTTAGAATGTGATAACATATGATTACAGTCTGATACAGGAGATCACAATGATACAGAAATAAAGCATAAAAAATGCTTTTTTCAGAAATGAAAATCTGGAGTGTATACTTAGATTAGCATTTTAATGGAAAAACTCCTAAGGACTGCAGGAGAGGAGAACATCTGCATTCAAGTGATGAGTTATGCAGAAGTGACAGCATACGCACAAAAAATGGAGTCAGTGGCTATGTGAAAGCTGAACCTGCTATTGCTTGGCTCTGTGTGACTTTCAAAATTTGGGTCTGGAAAATTGCATTTTAACTACATTATCCTAGCATGACTGTTATTCCATATTCTATTAATTGTATATCGGTGAAATAAAAACATCCTCAAAATGTATATACATGCTGCCATGGTGACTCTATTGTGGACCACAACATATGACTTTAAATGAGGGATGTGCCCACAACCAAGATGTGCCCAGGCTTACATTTTGTGCATTAGAATTTGGAGACTTATGAATAGGTATAGATTTCTTACAAAACAGCATTACAGGTAAAAAAAAGTCCCTTTAAGATGATAAGTGCAGGCCAAGAGCAGTCCTGCACACCACACCAGCCTTGCTGCCCACTTCAGATTGTGGTAAAACCAACACTGAAATAAAAGCAAAAGAAGAAGCCAACAGCCCTGAAGCTCTGAAGAAGAGGGCATGGCCCTTGAAATGCGTAAGCTATGCCCAGAGTTGGGACTGGATTATGTTACATGCACTCTATTGTGTGCCTTTGTGAGTACATTGGAATTAGGTTTTATTCAAAAAAGAGTCTTGGCAGGTGCACCTTCTTCTTTTGTTTTTAATATAGATTCTTTAGTCCCTGATGTAACTAATAATATGGAGTTCAAGAAGCATGTATTTGAAGCCTTGAATTGACCACTTGTAAGGGCTGACTTCCCTTCCCTCCCGGTATGTCCCTACACTGGTGCAGGCTCCATAACACTGTGTTCTTCTCCTTGAGATCACAGTATACAAAGGTCTGTTTTTATCTACATTGATGTAAGGGCAATACTTTAGTTAATACATTTTTAGCCAAAGGTTTTTATGCTATATGGCGATCTTTTTTTCCTGTATGACTCCTTCCTGTTGACTGGTGGAGCTGATTAGTCTCTATATGCCGAGCTTATATTATTATGCTTTCTTGATATTGGTCCCTGAAAGCTTGATTGTAGAATCTGCACTGCTGTACAATCCACAAACTTGTTCCTGTGATGTTAAAGACCCTATCAGTTTTGCTTGTTTGGCACTCTGCTGCTGGCAGGTAGCCCACACCATTTGGTAAGAGTACCCTATTACCTTCACTGGTGGTGGCAGCACATTTGATGGTGAATATTGTTTCTTTGCCGAATCGAGCACACACCTCTGATGGTTGTCCTTGGCTAGAAGTCTGTTGGACTCATCTAAGCGTCACTTGACACAGTTTATTGGACATTTAGGTTCTCAATATGTTTGTGTATATGTTGTTTCACTATTTTGCATACTAGTCTTGCTTTGACTGCAATGTCATTAATGTATTTTTAATTGTGTCACGTATATGTTTGCATTATTACATATATCACTAGTTACCTAGTGCTGCATTCATTTTGAATCTATATCTATCTCTGCAAAATCTGCAACGCTCGATAGCCTCAGTGCCGGGATCAAGGCACCAACAATAGTAAGAGGCCATTTGGCGACGCTATGTTTTTATTTATATATATTTTTACAATAAATCACACTATGGTGGTCTCCCTCTTTTTCTGTTCCTCATTGTTGTGATTTGGAGCTGGATTGGAAAAGGGAACATAGAGCAGCGTATGGATTTCTGAACTATTGGTTTTGTGAATCAAGCCTATTTGACCTCTTTTTAACTAAAAAGGTCAACACCTTGTGGTAAGGAGCCATCTATTTGAGCACTATTTGTGGTGGAATTCGTACTTGGTGGAGGTGGAACTGCCTTTATCAAATCCTCAGGACTTTATTGAGCACAAACTCTTTTAACAGAGATTTTTCACAAATAGACTTTATTTGTTTGTTTCTGTACCAATGGTGTACATCACTATTAGTATCACTGTTTCACTAACTATTATTGCATTATATGTGTATGTGGGTTGTGGTATTTACTTTTGTATTTATATTTATCTAATTATTTAGCGCCCCTATTTTCACCTATGTTCACAATATTCAAATCAGATTACTGTTTTTTGGGGAGCAGCTTATCATTCATATATCAGTCTTAATTGATCACATTATATTTATTTATTTATATTTATTTTGGCGCGAGATTTCAATTTTCCATATACTGATGTTAGGTATAAACTGTGTGATTGATAAGTATACAAGAGAATAACTGACCTTTGTCAAGGTTAATACAAAGTGAGAGTTATATTTATTTTAAATAGTTAGGTATTACAGCATTCTTTCTGGAATATTTATGATGATTTAAACAGAGTTTAGTGTTAAAAAAATCTTTTCCACTTTTCTAGTAAGAATGGAAGCACAAAGAGTTCTTAAGTAATAGTGCATATTCCTCAATATTCTTGTATTCACATACTGTGAATTTAGAGGAAAATGTCTATGAACATTTATACAATGACTTTAAAACATCTCCCATTGTATAAGTCACAAGCTCACAAGGAGGAAAGATGAAACATAGAGACAACATGCCTCAATAGCACTTTCTTAACAGAAGGCCACTCATAAGGGGAATTAATTTCTACATTACATTATTTCTAAGAAAGACATGTTGAGCCTTCTATTTAAATAAGTTAGTCCAGGAATATATTTCTGTTTAATTTGTTTTCACTATTTTGGTTTTGTTTCTTAGATACAGCACAAACATATCCCAGGATGTGTTAAATATTCTTTAACCACTTGCCGACCGCCCATTGTAAATATACGTCCTGTTTTTAAAGATGGATATCTCGATAACGGCAGCAGCTGCTGCCACAACCGAGATATCCATCTCTTCAGTGGGCGGTCCTGTCAATGATAACAGGGGTCTCCGCGGCGGATTCTCCCGCGCCCTCCGCCGCTTACCGGAGCCGTCGGTAGCGGCGGAGGCGATCGCGTCCTTTGGGTTTTAGAGCCATGTGGGGATGTGAGTGAGGGCAAAATGGCCCCCACCTGTCCCCATAGCTCTGCTGGGCGGAAGTGACGTCAAAATGTCAGTCCCGCCCATGCGTCTTAAAGAAAAAAAATGTTTTTGTCATTTAAAAAAATGACAGTTTCAATTTTTTTTTTCCATTTAAGTCTAAATATGAGATATGAGGTCTTTTTGACAGCAGATCTCATATTTAAGAGGACCTGTCATGCTTTTTTCTATTACAAGAGATGTTTACATTCCTTGTAATAGGAATAAAAGTGATATTTTTTTTAAATTTTAGTGTAAAAAATGATAAAATAAATAAAAATAAATAAGAAAACAAAAAAATAAAATTTTAAAGCGCCCTATCCCGACGAGCTTGCGCACAGAAGCGAACACATACGCGAGTAGCGCCTGCATATGAAAATGGTGTTCAAACCACACAAGTGAGGTATCACCGCGATCGTTAGAGAGAGAGCATTAATTCTAGCCCTAGACCTCCTCTGTAACTCAAAAAAACCTATAGAATTTTTTAAACGTCGCCTATCGAGATTTTTAAGGGTAAAAGTTTGACGCCATGCCACAAGCGGGCACACTTTTTAAGCGTGACATGTTGGATATCATTTTACTCTGCGTAACATTATCTTTCACAATATATAAAAACATTGGGCCAAATGTATTATTTTTTAATTCCAAAAAGTACATTTTTTCAAAAAAAAGTGCGCTTGTAAGACCGCTGCCCAAATACGGTGTGACAAAAAGTGTTGCAATGACTGCCATTTTATTCTCTAGGGTGTTAGAAAAAATATATATAATGTTTGGGGGTTTTAAGTAATTTTCTAGCAAAAAAAAATGTTTTAGTCTCGTAAACACTGAATCTGAAAAACAGGCTCGGTGCTTAAGTAGTTAATCAGGATGATCTGGATTTAGTTTACAACTTGAGCATTTAGTCGGCCATTTTTATTATTTAATTCTAGAAGTGCAAAAATACCTATTATTTTTTGGAAAGAGGTATCACATAGCTCAATATAAAGACATGCAAAAAAGGGATACTTCCATGTAAGTAGGATTTTTAATGTTAATTCCACCTAAAGACACATGTTCTAACAATGCTCCCCCTGATCAATTTTACTTTATTTGTAGCCAGAACTGTAATACAACATTTTATTTGTATAGAATAGGGAAGGGTTAAACACCTTTGCAGGTTGTTTTTATGTAAACCATTGAAACAATTTGGCATAATTTCCTGTCTCGAGGTGTACGAGAGTAATTTTCCAAGTAAGGGGAATTTCCCTCATAGGCCTCGTACACACGACCAAGGAACTCGTCGGGAAATACACATCTAGCCCGACGAGGAACACGACGAGGAAATTGAGACTCCCGTCGAGGAAAAAGAGAACTTGCTCTCTTTTTTCCTCGTCGAATTCCTCAACAGTTTTCTCGATAAAAAGCATACACACGACCGGTTTCCTCGGCAAAAAAGCTCTGCCACCAAGTTTCTTGATGGATTCTGACGAGGAAACCGTTCGTGTGTACGCGGCCTTAGACAGTTGTCACCTAAACAGGTGTTCCTATTGGAAGGTTAACCCTCTCCTTTTGTTCCTGTGACAACTCAAAACATTTTGGATTTCACCCTTTATGTCTTGGTGGCAATGGTGACCAGTTCAAATAGAAAGGTTATATCTTCCCAATGGTGACACAGACAGAAATAAAAAAAGTTTATAGAGTGTCTATTAAACCACATAGACAGTGTGAATTTGCACAAATCCCCCCCCGCCCAATCAACACAGACAGTGCTGACAATACCTCCTGCCAAGCAATTGTCTGCTCCCAGCAGGGAAGCAGTCTCTGCTGGAGAAGACAGTGATTATTGCTAGAGGCCATAGTGAATCCAGCAGGCTAGTTGTACCCAAGTTAATCGATAAATCAACTTGGTACATTCAGTCTGTCCACACATGGTTCGAATCTCCAGATTTGATCCATCCAGCCAGCCTTACTGCTTTATTCAAACTAAAAAAAAACAAAGTCTTGTCTTTATGTACTTTTTAATATCATTCCGTAAAACACATATGAATATACCTAAATTAAAAGGATGGTTCACAATTTTCAGATTCCAAACCTAATAAGACTCCGAGCTGATTTACTAAAGGCAAATAGTATGTGTACCTTGCAAGTGCAGTTGCACTTGTTTTCCCCCAGAACTTACTGAATATGTTGAAGCTTCACTTCACATGCACAGGCTGGATGATGGAAATCATCAGAGCTTCAAAACATTTCACTTTTCTGGTGAAAATGAGAGCAACTGCACTTGTTAAGCACACTTGTCAACCCATTTGCCTTGCCTTTTGATCTGAGGTTTTGACTTTTTTACATCTGTAATCTATTTTGGATATTCCCATTTAAGTTTTTCTCCAGATACAGAGCAAAAGCAAAGGGTCTGTGTTGATAGGCTGTGGACCTTTGTTGATGGCATTAGATTGACATCAGTTTGAAATGCTTCTGAGCTCATTCATTTCACCTGCAGTTGACCTACTTCTGATCTGCATTTTAACTCCTTCAAGTGGATTTTGCCTTTCAATAAATTTTTATGGGAATGCAAACCCAACCTCACTTGATGCAAACAATAGTCCCTTGACAGATGACCTTAAACACTCCAAATTTAACATAATTACCTCTTCAGACAGTTATCCCCCAGAACAGATATCCCCATAGGAAGATTTCCGCCCTTCTTCCTATTCTGTGACTACCAAAATCTTTTAGATTTCCTGTCACTTCCTGCCCCAATAACAATGGTCATATAGAGAAGATATACAGGTCACAGACAGCAATAAAAATGGACAGGTTTTATCATTTACTGTTCTATCAAAACTAAAAAATACGTTTTGGGTACAGCTTTAAATATACACAAATTAAACATATGCACGCATTTGCCTAACCAATATGTAGCATTCTACAAAATTTAAAGCACACTTTCATCCAAAAAGTAAAGTGCAAATCATCTCTTCTCTTGCCTCCAGCATCTAAAACATTTGCAGCTTTTTTTTCAGAGGATGGGTACCTTTTTTTGACAGGCACCCACTCTCAATTTCTCAATGCTCCCATAGGCGAGAATGGCATGCACTTGACCTGCCCCCCTGCTGTCCACTCAACACCCTCCTGGGACATATTACACATCCTAGGGGGGCTACAGGACTAGTCTCGCTGCACTTTCTTGCTTTGTGCATGCATATTGCAAAGCCAACTGTGAGATATCAGAAAATTATATCTGGCTCCCAAATTCAAGATGGTGGCACCAAAGAGCCAAAGCCCAGCACAGAAAAGACTGTGAGGAAGACAGCACTGGTCTCCATGTACTGGTAAATAATTGTTTCTTGAAAGTCAGTAGTTAAAAAATCCATCTATAGCTCAAAGTTAATACAATACTTATAGGTTTATACTTTTAATTCGATAATATTGTGATATAGTTATGTTACCCTAGCACAGTGGTAGGGAACCTTGGCTCTCCAGCTGTTTTGCAACTACAAGTCCCATGAGACATTGCAAGACCCTGACAATCACAGGCATGACTCCTAGAGGCAGAGGCATGATGGGATTTGTAGTTTCACCACAGCTGGAGAGCCAAGGTTGCCTACCCCTGCCCTAGCATGTCATGGGCATGGTCTATTTTACTTCATTTTTGTATCATCGTTTTTTTTATTCACTTTACTGGGCCATGTAAGATTCAGCTCAAAAAGTCATACACAAAATGGTGAAAAAATGCCAGTGATGGAAACCCATCAGCGTTACAGACAGAAAAGTTATTATCCAAAAGTTAAGTGACACAAAGAAGCATCAATTATTCAAAGGTATAGTTATGAATGTTTTATTTTCTATTTGCAGTATGATCAGAAAAAGAGATATCATGTTTGATTGTTTTAGTCAGGCAAACAAAAGAATAACTTGCTGAGAGATAGAATAGAAATTTAGAGAACATATTATCCCAAGATGTTCTGCCACTTGTGTGTTTCCAAATATACACTGTCAATCTAAACTGGAAAACCAATCCGCAAGGAAGTAAGATGGCATGTACAGTTCTATTTGGTATGGTCTACAATTTGGAATCTTTGTCAATGGAAATGTTGTTTACTGTAACACATGATGCTCTTTCTGTGTTTTTTTCTTATTTTGCAAACCCAAGGATAGTGTATCCTTGGTGTCACACACCATTTATTAAGTAACCGTTTAAAATGTGTTGTACTAAAACGCTGTGATAGTTCCAAATTGTTATGCTGCATGTCTGTGTTTAATTTTTCGAGTTGCTGGGGATTGGAACACAGAAAGGTTAAAGGTTAGATTGGCTCTTCATGATGAACTCTACACTCCAACTTATAACCAGAAATAGACCAGTCACATATGTATGTATTAACCTCCATAAACCAAGAAACAGTCATTTGATTTATTCACAAAGGAAATGTAATGGATCTACAAAGCAAAAACTCTATCTTTCTGTGCCCATGGAATGTCACACAGCACACTATGGAAATTGAGTTCCAGTCCTGTGGTGTCTCTGGCACACAGTAAAACACACTGAAGTCCCTGAGAAATTTTGGTGAATGTCACATATGCCATATCAGTCACAACCTCAAAAAGCAATCAATGCCGGCAGGACTGGATCTTCCTCTACATAGTGGGGTTGATTTATCAAAACTAGAGAGTAAATCTGGTGCAGCTGTGCACAGTAGCCAAACAATCTCTAACTTCAATTTGTAATATTTAAGCTCTGACAAAATATCTGAAAGTTGATTGGTTTTTATGCAGAGCTGCATCAGATTTTGCACTCTCAAGTTTTGTAAAGCAACCCCAGGGTGTCGTGTGAGATACTCTAGTCTTCACATTGATCTTTTTTCTGCTTTTTCTTATGAGTGCATTTTTGCAGACTATTTCAGTTTACCAAACCTTAGATGTGGTGGCTGAAAATTGTTGTAAACCTAGTCATTCATTTTGAACTAAGCACATATATTTGTAGTGCTTACTTATCTCTCTCCAAAGCTCTGAGTGTAATTTCTCTCTGATGCTTTGTTCCTCTTGTCAGCATCAGTCACTTCTGACAAGTTTTCTCAACACATGAGATACATTTGTGTTGGGAGGGAGAGGGAGAGCTTATAACCGAGCTTGTCTATTGTATGTGCTGAGACAGATGAAGAAAGATTTTTAACACAATCAGCACTTCTGAAAGGGTGTAGAGAGGGGAAGACTGCTAGTAAACTAATAAAACCTATGTAGGAATATTTGTTTCATCTCGATCACCTGAGGCTGTTCACTTTACTCGGTATATGTGAGGGTTTGCAACCACTTCAAAGTAAGACAAAGCTGAGACTTAATAAAAAATGAAAAATGGAGGGCGCTAAAGATTCCTATAAAGAACAATAGGTGATTATAGTGTTTAGTGGTTAGAGGAGCAGCTTTATTTAGTTTATCTTTATACTGTATCAACTCAAATCGAATTTTGGCGCGGAATCACACCCCCTTTTTTATCCAAAGCTGAGACTTAAACTGAGCATTTATCAAAAGCGTTTTTTTTGTTCAACTAGTGGGTTTAAAAAAAAACATAAATCTCCTTTGATGTGCTATTGTATTCTGAGTGCAGGGATTCCCTGTCAGAATACACGGATTAGCGACTGCAGTGGCTTATCAAATGCAGGTTTTCCAGCAGAAGCAAAACACATGGATTGAATCCGTCCGGTTCCTGCTGAACCAGGCAAATTTTAAAATGTGTATACCCAGCTTTACTGGGTAGATCACCAGGTGAAAATAAATGAAAAAAAGCCTTAAAGTGGTTGTAAAGGGAGAAGTTTTTTTTATCTTAATACATTCTATGCATTAAGATAAAAACTGTTCTGTGTGCAACAGCCTCAGCCCCCCTAATACTTACCTGAACCCCATCTCTATCTAGCGATGTCCATGAGTGCCCCGTGCGTCCAGGACTCTCCCTCCTGATTGATTGAGACACAGCAGTGGTGCCATTGGCTCCTGATGCTGTCAATTAAACTCAGTTAGCCAATCAAGAGAGATAGGGGGAGGGGCTGAACCACAGCTCCATGTCTAAATGGATACACAGAGCTGCAGCTCGGCCTCTGGGGTCCCCATAGTAAGTTGCTTGCTGTGGGGGCACTCAACAGAAGGGAGGGACCAGGAGCTCCAGCCAGGGACCCAAGGAGAGGAGGATTTGGGCTGCTCTGTGCAAAACTACTTAATTTTAATCTATTTAATGTACAGTTCTACTTATTTGATTAAACTGAATAAATGCACTGCACAGAGCAGGCAAGTATAACATGTTGTTATTTTAATAGAGTAAAAAAATGACTTTACCTTCACTTCAAAAAAAAAATGAATGCAGTCATCACATCTAAGAATTGGTAAACTGCAAATTAATAAATGTTTGTTTTTGTCTGTAATACCAGTTTAATGGAAATAGTAATGGAATGTTCAAGCTGATTTGATGTACCAAAAAAGAAAAATAGCTGTTTTGAAAAAACACAAATCCCAGAAATCCCTGTTAGGCAAAATCTCATGGATATGTTGTGACATCCAGTTCTTCAATCGCTGTTGCTAGTTTGAAGGTTTTAATCATTTATTCAGTTTAATCAAATAAGTAGAACTGCACATTAAATAATTAAAATTAATTTAATGACAGCAAGCATTCTTTGCTAAGCAAATACTTGTCTATTGATTGCTATACAATGGAAGTGTCATACATACAGAGTTCTAAACAAACATCTTTTCATCATTTTTGTTTTCTACTTCCCATAATTCATTATGGCTCCTTTTATCTTTAATTATACATTTGAATGAAATATTGTACTTTGAATTTAGACTTTACACATTATTCTTTAGGACAGGGTGTCCAAACTTTTTTTTAAAGAGGGCCAGATTTGATGAAGTGAACATGCGTGAGGGCCGACCATTTTGCATGACATTCTTTGAACCATTAAAATTTGGTCTAAGTGTGTTCTCTTGAGCAACTAATACACTGCCCAACATAATTATCTTGCCTTTGTGGCTGTGTGTGGTGAAGAGAAGAGCTCGGGCGTATTATTTGGATACACTGTATATATCTCTTTTGTGGCCCTAACGAATCTCCTCAGGACTAAGGATGAGCTTAGTTGTGTTATTTGGATATACCGTATTTATCGGCGTATAACATGCACAGGCTTACCATTGCCATGAATGCAGCCTCACCATTGCCATGAATGCAGCCTTACCATTACTATGAAATCAGCCTTACATGTGCCATGAATGCAGCCTTACATGTGCCATGAATGCAGCCTTACATGTGCCATGAATGCAGCCTTACCATTGCAACTAATGCAGCCTCACATGTGCCATAAATGCAGCCTTACCATTGCCATTAGTGCAGCCTGATTGATGCCCATCTGCAGCTTCAGAGGGAAAACAGGGGGCGTGAGTGCCGACAGATTACAAACAGGAGAATTTCTTGTTTACTTGGTTACCTCTTTAATACAAAGTCCCGCCTCTTATGATAGACAGAACAGTCATCCAATGGCATCCCAGGAGACTGGACTTCCTATTACAGATGCTGCTGAGTAAACAGGAGATTCTCATCACGTATTCTGATGGCGCTCATCCCGCCCCCTCCCTGTCCCCTCCGAGGCAGTGCCGATAAATACGGTATATATCTTTTTTGGCCCTGGGGGCCACAAACAATATAAATATCCAAATCCTCAGGGGGTCCATATTAAATCACCAGGGGGGCCGCAATTGGCCCGCGGGCCGCACTTTGGACATGCCTGCTTTAGGACATAAGCTGTTTCTCAAAAGAGTTTATTAGCAATCTCAAATGTTCTTTCCTTTTATTGAACTGACCAAACCTAAGATGAAGCCATGCTCTACTACTACCAATGACTGTTTGTACCTAAGCCTTTTAAACTATAAAGTTATGTGCATAATATAATTCTACTTCTCCAGGGGACAAAAGTTCAGTCTTAAACAGAAGTTTAAACTGAACACTGAAGTTTGCTGATCTGGTGTGAAACGTAAACCCTTCTGTAGTTTATCCCATATCATTACTTTGGTATTATAGACAATAAAATAGCATTACTGTCTACCTTGAATGTTTTAACAGTGGCAAGGTTATGTTCACGCACTGCTAGAGTTAACTGGATTCAGTAAAGAGTAGATGTTAAGGCACAAAAACATTGCTGAGCTCAGCAGACAGACTGGGTGCCAATCCAGCTTTTGCTTAGTGCTATTCATGAGGAAACGAATTACTCAAATCAAGTTGCATTACCCATCAAAATGAAGAGGCAAAGAGAAATTCTCTGAGAGATAAACTCTCTTTTCTAATGTGCCCTTTTCAGATGAAATAATTAAGGAAAGTGTGCAATGCAGTCAATTTTCAGTAACACTTCACTTGAAATGTTCCATCATTACAAACTCATTAGATGCTTGTGCAGATCCCGCATGTTTTTCCCACAGGCATTTCAATGCAATTTAGTGTTAATGAACACTTAAAAACACTTCCGGATTAAGTTGTTGCAACAATAGATGTGATGAACTATAAAGTTGCATTAAAAAAATCAGTCTTCCATTCAGTGCTTTCCTCAAAGTGATACACTTTATAAGGAGAAGACTTGAGTCTTAAAAAGCTCTCAGTATGCTTACTGCTTGCATATATTAATCTTAACACCTTGTACGCTTACTGTATATACAGGGAATTGGGTATACAGAAATCCTGCAGTGCAATTATACATATAGATGAATAAGAAGTATTATATAACTAGATAATACATTCACTGAACGGTTGGACTTTGCCGCAGGGTTATTGAAGCAGGGTAACAAATGTTCTCCAAGAGCCATGTTTATGAAAAAGAAGCATTATGGGAAATAATGCAGAGGCAAAAACAGCAAGTAGTGTCTGTCAGATTATGTGTTCGGAATTAAAATATTTCTTATCAACTTCACACTGCCATTTTTAAAAACAGCTTGTAGTCTAATAAACTTATAACCAAATTGTTCTTGTATTTTTTTTTTCTTTCAAGATTGATAATTAATTTCATGCTGGTTGCTAAAAAGCAGAGAATGTAAATGCATACTAAAATGACAAACACATTTTAAAGGTAACATGTACTAAGAGACTTTTGCCCTGTACACACGATCGGTTCGTCTGATGAAAACGGAACGATGGATTTTTTCATCAGATATCCGATGAAGCTGACTTTCCTCAGTCTTGCCTACACACCATTGGTTAAAAATCCGATCGTGTCCAATGCGGTGATGTAAAACACAATGACGTGCTGAGAAAAATGAAGTTCAATGCTTCCGAGCATGTGTCGACTTGATTCTGAGAATGCATGGATTTTTGACCGATGGATTTCCCCACAGACGATAGTTTTTTTCTATCGTTTTTTTAACCATAAGAAAAATTTAAACAGGTTCTATTTTTTTTCACCGATGGAAAAAAAAACGATGGGACCCACACACAATTGGTTCGTCCGATGAAACCGGTCCATCGGTCTGGTTTTATCAGACGAACTGATCATGTGTACAGGGCATTACTGTATGTAGGCTGCCATTTCTGCACCTTCCTGAAAATGGCAGTGACTATGGGGTTGATTTACAAAAACTAGAGCATGCAAAATCTGGTGCAACTCTGCATAGTAACCAATCAGCTTCCCGGTTTATTGTCAGCTTAAAACGATACTAAAGCCATGTTATTTTGTTTAAAAAAAAAAAAAAACATGGTATACGTACCAGCTCTGTGCAGTGGTTTTGGGGGGCTGAATGCATTAAGGTAAAAACCTTGTGCATTTACAGCTACTTTAAGTGAGCAATCTGAAGGCAGAAGTTGATTGGCTACATTTACTACTTCATTAGATTTTGCACTCTTCAATCTTAGTATATCAACCCCTATGTGTCACGATGATTCAAATGGTTTGACTTACTAAAGAGATATAGACTGCTCACTTAGCTTAGTAAATAAGGTAAAGCCGTTTCCACATTGGCTTCAAATGCTGTGCAAGCAAAAAAATTTTTTTTCCTTGCATATAACTCAATAGTTATAAAGGGCACAGCTTTACTTAAAATACAAAGCTTATTAAAATTCACTTTCCAAAGTTTTTACCTTTACTAAGTAAGGGGTTCAATACGTTTGGTATATCAACCAAAAAAAAAAAATACTATCTAAGTTTACTGGACCTAGAACAAACATGCAGATTAGTTACTCTGATTTCACAGTGATTGACCAGATGCATGTTGTTATTTGTATTTCACCCAGAAATTGGGCCAGCCAAACAACAACATTGTCAACATTGACAGCCCACATATTTATCTCAGTACAGTATTTTTAATTTTTTGCTTAGCTTGTGTTTGAAAACGTAAACGCTAGAAATAAAGTTAATAGAATGCAGAGAGCAAGAAGAAGAGTGCATCGACTTACAACAAAGTAGTAGAGCAGGGAAGATCTTGCCATAAAACGAGGTCTGCAGTTCCCAACACAGACGTCCACGAATCCAGCATGCTGGCTTGGCTTGGCATCC
Organism: Rana kukunoris; assembly: GCA_029574335.1. NCBI lineage: Eukaryota > Metazoa > Chordata > Amphibia > Anura > Ranidae > Rana > Rana kukunoris. Next base: position 123,633,307 of record CM056051.1, read on the forward strand.
CCTATTTCACATACAATTCTAAAAGTATTAAAACAAAGAGGTTAGTGGGGGCTTTTTTAAAAGCAATTTATTGCTGGATAGTAATATATAGGTTACTGGACACACTTCTTCATTAAGCTGTCACTAATGAAAGTGCATTGGTGGTTGAGTGCTATCTGTAACAGGCATGAATGACAACCTGCGTGCATGCTTACTGCTTTAACATTTTGAAATCTCTTTGAGGCCCCGTACACACGGTAGAGAACCTCGACGGGCAGAACACATCGATCCGCCTGTCGAGGTTCTCTGCCGGCCGTCAGAATCCGCGACCCGCCCGTCGGGAAAAGTGCAACCAGCCATTCATCCCGACGGGCTGTCGAGCAAATAGAGAACCTGTTCTCTATTTGCTCGACGGGTTTCCCGATGGGCGGGGCTCGCCGAGAGCGTACACACGGCCGAGGTTCTCGGCAGAATGCGGCTCCCAGCGAGGTTCTCGTGTGTATGGGGCTTCACTGTTAGGCCACGTACACATGATCAGACATGATGGTATGTACGCACATCAGACCAAAAGACCACTTCAGACATGCGCTGGATTTTGGTCCGATGGTTGGGCGTACTAACCATCGAACCTGTCCGACGGACAGGTTTCCAGCGGACAAGTTTCTAAGCATGTTTAGAAACTTTTGTCCGCTGGAAAACTGTCCGACCAGTTTCAGCGGACATGTTCGATCGTGTGTACGCGGCCTAACTGCAATCAAACATATAAATGCAAAAGGAAGTTGCTGCTCCAGGTGAGTCTGCTGTAAATATCTGGGTGCACATTTAGCCTGTCAATGCACAACATATTCCTCTCTCTAGGACCAGAACTTGCTGCAATCTGTTTTATTTGTACTTAAATGCTGTACATTCAGGAAAACTGTAGAACTAAGATGCATTTCACAGCAAACAACACTTACTAGGGAGCCCTATTTTGCATGAAATGTGTCTTCAAGACCCAGAGACAATACTTAAACTGAAATCTGGACTTCAGATTCCAGCAAAGCTATTGTAAAATTGGCACCTTTCCTTGTGTTTTGATAGACGGGCACAGAACAAAATATCGTTTTTTAGAAGACAAGAAAACAATCCATTCAAGACAAATGTCATTATCAAAATTCCTTCAAAATACATTTATGATTGGTAAATTAAGAAGTTCTTTCTTTTTTTATGGATAACACTAAAGTGTATAATTATCAACAAAAACATACTGTTCTGCAGGAATATATTCTTCAATCAAAGGAGTGCATTTGACTTCTGCCACTTTGACATCATTTTCTATTTCCCAAAACTCAAGTCCTAAATTTTCTCCACGAATGGTTACTTTTGTGCCTCCTTCACGGGGACCTGTAACTGGAATGATCTGAAAAAAAAAAAAAGAAAAGAAAAAAGCATGTTAGTAAAGCAAGCTTTATACATAGACAACAGGAATGTTAGCATGTTAACATGGGTTACTAAGGTTGCAGATGCAAACAGGAATGCATTTGTTCAAGTCTCCAACAACCCACAACAGTAAATTATGAAGTATTATTTTTTGCAAATGTTCTAGTCAGTGTTGTTGCTTTGAGGACACTTTTGGCAAAGAGGATTAATATATGTTTGCATCATGCATAGTGATATCACCACTATATGGTGCAATCCCCTAAAGGGAACCTTTAAGGATATAGACATGAAAGCTCCCGACAATGTCTTGTTTTCAAGGTGCAAATTCCAGGGTTGTCATCCTGGATGCCCTATACAGTGATCATAGGGAGATTCCAACTTTTAAGGCTTCAAAGACTACTTGATCCAAGTCAGTGATTTACCAGAAAGAGAAGCAGGGAGCATGATTTAATTTCTGTAAATTTATGTGATTTTCCTAGTAGCAGTAACATTTAAAAAAAAAATATCTTATATATTTTATTCTGTGATAAAATTATCAGCTTAACAAATTTTAAAATCAAATAAAATTGGCAGCATGACACAGACAATTCTTCCCATTACATGATTAGGGGCTAGCAGAGGTTGTGGAGAAGATGTAGATTTTGTAACATCATTAATCCCAGTTGCCTAAAGCCAAACACAAACCCTTGTAGGTCTAAGCAGTGAATACATAATTAGCTCTGTGGTGGAAGTTTGCTGCCCCAGGGACTTGTGATAAGCTCTTATTGAGCTTTGTGCCCTCCAACTCCTCTGCAAGCATTCCTAACCTTTATAGGATGCTATTGAATACACTACACTTTGATGGATTGCTTCCCTTCTTAAGTTTTAATTAGTGCAAGAAGAAAATGCTTAAAATAAATATATCATTTGCACTGAAGTAAAGCAGTACAAGCCTAAATGACATTTCTCTGCAAAGTTGTGTGAGTTTTAGCTTCTTATTGTTGTTCATCTGGTGAACGTCCCAATTATCTTTTCCAAATGTTCTTTTAACTTAATTTAAACCATTTTATGCCACAAACTAAAAGCACAACTAGGATGTAAAAAGTGATGTAATAACTGACTTCAGGTAACTGTAAAACATGGTACCATGTATGTGTTCTGAATAATAAGCACTTATTAACTAGCTATACAAAAAAAGTATATTAAAAGGGTCGTAAATGCAGAAGTTTTTTTTATCTTAATGCATTCTATGCATTAAGATAACAAGCCTTCTGTGTGCAGCAGCCCTCCTCAGCACCCCTAACACTTAGCTAAGGTCCCTCTCTGTCCAAGCAATATCCACAAGTGTCTCATGCGTCCAAGAGTCTCCCAAACTGATTGGCTAAGACACAGCAGCAGCGTCATTGGCTCCCACTGCTGTTAATCAAAGTCAGCTAGCCAATCAGGAGAGAGAGGGGATGGGGGCCAGGTCGGGGCTCCGTGTCTGAATGGACGCAGATAGATGTGACTCGGCTGGGGTGCCCCCATAGCCAGCTCCTTGAGGGAGGGGCCAGGAGCACATTAGAGGTACCCCAGAAAAGGAGGATGTGGGTTGCTCTGTGCAAATTCACTGCAACAGAGGAGGTAATTATAACATGTTTGTTATTTTTATAGGAACAAAATGAGACTTTACAATCACTTTAACTGGAACTTCATAATAACACTGTCAACCACTGGTGTCCCTACACTGCTTGTTTTATACTCTGGATCTAAGACCTGCAATCACTGAACATTGAAACTGCTATAAAAAAGAGGAAGTGAAGATCATTAATTTGAAATATTTTTGATGTTCTATGCTATTTACCTCTTGTATTCTAGTGCTAGAAAATGTCTAATTGTTACTGCGCCATGGGAACCTGAAGATCTGTGTATGCACAGTGTCTGTGTGCGTAGTATACAGAAGTTTTGTGTAGGTGTATGTGTAAGGTGCAGTGATCATGCATGTATGTGTTCTCCAAGCAGAGGGCAGACGTTGTGGCGTGGCCAACTTGTTCGGCATGCTGTATGCTTTCCAATACGAGTTAACAATGGAAATGTGGCTTGTGTTTTGACAACCTGAGGTATCAGAAGCACATGGTACAATGCTTTATAGTAATGCTGGATGGGACAGGGTGGCTGGGATATCTTATGCCTAAGATATTAACTTTACTAGGCTAATATATTAGAACTAATATATTAAATATACTAGGTTATATGATGCTGCAGTAAGTGGTGCATAAAATTATTTTATAATCAATGTGAATAATAAATGTTATAATAATGTTTTAGTACATTAAAAGTCGGTGGATATTTTCTTTCTGGCTCTATACCACCCTACCAACTGATTGCTAAATGTTGGTGGAAAAGCTTTATTCTATAAAGAGGGGGATGGCTCTGCTCAGGGCCTGCAGCCTGCATGAGAAAAAAATGGGAGGCCAAGCTTTAGGATGTAGCCACCTGCAGCACCTGGACCACACTTAGGTAACTTCCTAGCAAGGACTCTACCTCTTCCCTCTGGGAAGGTACAGTATGCACCATGCAGCATGGGTGAGTTAACCAGGAATTATCTTCACTGCATTGTTGGACTGTATTCTTTGGCTTATTCAAAAGTCTGTTCAACTGATTTTTTGCCTGGTATGAAGTTATTTAAAGGGTTGAACATGGTATATGGCATATTTAGTAGAACAGGGCCTGTAAATCACATACAGGGGTGTAGAGGAAAGAGTGAAAGGCCACCTCAAGGGGTTCACGCAACAAAATGAGTTGGGGGGGAAGTATGTAGTCGCTACAGGTTATCATCAACTGGTGGGAATGTAATAACAGCCAGACAGCAGAGAGTGGTAACAGGCATGGGTGACAGGTTTGCTGTTAGCGAGGGGGTGGTACTCACTAGTGGTTGTTTCCCCAGGGGCAATTGGGCTTGAACTTGCAGTACAGAGACCCCAAGGACTTAGCCACATGGTACAGGAGAAGTGAAGGGGGTAAATTAAGTGCACGCATGAGGTCCACACTTGGTGCACAGCAGGACCCCATTCTGTCATTGGGGGTGAGGTGGCAGAGGAAAGGTGGACTGGTGGAGAGGGACACAGGCTTTATGGTATTCCCCTCTAAATGCTACATTCTGGAAGACAAGGTATGCAACGACACAGGACAAAGAGTTCTACAGAAGGAACCTGTATGTTGCTACATATTTGAACAAGTTGAATGGCTAATTTCTACTCTAGGATTCCAGTTAAAGTTGGATTCATATGACTGCAGCCCCGCCTAGTCCAGGACATTAGTGAGTGTGTGCATGAGAAAGATACCCCCCTACATTCAGAGTAGGTCCTGTTCACAAACCATTTCAGATACAGGGTAGCAAAGATTGTCTCCTTATTTCTCCCACCACACGGGTCCTTTAATCCACAAAAAAAATTCCTTTCCTTTTTATTATTATAAAAACATCTGAGGTTAAAGAAGTAGAAAATCTTTCCTCTATAAATCAATAGCAGATTAGCTGCAATAATTTACTCATGTGAACAACACAAGGGCCCTGAATAAAGTTAGAAAATGTAATGTACTGTAATTTTGAATTCTATAGTTCTTTTATTTGCATGAAGACCAGATAAGGTTGACGTGTAATACCGAGCCTCTATGACCGCAAGAACTGAAATTTAATGAATAAAAGCGGCATGCTAGGGAGAAAAGAACTAGATGATGCTGGACATCCTCCATCCAGTAAATGAGTTGCTCTCTGTCTAATTTGCTTTACGAAGCTTACAGTGAAATTAGAATAAGCTATTTCAGAACAGGAGACAAGGCTGTACAGCTGTCCAAGACTGAAGGTCAGGCTGGAGTAGAGCTTTGCCACTTATACTCTTTGGTAAATAACTCCCTTAACATTACTATCTGAGAGACAAAAGCTTAAAAGTGTAATAACCCAAGTTTAAATTGAGTTCTGTGCAATCACTCTTTAAATGTCTCTTCAAAGTACTGTTTAATTAGGAGACATTTCCATGCTAATGTCTTGCTGGCTTGCCGATAATCTGGCATGCAAGTTAGAGTTTAATAATTAATGGGAGAAGAGAAGGCTTATCCAATATTATATATTATTCAATAAACTAATTTGATTCATACCTCATTAATCTGAATAGGATTTTAGTTACATTAAACATTTCATATAACACACCAAATATCCCTATTTCATCCTGTTGTGGGCAATTTTTCATGCATTTGCCAGACATTATGTGAAATATAATTAATGGAGACTTATTACATCAAATCAATGCTAATACAGAAATGAATTGGCATTCTTTTCCTAATTTTCAAATTGACAGTTTAGCCGCCACCTCTTTGCTGAAAATTCCCAGTACAAAGAAATCAGCTTTCTCCTAACAGTATACAGATCCATGGGTTCCGTGATGAAAAGTGTTTTTACATCAGATATCCTGGTGTATTCTTCATGAAGCTGACAAAGCATCATTTTGTTTATTAGTAAAGGCTTTTAAAGTATTATTAGTGAAACATTTTTTTTCCCTCTACAGAAGGGAACAGGCAGCGTGAAATGTATTCCGATCAGTGTAAGAGTGACTGACCCACTGTACTGTAGGTTCAAGTTAATGAGGACATGCGTAAATTAGGCTCTTATCACACTGAAGGTGTATCAACGGGACTGTTTGTTAACCAAGGTATGGTGTTAGTTGGGACACAACATCCAAAAAAAAATAATAATTGTTTGTTGAGTTTATATATACTGTATATATTGTAAGGGGTTAACTCGGTAGCGGGTGTGTGTGACCCCCTGGGTGGTTTCACTACACACTGATGTGTACAGAGAGGCAGCCGAGAATGGTTGAAAACAAAGGTTATGGTTTATTCTTCCATATTGCTGGAAACAAGTGCAAGCATCCAAACAGCATAAACAAAACAAAACATAAAATAAACCATGGCCACTTGGGGCGTCTACCTTCACAACACAGGAACCTACCTATGGAGTCTTGCACAGCCTACTGCTGGGCAGGCACTGCTGGTCATACAGCAGAAAAATAATAGTCTTTTTGATTTTTATCACACAGAAAAATCAACAACCACCTCACCTTCAGAAGTCTTTCCCAGCTCACTGCTCTCCTTAACTCAAAAAGCCTCAGGATGCAGCAATCAGTAGTCATCCTCTGGATGACTTATAGAGGCCTTAATTGCCTCATTCTGAACAGCTGAAGTTTTCCAACCCCCTAAACCTTTCTGGCTACCTCTGTAGCCGACACCTGATAGTAATTGGTGAATTGTCTAAACAAGGCAGAAATGTATCTCCCGTCTGTGACAACACCCACAGATTTACCTGACTTCCTGTCACAATATATATATATATATATATATATATATATATATGTATGTGTATATTGGAAAGCACTCACCGCCTAAACTGCCAGGTTACCACCAGCCACTAAATTTTCCTAAAATCCTAAAGCTCAAAGCACTACCGCTTGCAGTTTTTAAAAACGTTCAGGAAAACTTCCAAAATGTTAACTCTGTTAAAATAAAACAAAATACTGCTGCTCCACATAGTGCAAATCAACAGGTTAAACAAGTTTCTAAGTACACATGTATAGTCTGCACTTGACTGTATTGACAGTCAGAAATCAACACTGTAAGATGACGGGTAATGCCTGCTATGCCTGTCTCAATCACAGAAACCCAAGATAATTGGAGGGGGGATTTTTGCCTTCCTCTGGATCAACTGTGGGTAAAGAATTGTGTATATGAGATTGTATTTTTTTTGGTTGAACTAGATGGACTTGTCTTTTTTCAAGCTAACCAACTATGTAACTTTATAATTAAGCAAATGCAGCATCCCAACATCGGACAGCCTGCTTATAATACCATGCATCCTTATGCACAATCAGACCACTATTCCATCGCAATTTTATTTTATTGTCATTGTTTAGCTATATGTATCAGCCATTGGTAAAATGAATGAGGAAAATCAAGACTTATGTTTGGTAAATATAGGCTTTTAGCACAAAAAGCCTTGTGCCTTTATATGAAAAACTAAAGCTCTTCTGGAAGAATAATGTGTATTGTATTGGAAACTAAAACATGCAAAAAGCTTCATCTGAAATAAAGCACAGCAAGGCTTTAACCCAACTAAGTCAACAGTGGATATTATATCCAGACTGAAATTACTGTGTATCTGCAATGCAAATCAGTGTCATTTTCTTTTGTCTTGAGCACAGGCATTTTCTTCCAAGCTGTGTAGTTTCTCATTTCATATGGCCACTGCTCAACATGTAAAGTCAATGCTATATACAAATAAATTACAATTATTACAGGAAATGGGAAAAATTGCAGTCGAAGTGTGTAAGCCTGTACTTTAATTGAGAAGTAAATTACATTTCAGACACAACAGTGTATGAAATATCCAGAGTAGGCGGCTACCAGCAAAGTCTGCAGAGGTGCTTTTACATGGGAATAAATATACTGGATCATAACAAGCTGTCAGGCTTTACATCCTCTGCTAACAGCAGCATAATGCCACAGCTTTGCTTGTCATCCTCAGGAACTGTTTTGCATCAGAACAATTTTATAGTCCTCTAATTTTCAGAGTGCCAGCATCAACACAGCCAACGGAAAACAACCTTAGCCGATTATATTTCCTACTACTATTTATTTGCTGTGTGTACTCAGTTTTTCTCTCAGAGAGAGCCTAATACATTTTCCTGAATTCCTGTTAGCTAGATCTCTACGCCAACAAATAATACTCTAATAGCACACTGAGGATGTATAAAGGACCGGCATTTATTGGAAGAAACAGATAATGTGGTTAATTATAACATTATATATCTGTGATATAGAAATGAAAGTTGTAAACATCATAAAGTCCACAAAAAAAGTCCAATTTAAATCTGTGTATTTGTGATATGGTGATCCTTTACATAAAGTTCAACTCCACAACTGATAAACCCTGCTCCCAGTAGGCTCCCATGTACACGGTTGTTTAAAACGACATTATGTTTTAGTGTGGCTTTTCAATGCACTTGTACTTGTATTGTGTATTACAGCACACAGATGCACATTTTGAACGTGAAGACTTGAAATGCCATTCATTTATATATATGCCTAAAAGCCTCTGCAGAAAAATACAGCAGTTTTTTTTTTAAAACCTACTGAGCTGCAACACAGCACAATAACAAATTACCTGGAAGGCTGTATGACACTTAAAGTGTCATTAAACTCACATGATTATAAACTATCAATACATGCTGTTCATACTCAGTCACTGTGGGATTCGTTTTCTGTATTTTGCAAGCAACCTGGTTGATCCTGCTGTTCTCTATTCTTCCCTCCTGTCCATGTCCCCACTGCAGCTGGGGATTCTGCAGAGCAGCTGTCAACAGCTAGTGCACATGCTCAGTTTCCAATGTGTTTCTATGCTGTTCACATCTGAGCAGCCCAAGTGACTATAGAGTCACGCATGAGGGCATCTACCGGGTGATAAATGACAGACCACTCCCTAATTCCTTCTTTACACCCACAAATCAGCTAAACACATAAGGGGCAGGATAATACATCTTTATTGATGAAGGCTTCAACTCCCTCTTATTCTAAGCACATACACACAATTGACACAGGCTGGAGGGGTGTAACACAACCTGTGATTGGCAAAAATCCACTCACACCATGCCATTGGCAAAAAATAATACAGATTTGATTTTGAAATTTGAAACAATTTGTTGACGATAATTATTTATTTTTTACTACGTATTCCAAGGGCTGTGACCAGCAGCAGAGGATTAGAAGCTCCTCTCACTCATGTTTCCCTGCAGTTAGGCTGGAAAAAAATATGGGTCAAGTGACAGCACTATATCAATTAGAAAAAAGTACTTTGATTTTTAATTACTGTATTTATCGGCATATAACACACACTTTTTTCCCCTTAAAATAAAGGGAAAATCGTGGGTGCGTGTTATACGCCGAACGGCTGCCTCGGAGGGAACGTACGCCGTCGAAATAGACAGAGCCGAGTGTACTGTGTACTTGGCTCCACTCAAAGTCACGCCTCCCGCCATTGGACCGGTGTTATATCCATCATAGGAGCCGGGCCAAGGGGCGTGACTGTGAGACAAGCTGAGAGGAGCCAAGTACACAGGACATCCGGCTCCTTGTATCTCGGTGGCACTCGTTCCCTCAATGCTGCAGATTGACACTGAATGGGGGCAAGGCTGCAGATGGATGGCAAGGCGGCAAGGCTGCAGATGGATCGCAAGGCTGCAGATGGACACTGATAAGACTGCATTTAAAATGTATGTTATTTCCTTAAACTTTCTTCTTAAAATTAGGGTGCGTGTTATACGTAGACAAGTGTTATAGGCCAATACATACGGTAATAAAATAATTACAGTGCCATCATTTATATACAGATAAATTAAAAAGTGTGCTTTTAGCATCACTTTAACTATTATGTTCATGACTGGAGACTGGATGGCTGAGATTGAGCCAACATAGGGTTTATTTACTAAATGCAAATAGGGTGTTCATTTTACAAAGAAAATTTGCATTTTGCAAGGACATGTTCCCTTAACTTAATGAGTTGAAGCTCTGCTGAATTCCATCATCCAATCATGTGCAAGCAAAAATACATTTTGTTTATTTTTCCCTTGCACATGATTGGGTATTCTTTGCAAAGTGAATTTTTACCACATTTACTAATCTCTGGGGAAAATTCAGCTACATGTGAAAAGTAGTAAATAAATAACGCTGCTGAAAAGTTCTGCTGGAGTTTGAAAAACCCATAGGGGCAAAATATTCAGCAAGAATGTTAAATGTGCATGAGGGAAATAACAGACCAATAACATTTCTCAGGCCTCGTACACACGACCGAGGAACTCGTCGGAAAAGACACATCGTTTTCCTCGACAAGTTCCTTGTTAGGCTTGTCGAGAATCTTGACAAGCTGTCTTTGTGTACACACTGTCAAGACCAAATCTCCTCGTTCTCAAACTCGGTGACTTCAACACATACAACGGCAGGGGAAATTCGATTCCACTGGCACAACCCTTGGGGCTGTTTTGCTAATCTCATGTTACTGCGGGTTAGGTAAAAGTTTGGTAAGAGACATTTACACTTTTCAGTCTGACAAATGTGCTATTTCCATTACAAACGCTACTTTTACCGAAGGTGCGCAGGTTCCTAAGCATGCACACCAACGTGTTTCTCATTGGAAAACCAGCCCGACGAGGAACACGACGACTATAGACCTATTGAACATTTTTTTTTTTTTTTTTTTTTACCAATACATTGTATTTTGGATAACCATAAATTATATATATATATATATATATATATATATATATTTATATATATATATATGTGTGTGTGTGTGTCAAATTTTGTGTCAAACTGGTTCTGTATACTCACCTGTGTTATTCTTGGATTTGCACACTTAGCATGGGTTCCTGATAGCTCAAGCCAAGGGTTTTCTGCAGGTAAGCAATGCTGCTTCAGTGTACATTTGCTTTCTCCAGCACACCAACCACATTCAAAATCGGGATCTGCCTTCAAGCACAGGCCACAGCTTGGTCTCTTGGCACCGCATTTGTACAGGTGAACTGTAAATGACACATCAAAAGTACAGTAAGCTTGTATAGTAACAGAATGTACTCTTTGCATGCTGTGCACTGTGAATTGAATATTTTATCACAGTAAATACATTGCACAAAATAATTAAAACTGTTATCTCAGTAATCTCAAGTGAACCTCTACTCTGCGCTGTGCTGTTACATAAAAATACTTTGAGTTTAAAAGGTATCACACACTATAGAATATTCTACATTCAGCAGAATTATACACAGTCATTTTCTTTCCTTTATTATGAAACTGAGAATTCTGACGATGAATGTATATATTAAAAGAGAATAAATAAGTCACAAATCATTTATAAGGTTGCATCTGGAATATGGAGTATAAAAGTGACATAAGAGCTTTGGCAAAAGTTCAAAGACAAAGAACAAAATAATAAAAGGGCTCATTCTTACGTGCGTCAATACCCTGTGTGTAAGCAGCACTTCAGAAGGATTTACCCCCTTCCTAACCGAGCCATTTTTTGCGATAGGCCACGGCGTCGCTTTAACTGACAATTATGCGTAAGTGCAATATTATACCCAAACAAAATTTACATCCTTTTTTCCCACAAATAGAGCTCTCTTTTGGTGGTATTTGATCACCTCTGCAGACAGAAGAGACAATTTTGAAAAAATATATATATTTTTTACTTTTTACTTTTTACTATAATAAATATCCCCAAACAAATAGAAAAAAATGAATTTTTTCTTCAGTTTAGGCCAAAATGTATTCTTCTACATTTTTTTTGTAAAACAAATAAGTGTATATTGATTGGTTTGCGCAAACATTATCGTGTCTACAAAATAGGGGATATATTTACAGACATACCCCACTTTTAAGTACACAATGGGGTTTATTTCCTATCGCTGTAGAGTGCAAAATCAGGCTCATAACACACGTACTGCCACTGTAATAGGGGAGTCTAAAAAGGTTTTGTGGGTTAAAGACAATTTAACGATTTTTAGCCCATTTAAATTGGCTAACACCACAAGTGTTACTATACAGGCATAGCCTAATTTTAAGTACAAAATAGGGTTTATTTACTAAAGCTGGAAAGCACAAATCAAGCTCCCTTCTGCATAGAAACCAATGAGCTTCTAACCCCTGCTTGTTCAATCAAGCCTGGTAATAAAACCTGGAAGCTTATTGGTTTCTATGCAGAAGTGAGGCGAATTTTGAATTCTCTAGTGATAGTAAATAAACCCCATTGTGTACTTAAAAGTGGGGTATGCCTGTAAAACTATCCCCTATTTTGTAGAAGTGGTTGAAGAGGACCTCCAGACTCCTTCAGAAAAAAAAAATGAAAGTCAGCAGCTACAAAGACTTACCTGTCCACGAATCTAGCGGTTTCTTTATCCAAGTCGATTTTTTAGTTGGCTCTTGGGTGCTGCTGCCGCCTTGCGGCTTCACAGCTGGTTCCCTACTGGGCATGCACTGTACCAGTTATCTACTGCGCCAGGCCATTGTGAATGATCGGCTGGTGGGGGAAGGGGGAGCGGACTGAACTTTCGAATGAGTTTGCCGTTGCAAAGCCATCCGGAAGTGGTAGCAGGTACCTGTTAAAACAAGGTACCCGCTCCCCCTTCCTACCCTAAAGGTGACAATTGTGGCAGCGGAGAGGGGGAGGAAGCAAATAAGCGTAGCTTTCCCTTTTAAGTTAAGCTCTGCTTTAATGCAGATCATTTCCTCTACATCGCTTTCCCTTTAAAGTTAAAGTCCATGCTAGAACTAAAATCCCTGCATCTATAGATACCAACATTCTAACACTAACCTATCTAGCCCTGTAAATAAAAAATCAGTATACATACCTTTTCTGCAGGTGATCCAAGCCCAATCTCCAGCGGCGGAAGCTCTGCAGAGAACACGGTCTACAATGGCTGTAAAATGAATGGGGAGTGACATCACCCATAGACTTACTCAGAGGCTTTTGTTGTCGGACATGTCCTCTGCACCCGCCTCCACAGCAAAGCCACAGATGACAGCTCAGCATGGGATTGGGTTGAATCGCCTCTAGCTTTAGAATGTTGGTGTCTATAGATGCAGGGATTTTAGTTTTAGCATGGACTTCAACTTTAAGCACTTCCTACTAGAAAAAAAAACATTATGGGCATTTAGGGCCAGTTCACACAACAAAGTTGCACTCCAGATACGTTCTGGATGAGTTCACGCCACATGCAGTTCCAGTGCATTTTTGCTGTGTTCCAGTACATTTCTGTGCAGAAAAATGCAGCATGTTTTATTTTTATTTTTCTGCAGCAGATACTGACTGGAACTGACTGCACCAGTGTGAACTAGAGCCATTGGAATACATGAAAAGCACTATGCATGCATTTTTCATGCAGAAAGAAATGCACTGGACTACATCAGGTGTGACCTAGCACTTTTTCAATGCTTCAAAAATGCATAAAAAACAAATTTTAAATGGTATAGGCACGTTAATGAGCCTCGCTATATTCTTCATAATTAACACACGTGTGAATGAGCCCTTAGAAAGGGTTAAAAAAGTTAGTATGGAAAAAAATATATTAGAGATGACATTCATTATGTATATGATGAAATCATTATATATACATGTATACAGGGTTAAAATAAAGATGCAATGAATACACCTGTTATGCCAAGGAGTGTATGGATAAAAGACAATTTTACAGTAAGTTTATGGATTTGTTTACTGCGATTACATTTTGCAATGCCCAAACATACGAAGATGTAATGGAAAAATCAGTATAATAATTTAAAAGCAGATAACTACAGCTGTGGCTAAAAGTTTTGAGAATGGCACAAATATAATATTTTCACAAAGTCTGCTCCTTCAGTTTTTTTGGGTATTTTTGTTAGATGTTACTATAATATACTGAAGTATAATTCCAAGCATTCCAGAAGTGTCAAAGGCTTTTATTGACAATTACATTAAGTTTATGCAATGAGTCAATATTTTCAGAGTTGACCCTTCTTTTTCAAGACCTCTGTCATTCACCCTGGCATGCTGGCAATCAACTTGTGGGCCACATCCTGACTGATGGCAGCCCATTCTTGCAGAATCAATGCTTGGAGTTTGTCAGAATTTGTGTGGGGGGGGGGGGTTTGTTCACCTGCCTCTTAAGGATTGACCACAAGTTCTCAATGGGATTAAAGTCTGGTGAGTTTCCTGGCCATGGACACAAAATTATGGTGAGGTGCTCCATCATGCTGGAAAAGGCATTGTTCCTCACCAGGCTGTTCTTGGATGGTTGGGAGAAGTTGCTCTCAGAGGATGTTTTTGTCCCATTCTTTATTCATGGCTGCGTTCTTAGGAAAATCTAAGCTGAGAAGCAACCTCACACATGAATGGTCTCAGGATGCTTTACTGTTGGCATGACGTATGACTGGTGGTAGTGCTCACCTTTTCTTCTCCGGACAAGGGTTTTTCCAGATGCCCCAAACAATTGGAAAGGGGATTCATCAGAGAAAATTACTTTACCCCAGTCATCAGCAGTCCAATCCCTGAACCTTTTTCAGAATATCAGTCTGCCCCTGAGAGAGAAGTGGCTTCTTTGCTGCCCTTCTTGAAACCAGGCCATGCTCCAAAAGTCTTTGCCTCACTGTGCGAGCAGATGCACTCACACCTGCCTGCTGCCATTCCTGAGCAAGCTCTGCATTGGTGGTGCCTTGACCCCGCAGCTGAATTGCAGTGGAGATGGTCCTGGCACTTGCTGGACTTTCTTGGGCGCCCTGAATCCTTCTTCACAAATGCAGTGGAAATGGTTTTTTTTTTTTTATGGGATTAAGTTCATTTTAATAGCAAAGAGGGACTTTGCAATTCATTGCAATTCATCTGATTACTCTTCATAATATTCTGGAGTATATGTAAATTGCCATCATAAACACTGAAGCAGCTGACTTTGTGAAAATTAATATTTGTGTCATTCTCAAAACTTTTGGCCACGACTGTAGAAGCTGTGTTTAAAAAAAATAAAAAAATGGAATTCATGTGTGGGGTGTGGAAGGATTTTTTACCACCATTGAGGCAAAATACAATTTCCCAGGGGGTTATTTAGTCTTCTTCTGGAAGAAAACTGCTAGAGTTTGTGAAAGCCAGACATACATGTCTTTTTTTCAGCCTATTTAACTCCGTAACTATGAAGTCACAGAAAATAAATTATATGGAAATGTGTGACTATGAAGTGATTCCATTTCAATAAGAGTTATACAAAATGAGTACTGAAAAGGTTAGGCCTTTGAGCCCTAGCAATAGATAAATGATGTTGCCATGGAAACTGTTTTGTAGCCCAAGCCGAAGTTCCACTTTACCTTTGTTCAGAGCCGGATTGTCAATGCTGAAATCCCCGTTCCATACCACAGTCAGTTCCACTGGGAGGCTGTCAATCTCCATCCCTTCATAGTTATACTTAAGAGAAAAGACAAGACTATTTAGAATTGAGAGGTTCTTGAGAAGTATTTCATTTTTCATTAAAGTTTTTATGTTTTAGAAGAGCGATGATTAATATGAATGTCTCTTTTGGCCAGATGTGACAAACTTTCTTGCACATGTTATAAAGACTGATATTTTGGGCTAAATTGCACAATTTACACGAGCAAACGATAAAGCAAATATTTATTTAGAAAATGACACAGAGCATACTAAATATTCAATAGAACAAATCAAATTTGTGAAATTCTCTACAATAGATTTCTCTTTATATAAATTCATATTCCAATATTGCTTATTTACAAAGGGCCCACCACTGATTTACTGTATATCCCATAAACAATAGATGCCCTTTGTCACCAAAGTCAATAAGAATTTATAGTGTCTGAGATATTAATACTCCACACATAAAGTGACCCTATCACCACAGGGTCACGTAACAAAATAGGTCACCTGTAAAATAAATGTTCATATAGTTATCTTTCTGATGGCTTATGTATTAAAAAGTCATTACATTACTGCTTCCCAGCAGCTATTGGGAGAAACCACAGCACCTGGAGAGGTAGCAAGTATTCTACAGACCCAGAACTATAGAATACTTGCAGTGATTGGGGAGCAGAGAAGCTGCAACCTTTCAATACAACTTTAATTTATAATGAATTGCCAATATGCCATTTTAAATAATTTTTCCTGTAGTGAGTGACTAGTATTTTTTTATTCACATCTTTTACACGTGTAACCTTGTGGTACAAGGGTCACTTTAAGCATTTCTCCATGTAAACTTTTTTTTCTAGATGCAGCTTTGAAAGTTAAAATCTTGCATGGAGCTCCAGACCGAAGGGGATTGACGGTTATTTTGTATTTCTTCCATTTGCAAATAATCGCTCCAAAAGTTGTCTCGTTCTCACCAAGCTTCTTGCTGATGGTCTTGTAGCCCATTCCAGCCTTGTGCAGGTCTACAATTTTGCCTCTGACATCTTTTGACAGCCCTTTGGTCTTGCCCATGATTGTGAAGTTTAAATGGAAGAAAAAGATTTTGTGGACGGGTGTCTTTTATACCTCGAGTTGTCGTTAGGAGTACTTTCTTAAATTGACAGGACTAATCTGTGTACCACATGAGCACATACTGTAGCCAGTCTGTGGGAGCCAGAATTATTGTTGGTTGGTAGGGGATCAAATACTTATTTAACTCACTGAACTGCAACTCAATTTATAATATTTGTATCATGTTGTTTCTGGATTTTTGGTTGGTATTTTGTCTCTATCATAAAAAATACATCCATGATACAAATGATGGACCCTTCAATACTTTGTAAGTGGGCAAACTTACAAAATCTGCAGGGGATCAAATAATTATTTTCCCCACTGTAGCTGATGCTACATACAGTTTATACAACCTTGACAGCACTCACAGAAATTAGTAGAGGAAACTTGGCCGAAACAACCTATTTAAAGTGAAGGTAGACCTGGAGTTTTAAATCTCAGTAAACTCGACAATGTGAAGGAATACACAGTGAGAGCCATACACCATCCAACCCAGAGACAAGACTGTCACATTCACAAGAGAACATTGCTGTCTCTGCTTCTAGACTTTCTTTAGTACCTTAGTGTTGAACATACCCCAAATATTTATTACATGAAGCTCACTCTGTAAATCTGTGAATAATTTGATGCTATAGATATTATGAATCATACTGGACGTGTACCAGAGGAGCCTGACATTGGTGAATTTGAGACTTAGTATAGCCTGAGAACTGGTGTTTACTTTTTCGAAAGATTCTCTGGCTGCTACTCTCAAGACAACATGCTAAACCCAAAGCCTAAAAGATGAGAATAATATCTAGAGGAATAATTTAATAAATGTGTTTTTCTCCCCTGCCTGCTTTTTTGCTTTAAGGGCATACTACTCGCCTGGTAGATAAATTTGGAAAATATTGGCTTTAGAGTGAAAGCCTTTAAAAATAAATTATACCTAATACAATTGCTGGCCTACATGGGAACAAGAGAAACTCATGTTCGTCTAATGACAAGGAAAGCGCACACCAGTCTTGCCGGAGGGCTGCCATTATCTGCTGCTGTGTTGTTTAGTTCAGTCATTGCAAAGCCATGAAGCCATATCTGCCCTGAAGAAAGTGAACATTTCAACCCAATAGACACACAGAGGCTATTTAAAGCTCCTTTGTAAAATGTCAAAAGGATGCTCCAGAATGGCACATAAGGGAGAATATTGTAGACATGACACAAAATAATTTCACTTTTGAAACTTAAAATACACTGGAAATGTAGCACAGCAAGTAACTAATTCTGCCCAGTTCTGAGCTAAGCTAAACCTGACTAAATAAAGCAGCAAGTCTTGTAACCTCTACTCATGGACCTAATTAAAGGGATGGAACAAAGGGATTGCTGTGCAATAACTTTGAATATTCAGTCAATAATAAGGTTTCTTTGTATTGGGAACACTGATTTCTAATTAAAGTGGATATAACACCAAAAACTAACTTTATTTCTGCCTGCTTTTAGGCTATCCAAAAATCAGCAGGCAAATACTTATCTGTCACCTGAAGAGCTCTCCTGAGAGAAGCAGAGTTGCTGATTGGCTAGTTATGCCCTACGGGTATTGTGGACTAAAGTTTCTGGCCCAGATTCAGAGAGAATTGGATTCTCGTAGCGTATCAGAAATACACTACGCCGCCGTTTTTTACCTGGCTCTACGTGGAATCCAGGTAGATTTTGTCCAGTAAACGACGGCGGCGTAGTGTATTTCTCCCGTCGCAATCCATCTAGACGAGTAGGGGGCGTGAAGGATTTAAAATAGGCGCGTTCCCGCGGCGATCGAACTGCGCATGCTCCGTTCGCAAATTTCCCGCCGTGCATTGCGCATAATCACGTCATTACGTCATTCGTTGTTTGAGTAGCGTCGTTTACGGACATTTCTATTCCCGAACGAGTTACGCAAAAAAAAAATAATAATTTAAATTCAACGCGGGAACGACGGCCATACTTAACATGGGCTACGCACCGCTAGACCAGCAAAAAGCTGGTCTAACAGTACGTAAAAAAACCCAGATGTAAGCGATTGCGAAGACCGCTCGTATCTTCGTGGATCGCCGTAAAAACACATTTGCATATCCCGACGCATGAAAACGACACAAACTCCTCCCAGCGGCCGCAAAAATATCGCAGCGTAGATCCAAAGGCTTACGAAGACGTAAGCCTCTCGGATCGAAGCCCGAAGCCGCCGTATCATGGTTTGAGGATTCAAACTAGTGATACGGCGCGCAAAATTTGAAATTACTCCTGTCTAACACCAGTTAGACAGGCGTAATTGCTTTATGAATATTAATGTGAGATACTGCACACCAAAGCCCTTAAGGCATAAGAAGTAATTGTCCTTTAGTTTATAATGAATTGTCCTACTCCATTTTAAAAAATGTATCCTGTAGTGAATGACCAGTAACTGTCTATTACAAAAGCCTGTATATTGCTCACTTGTTTGTCATTTTCCAGTGGTGTTTAAAACAGCCATTAACAGCATCCAATCATAATTTAGTATTCCAAATCTTAGGCCTCGCACACACGACTGAGGAACTCGTCGTAAATGAAACATAGTTTTCCTCGACGAGTTCCTTGTCAGGCTTGTTGAAAATCTTGACAACCTTTCTTTGCATACACACAGTCAAGACAAAATCTCGTTGTTCTCAAACGCGGTGACGTACAACGCGTACGACGGCACTATAAAGGGGAAGTTCGATTCCACTGGCACAACCCTTGGGGCTGCTTTTGCTAATCTCATGTTACTGCATGTTAAGTAAAAGTTTAGTAAGAGACGATTCATGCTTTTCAGTCTGTTACAACGTGACAAATGTGCTATCTTCATTACGAACGCTACTTTTACCGAAGGTGCACTCCCGTCTCATACTTTATTCTGAGCATGAGCATACACACAAACGTGTTTCTCATCATAAACCAGCCCGATGAGAAACACGACAAGGAAGTTGAGACTCCCGACGAGGAAAAAAGAACTGGTTCTCTTTTTTTCTTGTCGAGTTCCTCGACAGTTTCCTCGATGAAAAACGTACACACGACCAATTTTCTTGGCAAAAAAGCTCTGCCACCAAGTTTCTTGATGGACTCTGTCAAGAAAAACGATTGTGTGTACGAGGCCTCAGCATAGTCATGCCCCGTAAACACGATCGTCAATTCCGACAGCAAAAGTCTGATGTGAGCTTTTGAACGGAAATTCCGACCATGTGTATGCTCCATCAGACTTTTGCTGTCGAAATTTCTGCCACCAAAAGATTGAGAGCTGGTTCTCAAATTTTCAGATAGAAAAAAATCCGATTGTCTATAGCAATACCTATGCAGAAAATGTTGACGCATGTTTGGAAACAAATTGACGCATGCTCAGAAGTATTGAACTTAATTTTCTCGGATCGTCGTAGTGTTGTACGTCACCGCTTTCTTGACGGACGAAAGTTCACAGAACTTTTGTGTGACCGTGTACATGCAAGCCAAGCTTGAGCGGAATTCCGTCGGAAAAACCAGCCAAGGTTTTCCCGAAAGAAAATCTGATTGTGTGTATGCGGCATAAGAGTAATAAAATATTATTGCTGATTGGTTGTAATAGATTATTTTGCATATTGCTCTTATTCATACATGTACAGACCTCTGTGCTATTAGCCATAAGACACTAGTACTGTGCTAATATGATTGTTCTTTGTTTTAAAACTAATAGTCTTTTAGGGTTAATACATACTGCTATATTATACTTCCATTCAAATATCGGGTATCAGCTTTAGCTCAAATTCATTTCTCAAAGTTTGCTAAATCTTCTAGCTGTGAACATGCATGCATTACAGCTGAACTCCAGCCTTCCCTTTAGCCTTACACAGTTGTACAGTCCACTGTCTTTTACTGAAATTGCTGACTTAGATTTCATTGCACAATGTGAGGTTCTCGCGGTGAGCGTTAGAAGCTGCAGCAAGTCAGATAAAGCCCACCTTACTTCCTGGCTAGAAGGCATTCAGCATAATCTGACCATTTCTTCCCCAACATGACTGTCCCTGGCTCACGCATTTCATTCATTGGATTCATTGGATTATAGTTCTTTGAGGCTCACATGTAGGGTTACTCAATGATTTTGATATTTGTGCAACTCTCCCCATGAGCCGCCCCACTGCTTGCATCAGGGCTGAGGACTCTTGACATGAGTACTGAAGAAGGATTCTCTTATGCTTACAGGAAATTATGTACAGCGCCCTAACAACCCTCCCATCTTCCATAATCTGCCTGCATTGCATAGATAGACACAAAGGCTTCGTAGGTGGGATTTACAAAAACTGCAGCACACAGAATCTGTTGCAGCTGTGCATAGTAACCAATCAGCTTCTAACTTCAGATTGTTCAATTAAGCTTTGACAATAAAACTTAGAATCTGATTAGTTACTATGCACCGTTGCACCAGATTCCATGTTTTTTAGTTTTCGTAAATCCCCGCAGTGATGTCCTTACTGGGTCTGAAATTAGAAATCTAATGAAAAGAGGAACAAAATCATTAGTATGCTAATAATGGAGGGGGGAAACAGGAAAGGTAAAATATAAGCAGATTGAACTCCAGCTTTAAGATGGACAACAGAGAAAACAGAAATAATGATTTAAAGGTGTGTTGCTATAGCTAGTACTATTTATTGCACAAATACTGTGATTTAAAAAAAAAGTGTGCAGTGACTGCTTGGCTGTGTTGGTTTAGAAGGGAGCCATACGTAACCTGCTCACAGTCTGAATTCTTGTCTTTAATGCTCACTGAGGCTAACACAGGGAATCTGCCGCCAGCTGCCTCTTTATATTAGCAAATTATTCATGTAACAAAAGGCACTTTTCAGGAGGTACAGCTGTTCAAGATGTTCAGGCAGAACCTCCAGGAGAGAATTCAGTACAGAGTAAAAAGCAGCACACAGGTTGCATTTGGGTGGAATCCAAACTAAAAATCTACCTAAGGACCTGAATACATACCACTGGGAGATAAAGGGCAAGATATTTATTCCTTCAGGCCGTATGTTGCACCATCATATCTTTGTAACATATTGTACTAAATCTGAGCTGAAAGGAATTAAAAGCAAATCAGCTCATAATGTTCAGAGCAGCCTTGCTTGTTCTGTATATAAAACAGGCACCCCAAGTGCTTCTTATGAGCCCAGAGGGGCAAAAGTTAATAAGACCATTTCCACTGCAATAATGTGACAGCTGCAATTCCTCAATAATACTCAGGTGTTAGTTGTGTCATTTTGTGCAGCACAAAAAAGTTTCTGCAACAGAAAAAGTTTGTATACCTAAATTTAACAGCTAATAGTTATTATTTGACTGAGTAATAATCTTGTCACATTTAAACTTGTATATCTAACACACATGAAATCCAATTATCATACATTTTGTACAAGGCCAACAGTACAACAGTAAAAACCAGCGCCCCGTTGAACTTAATTGTTAGGATTTTTCCAGAATAATAGCAAAGCCATTTTACCCTTTCAGATGGTGGTTCACTTGCCTATCATGACACTTTTAATGCCGCGTACACACGATCGGTCAAACCGATGAGAACGGCCTGATGGATTTTTCCATCGGTTAACCGATGAAGCTGACTGATGGTCAGTCGTGCCTACACACCATTGGTTAAAAAAACGATCGTGTCAGAATGCGGTGACGTAAAACACAACGACGTGCTGAGAAAAATGAAGTTCAATGCTTCAAAGCATGCGTCGACTTGATTCTGTGCATGCGTGGATTTTTAACCGATGGTTGTGCCTACAAACGATCATTTTTTTGCTATCGGTTAGGTATCCATCGGTTAAATTTAAAACAAGTTTTGTTTTTTTAACCGATGGATAAATAACTGATGGCGCCCAGACACGATCAGTTTGGTCCGATGAAAACGATCCATCAGACCGTTCTCATCGGTTTGACCGATCGTGTGTACGCGGCTTAAGAATATCCCATATAAACCATAAAAAGTTAATAAGTCTGTATCTTAAAATGTGGCCACTATAGGCACTGTAAGTAAGTAAGTAAGTGATAATGCCCAAAATTAACAATTGTATGCCCTACAAATAGTTTTATTTATACTTAATTTGCTATCTGTGTTAATCTTAACAACAATGTCAGTTTAAATAATATTGAATATAATCACAATAAAAGTGACAGACTGTCTAAGACAACCCACCCCAATAGGAATAGAATGATTTGCTCTTGATCATACCTTTCTAATCACCTCACCTGACATATAGGCAAACTATTCTAACTGAGTTCTAGTATGACAAACGCAGAGAGATGGTTAGAAGAATGTTTTATACCCAATGAAATTGGTCATCTAGAGGGTATTAAACTAAGGTTGCACTGACATGTCTGGCCTGGGAGTTGAATTCTGGTCTGACATATATAAGACACCATCTCACATATACATCCATTAAGGATGAGCTTAAGGATCATCCAAACACAAGTTTGGACCACACTTTGACTGTTCATGAATTCATCCTAATGTCAGACTCTTCCATTTGTCTGGAACTTAACATATACAGTATAGTAGCAGGATTTATGCCATAACTATATATGATAGCTTTCCATCTGTCAATGGTTGCTGAGGAAGTTAGCAACCAGTGACATCAACCGGTCAAATTCAGTTACTGGCCAGTAAGCTCTACAAGATCTTGGAGAGTATGGGACCATGCCCCACAAAATGTCAATTAGTGTGAATGAGCAATGGGATTTTGTTTTTTGGCAGGTGTCATTCACTGTGATTGACAAAGGATGTACATTGTGGGATATTTGTTTTAAAGGACTTGACAAAAATTGTGTGTTTTATATTACTATTACTATTACGTACACACGACCGGTTTCCTCGGAAGAATCCATCAAGAAACTCGGTGGGAGAGCTTTTTTGCCGAGGAAACCGGTCGTGTGTACGTTTTTCATCGAGGAAACTGTCGAGGAACTCGACAAGCAAAAAATAGAGCAAGTTATCTTTTTGCTCGTCAGGAGTCTAAATTGGCTTGCCGTGTTCCTCATCGGGCTGCTTTTCGACGGGAAACTTGAGCGTGTGTATGCTAAGAAACCCGTTCACCTTCGGTAAATGTAGCGTTTGTAATGGAAATAGCACATTTGTCACGCTGTAACAGACTGAAAAGTGCAGATGTCTCTTACCAAACTTTTTCCTAACACGCAGTAACATGAGATTAGCAAAAGCAGCCCCAAGGGTTGTGCCAGTGGAATCGAACTTCCCCTGCTGTAGTATGTGTTGAAGTCACCGCATTTGAGAACGAGAGATTTGGTCTTGACAGTGTGTACACAAAGCAAGCTTGTCGAAATCCTCGACAAGCCTAACAAGGAACTCGACGAGGAAAACGATGTGTTTCGCCCGACGAGTTCCTCGGTCATGTGTACGAGGCCTTACTCATTCCTATGAGGGTAGGGGGTGATATCAGAGTGCCCCCCTATAGATGAAGGGGCTTCCAGATTTCAATAATAACACTGTCCACAGCCCCCCCCCTTTCCCACAACCACTGGACCAGGGTTGTGGGTAAAGGTTATTTTCGCTCA
Organism: Rana kukunoris; assembly: GCA_029574335.1. Lineage (NCBI taxonomy): Eukaryota > Metazoa > Chordata > Amphibia > Anura > Ranidae > Rana > Rana kukunoris. The sequence continues at coordinate 123,657,296 of CM056051.1, forward strand.
TCAACATGAGGGGATATTACTCCTTGATGTTGGCCTGGTATGGTTTAGGAGGGGTATGCACACTTATCGCCCTCTTTCCTGGATTCCCAGGCTACATGCTCGGATAACAGTCTGATATGGATTGGGGGGGTCTATTTTTTTTTTTTTTAATGAGATTTCACCTTAAAAATTATACCTATGGATTTACTAAAGGCAAAACGACCATACACTTTGAAAGTGCAGTTGCACTCATTTTGCACAGCACTTGGAAAATGTGGTAAAGTTTCACTTTTGTAAATAATCCCCAATCAGGTGCAAGTAAAAAAAACACAGGAGAGTCAGGACGCCCACTAAAGCTGCGTACACACGATCGGTCAAACCGATGAGAACAGTCTGAAGGACAGTTGTCTTAGGTTAACCGATGAAGCTGACTGATGGTCTGATGTGCCTACACACCATCAGTTAAAAAAATGATCGTATCAGAACGTGGTGACGTAAAACACAACAACGTGCTGAAAAAAATGAAGTTCAATGCTTCCAAGCATGCGTCGACTTGATTCTGAGCATGCGTGGGTTTTTAACTGATGGTTTTGCATACTAACGATCGGTTTTGACCTATCGGTTTTCAATCCATCGGTTAAATTTTAAAGCAAGTTTGCTTTTTTTTAACCGATGGTTAAATAACCTATGGTCCCCACACACGATCCTTCAGACCGTTGTCCTCTGGTTAACCTATTCCGGGTATGCGGCCTAACACACAGCTCCTTTCTCTATCTGCAAAGTAGAGAGAGAGTCCTGACACTCCTGTAGTCCAAGGGAGGGGGCGAGCACAACACTCCACACCAGAGAGAAAGCCTCACATTACTGTGTGGAGTTACAGACAGAAAAATAGGAAGTGAGGATTTTTCAGAAGAAATAAGGACATTTAAAAGCAAAATCGAAAGATGAGGTAAGTGAAAGTGGACTGCACTAAAGTAAAGGAAGCTATTTAGGAAAATAAAATGTACCTTTACAACCCCTTTAAGTTTAGCTTAGCCAAGCAAAGACTGCCTATGACTCCAGTGATGTAATAAAGAGCAATATCAAAGACTTTAGAATGCTATTACTATTTATATTACACATTAAATGGCTGTCCTATTATGCCCTGTGAATGACTAATATAATCAACAAAATCATACAATATCTATGGTTGTCAAATTAATATTATAAGGGTACGTCTTGAAGCACAACAGTATTCTTTTATCAATTTTCCCTTGTTTTTCCTATTATTCATTCACACTGAATCCAGATAAACAAACCAAACTGAAATGCAAGTGAAAGCAGACTGATTTTCTGTGTCTCTTCCAGGGTACCATGATCTCTCCACATTTCTTGTGTTACATCTAATTACACATTTACTTCTTATAGAATTATTTTGCACTTTGCCATGTGTAGCACAATGAAAAAGTGATTACACAGTGGAGAAAATAGCCTTCAGCTGACATTTGAAATCAGAACAGAAAATTAAATAAAGGTCAACAAGAGATCTGATTATCATACTTTTTCTATTGCAGAAATTGCAGAAACTCAGCTTAGGGTATTTTACTGAAATCTTTCATGCTAAACAAAACGTTTTACCATGGCAAAATAAATACTGCTCTGTATACAGTTAATTACTCTTTATTCTCCAAGCATTGTATACAAGAATATTTGAAAGGGGAAGAAATTGGGTGGGGATTATCACGGTGCTACCCCTTTAGAATATTTGACAATTTGGGATGAGGTGCTAAATACTAAGGGGCAGATTCACAAAGACGTAATATTCCGCTGCGTAATCGAAATACGGTACGCTGCCGTATTTCACCAGACTCTACACCGAATTCAGGTAGTTTTTTTGCGCGTACGCTATTGTGTCGTATTTTTTTTCCGCCGCGCAATCGAAATACGTGATTAGGGGGCGTGAAGCATTTAAATTAAGCGCGTCCCCGCGACGATCGAACTGCGCATGCTCTGTTCAGGAATTTCCCGCCGTGCATTGCGCGAAATCACGTCGTGACGTCATTCGTTGTTTGAGTAGCGGCGTTTACGAACATTCCTATTCCCGGACGACTTACGTTAAAAATAATAAAAGACATCGGAAAACGTTGAAATTCGACGCGGGAACGACGGCCATACTTAACATGGGCTGTCTAATATTAGACCAGCAAAAAGCAGGTATAGTGAAACGGAAAAAAAAGATGACTAAAGGTGCCGTAAGAGATTGCGTTGAAAGTGCGAAATTTTGTGGATTGCAGGCAAAAGCTCATTAGCATACCCTGACGGCGAAAAACAACAGGAAGTCCGCCCAGTGGCCGCAATTTTCTGGCAGCGTAGATCTGAAGGCGTACTAACACGTAATACAGTCGAAATGAAGCCCGCAGGTGTCTTTTCATGGTTTGAGGATTTCGACTAGCGTAAAAACGCCCGTAAGTCGAAATTACTCCAGTCTAACAACATTTACACAGGCGTAATCGCTTTGTGAATCTAGGCCTAAAAGTCTACCTTAGTCGGATACAATTCTACAAACTGTATACAACAGTTTATGACCATATTCAAGTGATCTGGCCAATGGCATCACAGTAAGTTTCAGACATTTTCATAACTTTGGTAGCTAAATGGGCAGAAACTGGAACCACAAGATACAATATAGCATTCATTTCTGCCATCTTTGGAAGCCTCACTATTGATGCAAACATAATTAAGGGTTCTTTTATAGTAGTGTGCACTTACAGAAGTGTTTTGGCACTGAACACTGGAGCTGTTGAACCTTAGAGCTGGCACTCTTTGCTCATTGCCCTGGATATTCAGGATGCACTCATAGCCCTTTTGGCCTGATTGGGGCTGGGGTAAATTCTTTGCCTTTAATGTGATAGGTTTGACAACATCAACTGGAATCAGGATCTTTTCAGTATGTAGAAGCTGAGGGCATTCCTGCATAAGGAAAATAAATTAAACATTTAAATATATTCAAATGCATGTTGCACATATTTAAAATACAAAACATATTCAAAATGCAGCAATCACAACATAAACTCATAAGAATTATATTAGTACAAAGACTACCTCAAATTCACCTATATTGTCCCAACTCAAAAAACACTTTAATATCCATTGCATAGATAATATATAAATATACACAAACTTAGATATAGCCCAACAATTGTTTACTTTATTAACTCATATAAAACACTAGCAAAACATATAACGTATGTATTCCTAGGGATCTGGATTATCCCCTATACTGCATATATAAAAATACATATCATATAAAATAGTATTGACAAATATATATCATATAAAGTCCACATAATACATACAATATATAACCTGTGTAAACCACTCCTCCTGGATGTGAAGAAATTAGAACCTTCTATATGTTTGTAGATCAATACATTGCATATGGTTATTAACAGTCCAGCCATAAGTGCATGTCAGCCATTGTCTAATGCACAATGTTGCGTTTGCAGGCAAAAGCACAAACACCAAAAGGTGTGCAGTTGTACTTTTCTGATGCAAACAGGGAGATGGACTATTAAGTGTAATATCCTTGAATAAAATAAAATAAGCAGTTGAATAAACGTTGAATAAAAGAAGCAGCCTCCTAGCTGTGAAAGTAAATTGATGGTAACATTGGCTGTAGTTGATATACAGTAGCTGCCAGGAAAGGTTTACCAGGAAACAGCTTTCTGGGACGAAATGAGTGTCCAGTGATGATAAAAAAAAACTGTATACGAATTGTGTAAATAAATATTATCTTTATAAGCTGGTATATCACACAGCGGAGGGGGGGGGGGTAGCTACTTCTATAGTTTGTTTTACTTTAATGCAGAGCATGCATTAGGTAAAAAAACAAAACAAAACAAAAAAAAAAACATTTTACCTTTACAGCCGCTTTAAAGCGGACCATTCACCATCACTTTACCTTATTACATTTGCCTCCCTTCCATCTCAGCTTTACTAAATAACTTATATTGTACATAGTTTATTTATTTTTTCTTCATCCTCTCACTTCTGTATTTCTAGCTTCTTGCCAGGGGGCCAGCTGAGAAAATCAGGAAGTAACAGCTGGCTTCCAGTTTTTGTTGGATCCAAAATGGCATCATAGCAGCAGAGAAGGAAGCTAGGGGAAAATTATGGCTGTAAAGCCCTGAGCCCTGTACACACAATCGGACCTTTGTCCGACCAAATTCACATCAGAATTCTGACAGAATTCCATCTGAGGAAAAGAGAACATGTTCTCTATGTAAAATCTGATGGAATTCACCTGAATTTCCGATGGAATTACTGAGATGGGGCATACACACGGTCAGAAATTTCCAATGGAAAAAGTCCATCTGACTTTTTCTATCGGAAATTCCGATTGTGTGTACGGGGCTTAAGGAAAACTTCAGTTGACTACATTGCTTATTAGGTATGTATTTTTTAAATATAATGTGATAACATATTTTGTAGAGCCTGAATTGCAATTTAGACATATGATCTGGTGAAAAGTCCTCTTTAAAGTTCTAGCCACTGCTGATCAAGAAGCGTGAAGGAGAATATTTCAAAATACTATAGCATATGTGTTTAATTTATGCATTTAGATATGCGCCTTAAGTTCCACTTTAAGCATGACCATTATATCTCCTTCTCAAGTTTCACATGTTTTGTGTATATACCATACAAAGTGAACTGCAGCACATCTGAACTTTGACTTGACAATCCTCATCGCTTTTTTCATTTTAGTGTTTGCAGATCTGTGAATATATGCTCAGTTTGGCATTGAAAACAATTATGCCCAGCAATGTGAGAAGATAATTGGGTCTCTAAATGCAACAATTATAAAATTGTCACACATCTAACTGGACCATGCAGCCCTCTCTTACCTATACAGGATATAATTAAACTGTTTAAATGAAATGTGATATTGCAGCAGAACATGTTTAAAACAAGCTAGCACTGCGACACAATAATGGGAAAGTGATAATCAGATGAATTCAGCATAGACCTCATTTAGAATTAATATTTTATTTTTATTTTCATACTAAAATATAACTAGGTTCCCTCAAAGTGAAAATCCAGCTGTTAATAAAGAAAAAAAATACTGTTTACCACACATACAAGGTAGTATGCTGAAATGATTTTAGCTAAAGCCCCTTTCACATTGCGGCGGGAGTATAGCACTGCTAAAAATAGCGGCCCTATACTGGCTAAAATGCCGCGAGTTGCGGCCGCTAGCGGTGCGGTATTAACCCCCGCTGGCGGCCGTGAAAGAGTTAATACCGCCTGCAATGCGCCTCTATAGAGATTCCCCATTCTTTTCAATGGTAAGGAGTGGTGAAGGAGCGGTATACATGCTGCTCCTCTCACTGCTCCAAAGATGCTGCTGACAGGAGATTTTTTTCTCTCCCGCCAGCGTATTGCCTCAGTGTGAAAGCCCTCTGGCTTTCACATTGAGGATGCAGTGAAGGAGTTTTTCAGGCGGTATAACAGCGCTATTTTTAGCGCTGTACTGCCTGAAAAACTCCTCAATATGAAAGGGTTCTAAGTGTAATGAAAATTCCTGCCTGCTTTTCTTCTAGAGATATTAAAAACTTTTTCCTACAGATTTTAGATATTGTTCAATAGGGGAGCCATGTGAGGGTCTAAAGGATAGCAACAACTAACATTTCTTTATATAGAACTTCAGAATTTATTAATGCAATTGCACCTAAAAAGTCCAATATAAGTTTGTGCACTAGAATAAAGATTTTGTTTGCATTATTTGTAAATCATCTATAATTATTTTCTTTCGAGTTTAGAGTTCAGTGCTTGATAATCTCTGTAGCAAACCACATTTATATCTTGATTCATGCATCCTGATTTCACTTGTTAAATTAATAAAAAAAACAGTTTTCTAATCACAACAATATGTACATTTTAGAGCTGTTGTTTTGCTACCAGAAGGTTTGACAGCCAAAAACGCAAGAAACCTAAAAAAAAAGGTAAATCACCTTAAGCACAAGGCCATAATGTTTTTTGAGAGCTAAAGCTATGGACAACTATATAGCATTATGAGATTAACCACAAAAAAATGTATAGCAGATGTCAGAATACTCCTTAAAATATGTTAAAACATGTGTTTCTTTGGATGTGTCTGCATCTACAGTACATTAATCACTATGGTGAAGTAATATAATCCAGATATTCACATAATGGGCATCACAGTGAGTTTAATAGTGAAATATTAAGCTACTTATGTTGATGATTTTTTTTCTATATAAAACAGATGAATTTACAGGAGTCTGATTTTTACAACCTAAATCATTGGTGGGTTTTAAGGCGCCAGCCATTCTTTTGTTTCCAAAGATTTATTTTGGAAGGTCAACAGCAAGAACAATCACCGTATGACAGTCACAGAGAACAAATACAATCTGCATGATAAATTAAAATAAAAAAAAGTGTAATACCGGAGTTCTTATTCCAGGCATGGATAACCAGGACACAGAATCACACAAGTGACAAAAATATATGAACACCGGAAAGATTAGTACATGTAATATAATGCTGAAAGATTAGAAGTTTACAAAATGTCTAATCATACAATATAACATAGAGATAACTGTGGTATATCCCAATAATCATTTTTTTTTGCAATATGTATGCATCTTGTCATATAGAGTCTGATGTATACCTTCAGAGAGATTGATCACTTCCATCCAGACCAGGGAGCAGATGGGAAACTCCAATTATAGGCTATTGCCCATTGAATGGAATTGAAAAGAGTGTTTAGTAATTTTTTGCACAGGGTTGGAATATCAGGTATAGGGGCAAATAAAAGGCATGATTAAAGAGAAATTACAACCTGCTATTTTAGTTGATTTAGTGGCAGCCTGTTGCTGCACAGACATTCTCTTTTTATAGGTTGCTGATATGTAAAACTGCCACCATCTAAGCAGGTTATGTTGTCTTAAAGATTGTTGCACTGGGCAGGAAGGTTTTTGGAAAAAAATATTTGACATTTGCAAACTACCGGTAATCATTTTGGGATAGAAAGACAACTTTAATTGTCTATTTGTTTCTATTTATCCGGGTGTTTTTTGTTGTTATTTTTTAAATTCTAACTTTAGGCTTGCAGTGACTAGAGCACATCAGACAGTTATTGCAGACAATCTACCAAAGAGCTATACAACTAGTGTGTGCAACTAAAGCACCACGTAATATATCACTCACATTCACAACCCCCCCCCATTCCTATAGTTAAAATAAAAGTTAGGTATACACTGGTTAGGTATAATACCCATGAATACATGCCATCCAATTTTACACAGCTGAATCCTCTGTAAGGCCGAGTACACACGATCAAATTTATCTGCTGAAACTTGTCCCACGGACTGTTTCAGCAGACATCTCCGATCGTGTGTACGGGCTAGCGGACATGTTTTCCCATCGGACAAATTTCAAAGCATGCTTTGAAATTTGTCCGCCGGAGACATGTCCGTTGGATATGTCCGCTGGTTAGTACAATAACCAGCGGACAGAAATCTCAGCGCATGTGTCGAATGGATTCGACGCATGCGTGGAAGTATTTTATTTCCTGGAGCGGTGACTTAGCGGTGTCAAAGTCACCGCCACGTCACCACTTCCTCAGCCCAAGGGGATTTTCGTCCGATGGTGTGTACACGCCATCGGACCAAAATCCAATGAGACATGTCCGCTGCACATGTTTGAGCGGATATGTCTCATCGTATGTACGCGGCCTCACATCTTCATTTTTATTTTATTTGAAACTGCTTTATGTTATAATAAGTGAATGAAAGTATTCAGCATGACTACTTTCAAGATAAAAAATTATAAAACAATTTATAAAGCATTCACAAAACAGTAGAATATTCAGTACCTGCTTGAACACACAGGCCCTACACAATAATCTGAATACACAGACACGTTTTGTTCTTTACTTCTTCTCAACAAACAAGGTGGTCCTGACACAAACAATGGACTGTTTAAGCTAAGTCAGCATGTGCATTTTCATCAAAAATGTTATATTTGTCAGAAAAGGGGGATGTCTTTTTTGACAATCAAAAAATATTCATAAGCTTTGATCTGCATGGACTCCATGCAATCACCATAACAAAGTAAGCAAAATAGAAGACCTTTTTCTTTAGCATTCACATCAATTCTTTTTTTTGTATCTGGAGTTCGATTTGGTTTGAGTGGAATATTTTTGTTACTGATGCAGACCTATAGCAAGATAATTCCATTTGTACACACATCTGTGACAGCAGAAAAAGATTGTCCTGCTTGTATTTCAGGAGATATGATTGCTTGAAAGCATTTACCTTATAGCCCTGCCATCCTTGCCTGCTGTGTTTCCTTTAAAAGGGCAGGGACAGCTTTACAAGGACACAAATAAATGAAATAAATAAAAAATGAAACCAAAGAAAAATGTTAAAGATTACAAATGCTACTTTTTAAATAGTCTAAAACAAATTAAAACATAAAAAGTTAGTAGCGGTGGTAGAAAATGGTTGAATTTGGATCAACATTTGGCCTTCAGCACTATCAAAGCTCAGATTAGCATGTTGTCTTCCTGACTTTGGTGATGGTGTCATTGGAAGTCTCCTGCTGGTTTATATAGCACTTTCAGAATAATTTTCGGCCCAATCTGTCAATCAAGCTCACTATTTAGCTGTTTTCAGATCAACACATGTTGCCTTAGCATTAGAATTATCTCCTAGACTTAGTCCATGTCATATCCTATGTTCTTGTTTCTGATATTGCCTGATGACAGTGACTCTGATTCTATTCCTGGGCATCTGCCATCTGCAAAGGTGTGCCTGAGGTCCGCACCCTGGTAAAGCTACCTGTAAAGTCCATCGCTCCTTGTGGGATGCTCTGTTGAAGATCTGGTCTGTGCCTTGGCCCTTTTAACATGCAAGTAGGGGGGATCTACTATTTAGTTTGTACGTGACAATTTGGTTCTTTCTGTGCTTTAGAAATGGCTAGATATGTGCGATCCCATTCGTATAACGAACAAGCGCAAATACGAACAAACGATGCGACAATCTTACGAAAATACGACAAAACGGAAACGGCAAAAGAACGAAAATGACATCTATAACGAATGATTTGCATTCTGTATTTTAAATCCTTTTTCTGTTCTGTTCTGTTTCAGTCGTATGTTCATATTTTCATTTGTGTGTTTTGTAAATCAGTTTTTTTGGTCTGTTTGTAAATTTGTGTACTTGATTCGTTTTTTTGAATGGGCAGTGAGTGAGTGTAGTTAGTGAATCAGCTTCTCTTTTGTGCCGACTGCAGAGTACAGTAAAGCCAAAAAAACTTTTCTGTGGATTTTCGTCTGAAGGGAGATCAGTTGGCCAGACTTTTGAACCCAAAAATGGTTTTCTGATGGAGCTTACAAACGAAAGGATTTTTTGAAAACGAACGGAAAACGTTTGTTTTTATGTTTGTTGGCAAAAAAGTCTGACCAAGTATACGGGGCTTAACAATAGTATATATGGATGAGCCGTGTGTTGAAAGTGCCGCGAATCCCGAGATATATTTAGGAAAGTACAAAATGACGAAAATTCACGAAAATTATTGTCTAACAAAAAACGACAATAAACTAAACAGAATAACGAATCAACCCGCATATACGAAAATATACGAAAATAAAACGGTAACCAAAATACGAAACGATCGGAATACGAAAAAATCGCGTCGAACGAACAGAAAAACGGGCGTCTTACGAAAATTACGAATCGGTACGAACCTACGGAACGATACGAAACGGAACAAAATAATACAAAATGTTTTGCTGTGCACATGTCTAGAAATGGCATTTTCGGCGTGGCCTGACACAGCATGGAGTAGGACGTGCAGGCATTGTGCTCTGTCCAAATACTCCTTTTTGCATTAATCCTGCTCTTCAGCACTATCCTGCACCTGTCCAGTGGGACCCCCTGAGTAGCCTGCACACCTGTGGCCGCAATTCCCCCACCTTCGGATCAGGCAGTGACATCCGCGGAGCCGCGATCCTGTTCGCGGGTGCGGCATTCAGGAAAGTCCGCGGCTTCGGCCTAGTTGTGGAAGTCGGCGGCCATCTTGCTCCACCCGGCCTGCCGCCTGTGCTGCCTCCCGGCCCTCCTACTTCCAGGATTCATCCTCCCGGGATCAACGGAGACCTCCTGAGGACCCCGCACACCCGCAGCATCTGACCACCCAGCCATAGCATCTGGGAGAGGCCGTGGCTTCGGCCTGGCGCTGGGAGCCGGTGGCCATCTTGGTTCACCCAGCCTGTACTGCTGCCGAGCCCTCCTGCTCCCAGGTAACACCCGGTGGGGACTCACTGGGACCCCCTGAGGACCCTGCATATCCGCAGAGGGGAATCCATCAGCCTCTGACCGCACGGCCCCAGAGTTAGGGCAGTGCTTGGAGTCAGCGGCCATTTTGCTTCACCCAGCCTGCCAACTAGTGGGTCTCCCTGGCCTGCCTGCCCTACAGCTCCCTACCCTCCAGAATAATCAGGCCTGACTGCTTCAGGGGGGGAGAGATCACATCAGATACCTGCCATGTCTCCGCCAAAAACGCCAAAAGCCACCCTGGCGAAATTGGACCAGTATCGCCGCCAGGAGGAGGAGAGCGATGGGAGAGATGATGGGGCCGTGTGCGCCGTGCCGGCCACTTCGGGAGGCGACACAGCTAAAGTGCTCGAGGCCATCACATACTGCTGGACATCCCTGACAGCGCAAATAGAGGAGGTCAAGGTGGACATTTCACTCATGCGACAAGACTTCCAAAAGCTTTGTGGGCGTGTGACAACAGCCGAAACCCGCATAGGAGAGGTGTAGGATGCCATTGCGCCGCTCCAGGCTGGCTCGGATCGAATGCAGCTTCAAATCAATCAGATTCTAAGCAAGCAAGACAATATGGAAAATAGACTCCGGAGGTGCAATCTCCGTTTCATTGGGCTCCCAGAGGGAGCTGAGGGCAGAGGTCCTACCACCTTTTCCCCCACCCTGGCAGTGGAGAGGGCCCATCGTATGCCTGCCAAACCTCCTCCTCAGGGGGCTCCCCCCCGCACGTTTATAGCAAAATTCTTGAACTATAAGGACAGGGATGCGGCACTGCGCATGGCCAGGGAAAAAGGTAACATCCACCTTGGAAACGCAAAGATCGCTATTTTTCCCGACTTCTCTGTCGAGGTGCAGCGCCGCCGCCAGGGCTTCATGGAGGTGAAGAGGAGGCTCCGGATACAACATCTTAAATACTCTATGCTGTTTCCAGCTCGTCTCAGAGTTGAAAGGGACGGTCGTGTGTTCTTCTTTGAGGATCCTGGGAACGCCCTTGCCTGGTTGGAGCGTCCAGAGCCCTCCGCTAGGGTGGTCGAGTGACCTGACCGAGCATGTTCATCGGCGCTGTTGATCGTCACCATCACCCACACATTACACATATGCTGCCGTGGGAGTCTGCGAATACACCGAATCCTGGTATGTTACCCCTTTTGTTGTCTCCTTCTTACTGCCTGTGACACATGCCCTATTACTCCTTACTTCTGAGACCTCCTGGGACCCCCCTTTGCCTTCCCCTGATTTATTCCTCTCTCAATTGTAACCTGCAGAGGGGGTCTCCCATACTCAGGGCCCCTGTTGACTGGTTGATACATGTAACTACCCTGGAGACTGTAATTGCGAAGCACAATCAGTCCTACAAACCACATGCCTAACACAGCGAATTTTCGCCCCCCAGCAACCGGACCACGCATCCCTCTATTATGTGACTGCAGAACTTTGGCTATTATCGACCTCGCACTGTACTTCTGGTTCACAGTACAGGAGGAGCCTGTTGCTCTTTATTTGCGGGCCCTGTATCTTTTGCATTTTTCATGCGGACTGATCGCTGCAGATTTTTCACATGACAGCAAGACATTTTGGTTCTACCTGCTACCGGCTGCTACTTTTTTTTGGTTTTGGGCACATACCCGCATCAGTTGGGGAAGATGTAGGGTGGGGAGGGGGAGGGGAAAGTTAATTTTTACATGATGGAATGCAATACAACAAAGTGCATGCTAACATTGATACTGCATAGACGGCAAATCTTGTATTCATGTAATGCTACTGTTCCACGATATGTTTTAAAGTTTGTATTATGGTATCAATAAAACTGCTCACTTGGAATGTGCGTGGGCTTGGGAACAAGGTAAAGAGATCCGCAGTTTTCTCATTTCTCAAAAAACAACGTGCCGCCATTGTGGTGTTGGTGGAGACACACGCTGAGGGTCGGCTCCAGATGGCACTCCGCCGGCCATGGATCGGGTGGGCCTATCATTCATCCCACTCCTCCCATGCTCGTGGAGTCTGAATCTTGATTTCCAAGACGGTACACTTTGAGCTATGTGATGTCCAGTCTGACCCACAGGGGCGATATGTCTTTCTCTCGGTTAAATTGTATGGTGAACCTTTCCTATTGATGGCATTCTATGTACCTCCACCATTTAGCTCTACTATAGTTACAGAGGGCCTGCTATATATGACTCGTCATCCTTCCATCCAGGCGGTGTGGCTGGGGGATTTTAACGCTACGCTGAACCCTACATTAGACAAACTGTCACCCTCACCATTGCCTACTACAGCTCCAACCCACACTAGATTCTCCCGACTTATCTCTTCCTTTAACCTCACTGACACCTGGCGTTTTAAATTTCCGCTCACCCGAGCTTACTCCTGTTTCTCAGCTACCCATAACACTATGTCCCGTATAGACTTTATATTTATTTCTAATACCCTTGCCCCAAGATTACTGGGAGCTGAATTTGCCCCCAGATTACTCTCAGACCATAGCCCATACTGGATTAGCTTCTCCATCCCATTGGACAGACCGCCCCGTACGTGGCGCCTGAATCCGTTTTGGCTCACCCTGCTATCGGAGGATGACGAACTTGATAACAGTTGGAGAACCTATTTTTCAGAGAATGACGGATCTGCACCCCCAGATATAGTATGGGAAGCCTTTAAATTACACGCGCGCATGACTTTGACCTCCTGTATTAACAGGCTGAAGGCCAATTCCTCGGCTGCGCTGGATGGGGCAATGCGAGATCTGTCCTCCTCTGAACAGGGGTATATGGCGAGCCCCTCTCCTGCTGGGTCTGCCCAACTTCGGTTACAAACCAGGGTGGTCAATCAGCTACAGCACGAGACAGCCAGGAAAAAACTTTTTTTTGCCAGACAGAAACTGTATGAACATGGGGAGAGAGCGGGAAAACTGTTGGCTTATCTTGCACACAGTGAGGATAGACCCCCTACAGTCATCTCCCTCACTGGTTCTAACGGGGAAAGGATTATGGAACCCCAGGCTGTCACTTCCAAATTTAGGGACTTCTTTTCTCAACTTTATACGTCCCAGGATTTCACCACGGAGGCTGAACTGGAGGATCTACTGGCGGGAATTACCTTTCCACAGCTAGATGACACTCAAATGGCTATGCTGGATGCACCTCTTGCACTTGACGAAATAATCGCAGCGATTGCGAGCTTCGCCAGTTCCAAGGCCCCGGGTTCAGATGAGTTACCCATTGAATTTTATGCCCAGTACTGCGAGATACTTGCCCCTAAGTTATTGTCCCTCTTCAATCATTTATTCAACAACTTCACCCTACCCCCATCGATGGGTGAGGCGGTCATTATCCTTATACCTAAACCGGGCAAGGACCCCGGCCTCCCGGAATCTTATAGGCCCATATCACTCCTCCAGGTAGACATAAAGATCCTGGCTAAAGTGCTTGCTCTCCGCCTTAACCAAGTGATTCTAAGCCTGATCCACACTGATCAGGCTGGATTCATGCCGGGGCGCAACATCTCCTTCAACCTCAGGAAATTGTTCATTAACTTGCAGGCGACACATGCTAACGTTGGGTCCCGGGTGGTGGTGGCCTTGGACACCGCCAAGGCCTTTGACTCGGTGGAGTGGCGGTACCTTTGGGGATGTCTCCGTAGCTTTGGCTTTGGACCCAACTTTGTCAAGTGGGTTCAATTATTATATCTGGCACCAAGGGGTAGGGTGGTGGCCAACGGGAGGGCCTCCCAGACGTTTAACTTATCCAGGGGCACTAGACAGGGCTGTCCACTGTCTCCACTCCTCTATGCCCTGGTGGCAGAGCCCCTTGCAATCTCCATTAGAGAGGACCCCGAGATCCAGGGTCTTTGCCTTGGTTCCCTGACTGAAAAAAATAGCTTATACGCAGACGACACGCTGCTATACATGGCCGACTCTACCACATCTCTCCGAAAGGCATTACATACGATCAAACACTTTGGTCGGTTCTCTGGCCTTAAAATGAACTGGGAGAAATCCCAAATATTGCCTATGGATAGCTTTCCCTCCCCCGAACTACAGGCGCAGTTACCACTCCAGCGAGTGAACACTATTAAATACCTTGGAGTATTGGTGAATAGAACACCGGCTGACTATGTATCCCTGAATATAGAACCCCTTTTCGATCTCATTAAGTCTAAAACCCAAATATGGGCGAGATTGCCACTCGGTGTGTGGGGCCACATTAATATCGTTAAAATGATATTACTTCCTAAAATATTGTATATACTTTGGCACACACCCGTATACTTACCCTTAAATTTTTTCAAGTTAATGGAGGCCATAATACGGACATTTATCTGGGGTACCAACAGACACAAGCTGGCCTGGAGAGTCCTTAAGAACCCCACTGATCTAGGTGGGACAGCCCTCCCTGACTTAAATCTCTATTACCTTGCATCCCAGCTGTCTCAACTGTACCACATAGATAAAACCGACAGACCCAGATTTCTCACGCTTCTCTGTCCACGGTGGGCGCAGCTGACCGCTGATCCGCTTACTGCAATCACGGTGGGGCATAGTGGGAACAACTCCAATAGAGACAGGGGGTCTCTATTGTATCAATATATGCGAGTATGGGACATTGCCACTAAAATGTTGACGATCCCTAAACCCAATGACTACACCCCTTTATGGCACAATAGAGTTTCTCTCGATCCCTGATACGGAGATATGGTGCGAACATGGAATATATTATTTGCATCACATAATTTCTAATGGCACACTTAAAAACTTTGAGGACCTTCAAAATGAGTTCCTGCTGCCTAATTTCATGCTTTTTAGATTCTTTCAGGTGCGTCACGCAGCCCAAGCTCAGTTCCCCCAGTCTCTGCCACAATCTACACCAAATGTCATCATGGCAGTGGTTAAGGGTGTAGATCCACGTAAACTAATCTCTGAGTTTTATGCCATGCTCCTAACCCCGTCATCTACTACGCTAGCTTACAATCTTAAACCACGATGGGAAAGGGAGGTGGGCCCAATGGAGGATGAGGAGTGGAGTGAAGCACTTGACGCATGCAAAACTGTATCCCCCAAGCTTTCCGACAGGTTGACCCAATTGTACGTGGTGCACCGGGCATATCTCACCCCCCTAAGAATCTCCCCCGTTTTCGACAGCAGTCTTCTACTTCGTGCACAATGTGTAATCAAGCCACAGGCACATTCTTCCATCTACTTTGGGCGTGCCTGGTCCTCCAGGGTCTGTGGAAGCAGATTGTGGACTTCCTCCATGATGACATGGGATCCCCATTGTCCCTGGATCCCAAACAATGCTTACTGGGGATATTCCCCGATGCAGAAATGGACAAACTTACTAAAACATTTTTGCATGAAACATTGTTTTCTGCTAGGAAAATTATAGCCAGACAGTGGATGAGACCCACTCCCCCCAGCTTTAACGACTGGAAACTAGATATAAATAACACACTTCCCTACAAAAAGTTCATATATATTAATAGAGGTTGTCCAGATAAATACAACAAAATCTGGGACAGATGGCTTGAGTCCACTGACACATGCACTGAGGGTCCATAAACCTATATATTCTTCTAGCGTACAATTCCACGAATAGAGTAGGCACAAGGTTTTCCATTCATAAATAGCTTCTGAGTCCATTGTTCGATCTGAATACATTTTTGTTTTGATCTACTCTGCCCATATGTGTATAAGCCATATTTCTTTATTATATGCACTTCTCCAACATTGCCTTGTAACTTGCAGAACTATGTTCCAAATGTAAATTGCTCAGTAAAAACTTAGAAAAAAAAAACGGAAACGTCATAAAAACAAGTTTGTGTTCGAGAATTCAGACAAAGGTTGGGGACTTTGTACTAGAATATAAAGGAGAGTTGCAAGGGCATTTTACAAGAGTTTTGGAAAACACAAAAACAAAGTTGTGGTATTGCCTATAGCAAACTTCAATATCTGTTAGAAAAAGGTTCCATCCCCACTAAAACAGTTGTACTGTATACAATTTTGAAGGCCACGTGAGAGGGCTTTGTGACCTCGTCCCCTAGGATGCAGTGTGATCCCTTTGGGGCATCCAGGGGGTCGGGATTTGCGATGCTTGGCCAGTTTTTTCCTTTTTTTTGTAAAACATTAATGAACACAGTTATGATATTGGTTGAGCCAATCAGGATAATGCTGACAAATTCAGATACTTTGTTAGCTTCTGCGATTAGAGAGAGATTTTCAAAAGTATAAACTTAAGTCTTATAACGTACTGTTATCTCGCATATATTTTATAGTGTATTGTTATCTCGCATATATATATTGTTATCCTTTAATTTTCAATAAAATTATTGAACAAAAAAAAAAAGAAATGGCATTTTCAACCCTTTTTATAATTGCTGCAAGGCAATTTACTTTGGGCAAGTTCCTTGTATTCATTTGACACTTTCATGTTGCTGCTTTGTAAGTTTCCACCCCACCTGACCTTGTCTTTCGGACTGGTTGCCAATGCATCATACACATTTTTGATTTCTAATGATCCACTTAGTATTTTTTCAAGTCTATACTAGATAAATACAATTTATTTGATAACTTAATTTAGGCAAATCTCTTCATCGATCTGCTTTATAACTCTGTTGTATATGATAATTAATTTTTCAAGTTCTTTTTCATTGAGTTCCTTGAGTAAGACTTCTCGCTCCTCTAAAACCTTCAGCGTCCAACTTTTCCATTATGCAATCAGATATGCAAGTGCAGATAATGGCAAGAGGACACCTTGTAGTCATGATCATCTCAGTAAAGCCAGTGTCTGAGACGGCATCCTTATTTTGTAAGCAACCAAATGTTTACCATTTCCACAGAGTGGTATTTAGGCCTAGGTAGAAGTGCCCAGGTTATATATTTCTACCCAGGTTATCTTCAATAAAGCAGGGACTGCCTTTCAATAAAAAAAAAGAAATAAAAAAGCTAAATACCAAAAAATATTAACACAAAATGCTTTTTGAAAACATAGTAAACTACTACCTCAGTGTGCAACACCTCTGCTTCTAACTTTAGGCCTGTTTAACCATGTCTTTTTAATAAAGGTGATGTTCTAAATCTAATGGTAAATAAAAAAAGCACCAGATGGTCATCTTAAGAGTCAATCTCAAGAGTTTGCTTTGGGATTACTCCTGGATGCTGGCAGCAGATCCCACCTATCACCCCTACCTTTCTCCTCCTCTTTACCACCAGCACCCCAATGGCCCAACTTGTATTTCTCCTCTGCCCCCTGATGCCTGATGGCAATCCCTCTGGTGGAGAGTGGGGATGACTTTCTATGCAAAGTACTGTAATGGTGTCTGGCATATTAGCAGCACTGTAAAGAAAATGGCTTCTATGTGCCCTTGAGCAGGAGTACATGACTTTTGTTGCTGATTTGTCTCACTGAAGTGCTGCCCCGCTGGAAACTTTGGTGCATACCCAAATGCACCAATGTCTGGTACTTGTATCATGGCTTATAAGCTGCAGGCAGAGGCTGCAGGCCACAGCAGTGTTGTCAGCAGGAGATATGTAGACCCATACTGCAGAGAGCTTTCTATTTGCCACATATTCAAGTGCTCGTGTTTTGTTAATACCTTATACCGTTTCTAATAAATGTATGCCTAAAGTTTATATTTTGAATCTTTTAGGAATACTTAGATATACAGTGATGGAAGAGGGTTCAAGGAATGTGAGTTGTTGTTTTAAAGTGTTTTTGTGCACTTTGATTTGAACTTTTAAGACAATGTAGTGTGGGACTGTTAACAAAAGATCACTAACTATACTATCAAACTGTTGGTCTACTGTCCAGTTTGAAAGACATTGAGGGCTTTAAATTGTTTTTTGTATAGGTTGATTCAGGTCCAATACTTTTGGATCATATCATTTGTTGCATCCAAAAATACTGTAAAAAAATAGTTGTTTGCAAGTTGCAAGGAATCAGTTTGGGGCTGCTGCTGCATTTAAGTGAGGCAATAATGTAAAAAAAATATATATATATATATTATGAGATGGTAGAAGACAATGTCGCTGGCCCTGTTCATGAGAACTGTACCACTCTGTATAGCCACATACAGCTTACAGCCACCTCCCAAGCAGAACATTTAAATAATTTGTGCTTTTTACAAGGTTAACCTCAAAGTTACATATAAAAGAAGACCCTCTCTCCACTATATGGTATTTAAAACAATTTTTTATTTTTTTTTGTGCATTTGGTACATTTCCCCTATGCCAGTTTTTTTTAAATCCCTTGCTTCGAAAATGGCCAGAATTGTTTTTCAAGATTTATCTCCTATAGACTTTACTGGGGTTCAAATTTAAACTCCCAATTTTCAGACTTTACTATGGGTTTAACATACACCTCATGAACTGAACCCAGACACACTGGCTCACCCATATTGTTGCACAGACAGTTTTACAGGCGGTGCTTGGGATAAGCAGAGCACATACAGAAAATTCATGCACACAATTCAAGGAAATTACAAAAAAATATTTTGTGATACCAAAAAAAAAAAAAAATAAGTGTCTGAGTAACCATTATATTTTATTTTTTCAGTTTGCTTGATGGTTCTCACATAATACATAACATTCAATGCAGCACAAACTAGCACATTAGTATTGCGGTCGCAAAAGTCACAGGAAACTTACAAGTGAAGCCAGTTTATGTGAATGTCAGGGGACTGTCTCTTGGAAAGATTCACTACCTAATGAATCTGTACATTAGCTCTATGTTCCAACATCTACCCACATACCATTTCAATTTAAACGTAATTCTCAACCTCACGGCTTGTGAGTGCACATTCTGATCTGACTTCTTCTAAACATTATTTAATTTGTTTGAAATGTAGCTCTTTGTTGATATGTTCTAACAAAAGTCTCTGATATTGAACCAACCTGATCTTGTATCCTCTGAGAGCAATTTAAGGGAAAGAAATAGAAAGCTGGCAGGAAGTCAGGTGATGGCCAAGCTCTCAGTCATGATTAGAGCTCAATATTCCTTGAGTAAAAGCTTTTTCTCCTACAAGGCTTTTCTTTCTTTATTGATGGATCCTTTGAGCCAACTATTTAAACTTAAGCAAAAAAAGGTTACCTCTTTCTCAACCTTTGAAATAAAAAAAATCATAAATTGCAAAGAAATTCCGTTCTAAGAGGTAATTTTTACAAGCTAAATAGGCTAACAATGTTCACAGGAGCTTTGAAATCCAACCACAGAAGGAACCATGTGTAGACTTTGTTAAAAAGGCAGTCCTTATTTTTCAGATAACATTATCTATTAATCAGGCACAGTCATCTTCCCATATCATATATATAAAAAATTATAAAGAGCAACAACATACCCTGTACATAATAAATGTTGAAGCTCTTATGGTCCTGGCTGCCTCACCCAGGCACTGTTGCCCAGTGTGGCATAAATCCATCTAAGCAGATGAAAACATCTGTCTCCAACTATCGTCATTAGAAATGTGTCACAGCCTTGCCATAGAAAAGGAGAATTTGGGGCAAGAAAGGTCACATAAATACTGTTTGATTAGTGGAAGGAATATGAAAAAAATTCACTTTAGGAGTGCATTTTTCTTCACCAGTTATGTCTAGTAAAGGCCTGGAAATAGCTTTCTATACATACAGTACATACATTTATGGGTACTTTTATTTTGTATGAAAAATGTCATGCTTGTTATGTATGCTGGGTATATTGCTCAGTAACTGGTAACTGTTCCTATTCTGTATGTCAAACTGCGCATCACTGTATGTTTGCGCTATATATGAGGCATGAAATTCTCAATATCTATACCCTCTCTCTCTATATATATACACATATATACACATACATACTGAATATATCAGTTTGTATATATGGAAATTGAATACTAGCACAGTAGTATTTTCTGTGTTCTGTATTTTGTACTAATACTTACTATGTTTATGACCACTGCATAGTAATATTCATACTCTTTTCTACACTATACCTATCTATTTTTGCACCTTTTAGGGCTCATTCACTTGTATGTCAATACCCTGTGTTTAAGAGCTCATTCACACATATGTTGATTAAGAAGAACGTAGCAGTGCTGATTACCTTGACTATCACATTTATGATGTATTTTGACATGTTCTTATTGTGTTTTGAAGTGCTGAAAAAGTATCAGGAATGCTTGTTAAATGTCCATGACAGTGCTGTTTTGTTTTTCTAAGGGGAAGTGCTTAAAGGGGAAGTAATACAGGGTTATGATATGATTATGATATGCTTTGAGTCATGGTTAGGTTGTGGTGTGATAGCAGACATTTTTGAAAATTATCTGCAAGATGGATTCATATACTTTGAGATCTTGATCTTTGATATCTTTGGCACTTGCCTTGGTCCAGCTCAACTTTGATGACAGAAAAAGCTTTGCTATTAGCAGTAATTCTGAATGCCTCTGCTCCTGCCTGAAATGCTTTTGTCTGCACATAGAATCATATAGGATATTACCACAAGGCTGCTTCATACAAACAGGAAGTGGCTGGCAATTATCTGTCCCAGTTCTCTATTATTTCCTTGTGAATTTTGACATACGCTAATCTCTTTTGCCTCTCCCCCCAGCACCCAGCTAACACTTTATAAATGCTTCACTAACATGCCATAAATGCTGTAGGTGCACTTAAGGTGTGGTTAAGGTGCACTAGCATTGAAATTAATGGCGGCGGCTGACAAGCGTTGATGCCTCATGAAAGCAACATGCTGCTTAATTGTAGATACAACATGATGCTACAGCTCCTGTGTGTACAGTTCAGTGTAGTGCCCATTGTAATATTCAGACAAAGGCAAGGGTGGTTATGATGCTTTAAAAAACACTACATAAATGCTGCTTAGACGTTCAGGAACATCCTTCAGAAGGAGAGAGATCACGCTGGTCCTCTTGATCACATGATGTCTGTGTCCAATCACCGATATCATATAGTAAACAAAGAACTGTTGCCAGGTGATTGGTTCTGCTTCTCCTCACGCAGAGTAAGTGAGGAGAAGGAGAGCGGGTCTGCGAGGTGTATATGAGCTGTTTTTTACACACTGATCACCCAGCTAGTGTCCCCCAACAATGTTCCCAAACTGTGAAAAACACGAACAGCTGTCACACATGTGTCCCACATATGTCCCAGTAAACATCTGTCTCAATGTACATCTGTCCCAGTAAACATCTATCCGCATCTGTCCCACTGAACATCTACCCCAGTAAACATCTGTGCCACTGAACATCTGTCTGTGATCATCTGGCACATCTGTCCGTGATTATCTGGCACATCTGTCCATGATCATCTCCGCACATCTGTCTGTGATTATCTGCCACATCTGTCAGTGATCATCTGCACACAGCTGTCCGTAATCATCTGCACACAGCTGTCCGTGCTCATCTGTGTACAGCTGTCTGTGATCATCTACCACACCTATCTGTGATAACCTGCTACATCTAATTCCATTGTCCTGTGCTCCTGGGCCTTCAAAAATGTGATAGTTACTCAGGAAATGAAATGTGTAAGTTATGTTTTTAGAACACCTGATGGTGCTACTTGGATGTTGGGCCTCTCTATGTGGCCAGGCTGTGTAAAAGTCTCACACATGTGGTATCTTTATATTCAGGAGGAATAGCAGAATGTATTGTAGGGTGTAATTTTTGCTATGTACATACTATGTGTTAAAAATATCTTAAAAATTGACAACTTTGTGTAAAAAAAATACATTTTCATTTTATTTCCATATTTTCCAAAAACTTGTGAAAAAAAATCACATGTTCACAAATCTCATTATGCCTCCTAGAATATACATTGGGGTGTTTTCTTTCCAAAATGAGGTCATTTTGTGGGTGTTTCTATTGTCCTGGTTCTGCAGGGCCTTCAAATTTGTGATAGGTAGTCAGGAAACTAAATGTATAATTTATGCTCCTAGAACGCCTGATGGTGCTCCCTGCATGTTGGGCCTCTCTATGTGGGCTGGCTGTGAAAAAAAAGTCTCACACATTGATATTGCCATACTTGGGAGGAATAGCAGAATGTATTTTGGGGTGTAATTGTTAGTTTATCTATGCCAGGTGTGAGAAATAACTTGTTAATATGACAACTTTGTGGGGGATCTTCCTTTTTCAATCTATTGTGGGCAAAACATTGTAACTTCAAAAAACTCTCTATGCCTCTTACTAAATACCTTGGACTGTCATCTTTACAATAAGGGGTCATTTGGGGGGTATGTGTACTGTCCTGACATTTTATGGCCTGGAAATGAGCTAGGAGGTCAGTACATCAGTATTTATCAATTTTCAATGAAACACAGCATAGCTTGTAGACTCAATTCTGGCCTACATTTATGAATACATTCGATTTTATTGGATTTCTTTTAAAAAAGAAAGTAGAAAATATATATATTTTTTCCAAAATGTAGCTCTATTTTCACTTATTTCACTTATATCGCAAAACATAAAAAACTTAGTGGAGAATAAATACCACCAAAAGAAGGCACTATTTGTTGCGAACAAAATTATAACAATGTCATTTGGGTACATTTGTCATTTGGGTAGCATGACATGAGTAATTGTTACTGAAAATGTGAGAGCACTGAAAGCTGAAAACTGGTCGGTGAAGGAAGAGGGTGAAAGTGCCCAGTATTGAGGTGGTTAAACACAGAGTATTGATTCACATGTGAATGACCCCTAAGCAACATAAGCCCTAAGAAGGCAAAAGCATCAAGCCAGAGAGTAATACTGACAGTGCCAGGGAGGAATAGAGACATTGGGGCAGATTCACAAAACAATTACGCCTGTCTAACTGGGGTTAGACAGGAGTCATTTCAAATTTCGCGCGGCGTATCACTAGTTTGAATCCTCAAACCATGATACGCCGGCTTCGGGCTTCGATCCGAGAGGCTTACGTCTTCGTAAGCCTTCGGATCTACGCTGCCATCTATTTGCGGCCGCTGGGAGGAGTTCGCGTCGTTTTGGTGCGTCGGGATATGCAAATGTGTTTTTACGGGGATTCACGAACATACGAGCGGGCGTCGCAATCGTTTTCGTCTATTTTTTTATACGTAATGTTAGAGCAGCTTTTTGCTGCTCTAACTTTACGTAGCCCATGTTAAGTATGGCCGTCGTTCCCGCTTCGAATTTATTTAAAATTTTATTTTGTTTACGTAACTCGTCGGGACGTGGATCGGCCGTAAAGTACGCTACATAAACAACGAATGACGTCACGACGTGATTTCGCGCAATGCACGGCGGGAAATTTGCGAACGGAGCATGCGCAGATCGCTCGCCGCGGGAACGCGCCTAATTTAAATGTTTCACGCCCCCTACTCGCGCAGATGGATTGCGACGGGAGAAATACACTACGCCGCCGTCGTTTACCGTAGAAAATCTACCTGAATTCCACGTAGAGCAAGGTAAAAAACGGCGGCGTAGTGTATTTCTGATACGCTACGTTAATCCATTTCTCTGTGAATCTGCCCCATTGAGAATAATTGCCATTGCCGGACCAAGCCTAATGTCAAAGAGATCAAAGTATATAAATGCATTGTGAGAATTGACAAAAATGGCTGTTATTACACCTCAACCCAACCATGCCTCACAGCAGATCATTCCTCATCACTTCCCCTTTAGGAACTTTCCACTAGAAAAAAAACAACACTTTTATAGGGGCTTAACAATCATTCTTGATGCTATTTCAAAGCTTCAAAAAACAAAACTAAAACACATCAAAAACATGCCATAAATGCTATAGGTGCATTAGTTAGTTTGGCTTTATTCTTCATAATATACACACACATGTGAACGCCCTAATATAACTTTATTTGTTTTACTTCCATTTATTATAAATGTAGCTAGCTAGTAGTATCGAAAGGTATTGAGGCTGATTAATTGAATGCTCATCCTGCAAGCAAATTTTCACTTAGCTTAGGAAATGTGGTGAAAACATGTACATATCTATACATCCTGGTTGGGAAGTGGGTACACTAGGATCGTGGCTGATATCAATTGTTACAGGTGGTAATTGGACATCAGGTAAAAGTGATTCATCACTTTACCAGGGCTCAGTAGGGGGCTTTACCTACTACCATTTCCAGGCGCTCCTAATCCATTGATAGAGGTTGGGTTGGCTGACCAAAGAGGGTGTGGAGGAACATCCAATTTATTTCACCATTGGATCAGGATGGGGTTAGACTGCATGTGAACAGCCCTAGGATCATGATAAACAGGCAGATGGCTCCCTGAATGTTGAGTGGATATTTTTATTATCACTTCCAATAAGTAACCACAATTGGTTCAATACCTGCCTTAGTGTTCATCAGATTAGGGTGGGGTTGAATTGTCCGACTTATAGGATAGTCATAAAGGGGAATATGTCCCTATGGGGTGACCTCTCCTGGGCAAATCCTCAGTCTAGTGTTGCATTGTGCCATTGGGTAAGGGTGGCAAAGGGACATTTATGACCGGCCTTATGCTGCTTGTGGACTTTTTTCATCAAAAAATTTCAATCATGTGTGGGCTCCATTGGACTTTTTCCATTGGTGTTTATAAATAGAACATGTTTTATTTTTTTCTGATGGAAAAAAAACGATAGGAAATCCCTTTTATCTGTGTGCAACCTAAACGGAGAAAAAACCCACGCACGCTCAGAATCAAGTCAAGCATTGAACTTAATTTTTCTCGGCTCGTCGTAGTGTTTTACGTCACCGCGTTTTGGACAGTTGGAATTTGGTCTGACAGTGTGTATGCAAGACAGCTATTCCTATAAACACTAGATAATCCGAAAATATTTCAAATTGTCAAAATTAGTCACCAAAGTAACTCCAAATGGATCAAACTAATCTGAGTGCCCTTACTGGCATCAGATCAGGGCAGGATTAGCCCAGAAAGGCCACACTTGGTAACTCAACTATGCTTTATATTCCCTAAATCTGTGCTTGTATCAAATTCATTAACATATTTTGATTGCAATCAAACCACAATGTCTTTATAAAAATGTCTGCTAGAGTTAAGAAGTTTGTGGAAGATAATTGAAGAGGCGGCTTCATTATAAAAGTACATTTCCATTATGTTCCTATCTGATTAACCTAATGTTTTTCTAATTAAATGTTATGGGTAATTCCTTTAGATGATTTATCGCATGACAAATTCTCATTCCTGCCCCATTTACCCTCCAAGTGCTAAAGGGTATGTATTCAGTCTCATGTCTAAAGCTTATGATAATTACAATATGGTGTCACACTGCCGTACATTCTTTATACCCTCTAAAAATTGATTTATGTTTGGCAGAACTGCTGGAAATATTAAAACAACAATTAGAGTTTTTATTCCAATTTAGAAAATGCCTTCAAGGGAGTACAATGTGTGTTTCTTTCGCACATTCCTATTCCTCCCTCTTTATATGCTGACACACCTTCATTCTATTACAATCTCATAGCTCTGCGTAGGCAATCAAAATCTCTGATATTAATAGCAATTATACAGACACTGATCACACTAGCCCATTTTGCTATGTGTCAGCATCTGCTGTAATATCTTCATTTGCTTCAGATCACTAACAGCAGATTGGACATTTGCTAAGGCTGTGAATTAAAAGTGAATTGAAGATCTATGACCATATCAGTGCACTGAATAGCAAATTCAAACTGTACGTTCAGAGCATACTACAGTACAATTCAGTTTAGTAATACAGAATACAAATATACAAAAAAAGGGCCATGCCACATGTTCAAGTCTTTGTGTAAAATTCTTCTTGCTGGTAACTTCAAATCTACAGTCTGTTATTCTGCAGGCCGGCGACTTCCAATAACTCACATCAAAGTATCTACAATGAAATCATGTAAACCCCACAGCAGCTTATATATGTACACCCCTGCTCATTCAGAAAGGAGCCATTTGTAGACTTGTTGCACCACCACTTAAGTCTATGAGACTAAAACTCTACCTTCACAAAGATATACTTTAAAGGAAGGAATGTTTCGCAAAATGAGTGGCCAAGAGGCAATAAGAGAACTACGGTACATAAAACATTCGGGAACTCCATTTTGTATTTACATAATATTATTCCACCTAGAAAAACTGCAACCATTTATGTGAAAGAAATATGTGATTTATTTATAAAGTAGTGATTGTGATAATCACCAATTATTTATTGTATGTGAACCTTCCTAGTGCATGTGTTTTAATCACCTGTCAATGTTTGATCAATAACACATTTAATAACACTGATAAGAGGCATGGGGGAGCTCAGCTATGAGAAAAGATTAGAGGAACTGAATTTATTCACTCTTGAGAAGAGGAGATTAAGGGGGGATATGATCAATGTGTACAAATCTATAAGGGGTCTAAATAGTGAACTTGGTGTTGAGTTATTCACTTTACGGTCAACACAAAGGACAAGGGGGAACTCTTTACGTCTAGAGGAAAAGAGATTTTATCTCCAAATACGGAAAGGTTTCTTCACAGTAAGAGCTGTGAACAGACTCCATGCAGAGGTGGTTCAGGCCAGCTCAGTAGATTGCTTTAATTAAGGCCTGGATACTTTCCTAAATGTACATAATCTAACTGGGTAGTAACATTTATAGGTAAAGTTGATCCAGGGAATATCTGATTGCCTCTCCGGGGATCAGGAAGGATTTTTTTTTCCCTGCTTTTGCAAATTGGATCATGCTTCTGGATCAACTGTGGGTATAGAATTGGATATATGGGATTGTACGATATTATTATTATTATTTTATTTTTTTTATGGTTGAACTGGATGAACTTGTGTCTTTTTTCAACCTGACTAACTAACTATGTAACATTTGCTTTATATAAATGTCCCATTGCACTTGAAGTATGACCATGAACCCAATATAAACCTTAATTTCTGTGCTTCGTACACTATATTGCCAAAAGTATTGGGATGCCTCCCTTTACACACACATGAACATTAAAAGCATCCCAGTCTTTATGTGTAGGGTTCAGTATTGGGTTGGCCCACCCTTTGCAGCTATAACAGCTTCATCTCTTCTGGGAAGACTGTCCACAAGGTTTAAGAGTGTGTCTATGGGAATGTTTGACTATTCTTCCAGAAGCGCATTTGATGTTAAACGAGAAGGCCCAATTCATCCCAAAGGTGTTCTATCGGGTTGAGGTCAAGACTTAAAATATATATATATATATAGTGCAGCGCAAACCATGTAAAATATAGAACATAATAAGAAAATTGGTAAAGTCCAAACAATTCGTGACAAAAGGAGAAAAACTTCTGTAGAACATTCAGTGAGATGAATGATTGAATGAAGATCTTCACCACGTGAGAGAAAGCTAGGGTAGCAGGTATTGAAACTTATCCCTCCACCAGTGTAGATGGCTACTCTCACCTTAGGTTAAGACCACTGGGTTAGCAGATGGTCATTAGAGCATTAGGAAAACAAATCAAATAGGCATTTGACAGGCTACTCACATTTCTTCAGATGTAAACAGGCATGTACATATATGTAACACAGCTCACGGAGTTCACCAGTAATGACACCGAGCGACGTGTAGGCTCCAAAAACCCCTGTAAGGGGTTGTGAGGTCAAGACTTGCAGGCCAGTGAAGTGACTCCACCCTAAACTCGCTCACCAAAACTATATTGCCAAAAGTATTGGGACACCCCTCCAAATCATTTGGCGGAGGTTTTTCAGGGGTTGGGCTTGGCCCCTTAGTTCCAGTAAAGGGAACTCTTAAGGCATGAGCATACAAAGACATTTTGGACAATTTCACGCTCCTGTGTGGAAACAGTTTGGGGATGGGCCCTTCCTGTTTCAACATGACTGCGCACCAGTGGGCAAAGCAAGGTCCATAAAGACATGGAACTTGACTGGCCTGCACAGAGTCCTAACCAGAGACATTTCTTTAAGTTCTATTGGCTGCAGCACATTGTGAGGTGGTGGACTTCATCACCCAAGACTGCTCTAAAAAAATGACTGCATGACTTTTTTTCAGCATTCATCCCTACAATGAGGCGGTAGGAGACAATGGGGGTTATTTACAAAAGGCAAATCCACTTTATACTACAAGTGCACTGAATGCATATGGCAAAAACTGTGCTGGGCAAAGCAGCCCAGCACAGTCGTACTGCACCTGGTGTGAATGGGCTTTTAGATTGCACACTGAATTTGATAAAAAAAAACACTATTTTATTTATTCACATATTTATAATCATGTGTTTAATAAATAATTTTGAAAATTCAATATAACTATCTAACCTCTTTTTACACAGGTCAGGTCAAGCCAGAAGGTAATTGTACAGTACACATATGGACGTACAAAATGTTTTGTTACTAATATTGCCTGTTAAAGGGGTTGTAAAGGTTTGTTTTTTATTTTCTAAATAGGTTCCCAAGAGAGGGGGTGAGCATGTTGACTAACCCCTAGCCAGAACAGCTCAGATGATGGGGGCAAGCTTACTGAGGAGGAACAGTAAGTGAGAAATTCAGGCAAAGAAAAAAAATATATAGAAGGGAAATCGAAGGAAAAGGTAAGTGAACCAACAATTCACTAGCTTAAAGGAACCTATTTAGAAAATAAAAATCTAACCTTTACAACACCTTTAAGTATCACAATAGTGTTGCACTATTTTAAAATGAGTTGGAATACAATTCAGTGGATGTTTACATTACGACACCATTAATCCTTTTTTTGCCATAAAGTCAGACGCAATTGTACAAGCATGGCATCAGAGATGTTATTAAGTTGTAAAGAAGAACAGGTCAATGTAATCTAGGCAGAATTCCAAGTTCCATAAATTTCAGCTTATACTCGTCTCTCTTCCTGCTGAAATTTACATAACCGTTACAAGCAATCAAACCGCTAGGACATGCAAGTGGCCAACAAATGCAGAATGCACCATATATTTTATCTCTCTTCCTGAACTTTACAATACCATTATATTGATAAATTGCACACAAATCTCCTGTTTTAGCTGTGGGAAAGCTAACTCCTGCTAAGAAAAATCTCAGGGATTTATGGGTTGTGTGAATTTTAGAAGAGATAAAAGCCCAGTAATTGCATGGAAGTATATCCGCCATGTAATATAAACAGTCCCATGCTGCTTGTCATGTTCTATGCTTCATATCTCCAGATACCTATCTGATATACTAAAAAGGACTGTAAAACATTGGGAGTTATTTTCTGATGCTAGAAGATCTATTCACAGACAGCATTGTGAGTTAAAATACGTTTTGATAAACTACATCAATCTGCGATCAAAATATTCAGTCAGTCTTACACTGTAATGCAACAAGATAAACACAAGAAAAAGCAAGTGCTGTCACTTGTATATAAATGTTATCATAACTTTAATAAGCAAAAAATAAAATAAAAACCTTATTAGAGGCTTGCCTACGAAACATTGTAAGCATCCGCAGTGAGTATGCATAGAATCAGTTACAGTATTGTTTCTTTTGGATTTTGCATGAATACATAAAAGCTGATCATTTTAACCACTTGCCGACCGTGTAACGAAGATATACGTCAGCAGAATGGCTCCTGTGTGTATATGGACGTACCCGTATGCTGCTTTAAAAAAGCTGCCTTGCTGGGGCGCATGCCCACCGCAAGCTCTGTGACCATGCTCATGGGTCCCGCGGACTCCAGCGATCGTGTCACGGAGCGACAGAACGGGGGGATGCCTGTGTAAACAACGCATTTCCCTGTTCTGCCTAGTGACAGGACAGTGATCTACTGCTCCCTGTCATCGGGAGCAGCGATCAGTGTTTGTGTCATAGTAAGCCCAGCCCTCACACAGTTAGAATCAATCCCTAGGACACACTTAACACCTTCCTCGCCCCCTAGTGGTTAACCCCTTCACTGCCAGTGTCATGTACACAGTAATCGCTGTATAAATGACAGTGGTCCCAAAATAGCATCAAAAGTGTCTGATGTGTCCACCATAATGTCGCAGTCATGATAAAAATCGCAGATCACCACCATTTCCAATAAATAATAATAATAATAAAAATGCCATAAAACTATCCCCTATTTTGTAGACACTATGGGGCAGATTCACAGAGAATTAGATTCTCGTAGAGTATCAGAAATACACTACGCCGCCGTTTTTTACCTGGCTCTACGTGGAATCCAGGTAGATTTTGTCCAGTAAACGACGGCGGCGTAGTGTATTTCTCCCGTCGCAATCTATCTGCGCGAGTAGGGGGGCGTGAAGCATTTAAAATAGGCGCGTTCCCGCGGCGATCGAACTGCGCATGCTCCGTTCGCAAATTTCCCGCCGTGCATTGCGCGAAAACACGTCGTCACGTCGTAGTAGCGTCGTTTACGTACATTCCTATTCCCGAACGAGTTACGTTAAAAAAAATATATATTTTCAAATCGACGCGGGAACGACGGCCATACTTTACATGGGTTACGCACTGTTAGACCAGCAAAAAGCTCCTCTAACATTACGTAGCCAAAAAATGACGTAGGCGATTGCGAGGGACACTCGTACCTTCGTGGATCGCCGTAAAAACTCATTTGCATATCCGGAGACATGAAAACGACGCAAACTCCTCCCAGCGGCCGCAAAAATATCGCAGTGTAGATCCGAAGGCTTACGAGGACGTAAGCCTCTCGGATCGAAGCCCGAAGCCGCCGTATCATGGTTTGAGGATTCAAACTAGTGATACGGCGCGCAAAATTTGAAATTACTCCTGTCTAACACCAGTTAGACAGGCGTAATTGCTCTGTGAATCTGGGCCTATAACTTTTACGCAAACCAATAAATATACACTTATTGTGATTTTTTTTTTACCAAAAATATGTACAAGAATACATATCGGCCTAAACTGTGGAAAAAAAATGTTTTTTATTTATTTTTGGGGATATTTATTATAGCAAAATGTTTAAAATATTGCTTTTTTTTCAAAATTGTCGCTCAATTGTAGCGCAAAAAATAAAAACCGCAGAGGTATGAATTGATATGGTAGTGAGTAAGAATATGTGAGTGTGAATGTAGTAGTTATTTATGATAAAGAAGCTAATAGACATTAACCAAAATTCTTTTTTAATACATAACAAGAAGAAATAAATGCACATTGTAATGAATCTTGTATATCTGTAAATATTTTGTATAAATTAATAAAGAGAAATTGAAAACAAATACCACCAAAAGCTCTCTTTTTGGGAAAAAAAGGACGTCAATTTTGTTTGGGAACCATGTCGCACGACCGCGCAATTGTCAGTTAAAGTGCCGCAGTGCCGAATCGCAAAAAATGGCCCGGTCAATGGTCAACCAAATCATCCGGGGCTGAAGTTGTTAATCACCCTTGCCAGTGTTAAGTGGTTTGTCTCACCCATGTAAACTGATACATTCTGCTGGAGAGCTTGTGCTGTGATAACACAACAGACTTGCTGGCTGGATTATCAGGTGAAATCAGAGAAAGAAAGCCTAAAACCTAAATAATGGAGCCATCATATCTAGGAATTGATAAGCTTCAATATAATGAATGTTTGATTTTGGGTTTAATATCAAATAAAATGTTACTGATATGTATTGCAATTGCAAAGCAATATGCTATTGAAACCTACTTGGACTACCAAGAGATGCTTGGGTAGCTTTAAATGCCAGACTTTGTATCATAAGACATTGCGCTAAAAATAACGATTTCACACTTTTTCTTTGTTTTGTCTAATATTTCTTTTGAATAATTTCTGATCTGAAAAAGTGACAATCAAGTCTTACAAAACCAGCAACCAGTGTTTATTTAACATCCAGTGAAGCTCAGCAGAAGAGTATAGCATTTTACAGGTCTTTGTGCTCAGAGGCTCTTTAATGTTCACAGCTCTATTTTATTACATTTTTATTACATTTTTTTTTAGCTGGTAAAATATATCCGATTGCACTTTTAAAAGTTAAACATATGAAGACATCTTCACTAAATCCTCTTGCTGCGTGTGTCCTTTCACCAGCTTTAATGTTTTCCATTATACTTTATGATGGGCTTATTCCATCCGCAGGTTTGTGTCTTTGTTGTACAACTTCCTTTGATTCTTTATCCTTTCAATATGGATTAGTCATTTAATGGCTCATAATGCACCGTTTGTTAGCGTTGTCAATTGGAGGATGCTGTGTCCGATAGGTACAAAAAGTTCTTTTTTGATTTATATCAATAAAGCCCTTGAGACCCCGCTACATTTTTTTTATGACAGAGGATGCCCCTCCTATGGTCCCATGGACAAAGCAGCAGGAGTGTTGTCTATCTCAGCAGGCTGTACAGAAATTAATTGTAGCTGCTTGTCTGCAGTCATATCTTACATGAGAGATATCTTTTAATCAGCCTCTAACTATCCTCAGTTAGACTCAACAGGGTTCTATAAAGGGGAATCTGGCAGCTGCCCTTCATTCTCAGGTTTTGAAGAGATGCAAAGCAACACAAGATGAACAGATTCTGCTCCTGGTTTTTGTATTTTCATGTATTAATGATATTCTGTAGATGTTAGGGGATTTTTGGAACAATTTCTGTGACTTACACTACGTTATAGTTTAGGTGAAATTTTGTTAGAACTGTAAACTGATTTTCTTAAAAGTGTATTTTTGGCAAGAAGACACATAGATGGATCACACTGCCAAGATCTGCTTTAGAAAGCAGGTCAGCTAACAAATGTAAATAAAACTACTATGTGAAAATAGGGCAGACTGGGTGGAAAATATAAAATTGACTACAATAGGGCTTATTCACATGGTGGCCCTTCCCAGCACTTGGCAGGGGTTCTGTGTCCAGCCAAATGCCCTAAAAATGCTCTAAGAAATGTTTTTATGAGCGTTAAAGCTTGATTCCTAATTCATTTGTGTGTAGTGGACCCAATGCTATTTACAGCATGCAAACCAAAGCTAGCTATTGTTTTCTATAACTTCTTAAGGAGCACTAATCTGCTGTAATTTCTATAGAAACCTGTCATTCACCATGGACATTCTGCAACAGTAGCCTTTGTGGTCACAGACAGTTCTTTGAAGTCCACACACTCTGCACTGCACCCTCAAAGGGCTTGATGTATTAGGCCTCATGCACACTGGACGTTTTTGGACATTTTTACAGCAGCTGTTTTTGGCAGTAGACGTTTTGTTCTATAGTCAATAAACTCTCCATCATGTTATCCTATTTGTTCATGCACACATAGGCTGTTATCAGCAGTTTTGGGCAATGGCGTTTTTAAGCAGTAAAAAAAACCCCAAAACTAGTGGGTTCTGAGAGACGTTGTTCAGCTGTAAAAATGCTCTAACGCTGATAAACGCAGATTAACCCTCCTCTTGTGTTAGGGTCAGAACCGACCTGTTTTCAGGTTTTGAATGTCTATAAGTATCAGATAAAGTTGTTTATTGCATCAAGTTTTTTTTTACTTTGTCAGGAACCTCTATTTAAACAATGTAATGAAAAAAGAATCCTTTTCACTAAATACTAAAATACTGTGGTGAAAATTAAGACGTTTATGATGTTAGGGTCAATTCTAATCCAGTTATAATATAGGATTATAGGACACTAATAAGTGCCAACACTGAAATCATAAACACTCTCTCTGCTTACTAACACTGACAGCCAATCACCTCTCAACCCTGTGAGCTGTAGTTAAGGAGGGGCCTATCTCTTTGCCTGCTTGTCTGCTTCTCTAAATAAAGTAAAGAAACATAGGACCAATACATTTCAGAGTTACTGACTTTATTTTACCATTTTTTTAAATTTGAAAATGAGAGGTATGCTATCAAAAGAAAGGGGTCACACCAAAAATATTAAAACCAATCTTTTCAAGGATAAAGAAGCCTAACAAGGTAACCAAGAGGTAAGAAACAAATTGGATGATAAATAATTGTTCAGAGGGTATTTTATGGCTGATTTAAGACACGGGTCAAAACCGACCCATTAACATCATGGATAGTAACAAAAAGCTAACATAAGAGGAGGGTTAAATGCCCAAAAACTTCACTCACCAGCGTTTTTTTTTAACGTTTTTGATCCATTGAAACATTTTTTTTTTAATTCTGCAACAAAAAAATACCAAAAAAACGCTAAAAAGCGCTATTGAAAAATTGTTGAAAAAAGCTGAAAAAAGTTGAAAAACGTTGAAAAACTCACTACAAAGCTACTGGCGTTTTTATAAGGTTATTTTAAAGTCCAGTGTGCATGAGGCCTCAAAGGTAAATAGACTGTTCACTTCACTGTTTCTGGCTTCCAGGATGGGGCCGTCAGCTAATCCAAGCTTTTAATTGTGCTGTTTCAGGTAATAAACCTGCACCTGTGCAGAATACAATTCAGCAATAAAGTCTGAGGCCAACATCAGCTCTTTGAAAGAATTAAACATACATACAGGAATACATGTCTATTTTTCAAATGTATCAAATTGCTTACACACTGCCTTCTTACCCCACATAGAAGTATATCACCTAATATATACTACTGGCAACTCAACTAAATCTAAACAGTTCACCAACAGTAATTATCCACCCTTTAGGTTTTTCCTAACAGGCCACCTTACAATCCTTTAACCACTTAAGACCCGGACCATTATGCAGGTTAAGGACATTGCCCCTTTTTGCGATTCAGCACTGCATCGCTTTAACTGACAATTGCGCGGTCATGCGACTTGGCCCCCAAACAAAATTGGTGTCCTTTTTTTGCCACAAATAGAGCTTTCCCTTGGTGGTATTTGATCACCTCTGCTGTTTTTATTTTTTGCGCTATAAACAAAAATAGAGCGACAATTTTGAAAAAAAATCTATATTTTTCACTTTTTGCTATAATAAATATCCCCCAAAAATATATAAAAAAAACTTTTTTTCCCTCAGTTTAGGCCGATACGTATTCTTCTACCTATTTTTGGTAAAAAAAAAATCTCAAAAAGCGTGTATCAATTGGTTTGCGCAACATTTATAGTGTTTACAAAATAGGGGATAGTTTTATTGCATTTTTATTAGTATTTTTTTTTTACTACTAATGGCGGCGATCAGCGATTTTGTTCATGACTGCAACATTATGGCGGACACATCGGACAATTTTGACACATTTTTGGGACCATTGTCATTTTCACAGCAAAAAGTGCTATAAAAATGCACTTTTTTACTGTGAAAATGCCAATTGCAGTTTAGTTCATTCTGATTTTATTATATTATGACAATACATTATAGAATATAATACAGATATTGATGTGTTCATATAAATAATACAGTTATTTCATCTAATCAATTTCGGATATATTTTTGTTTCCATATATTATTCAAATATTGCAGTTTAGGAGTTAACTCCTAGGGGGTGTTGTAGGGGTTACGTGTGACCTCATATGCGTTTCTAACTGTAGGGGGGCGGGGCCGGATGTGTGACGGGACACCGGCGACGATCTGGAAAGATTAAGTTCAATGCCTCCGAGCATGCATCGACTTGATTCTGAGCATGCATGTTTTTTTCTCTGTTGGAGTTCCCTACAGACAAATGGAATTTCCAAAATAATTTTTTTCCGTCTGAAAAAGTTCTCTTTCTAAGTTCTATCGGAAAAAAGTCAGATGGGGCACACACGCGGTCGGAATATCCGATGAAAAAAATGCTGTCTGACTTTTTCCATCGGAAATTCCGATCCTGTGTACAAGTCATACGTGTAATTTCTGTCTGCTGTTTTGTTCCTCTGCTCCCAGCATGAATCACTTCTGACAAGTTTGTCTGACACCAAGAGAAAATGGTGACAGGGGAGGGACCTCCAGCTGATTGACAGCATCAGCTCTGTTCCTGTGTGCTGTGTAAAGGGGGGTGTGTCTCTTCCTTCTAATCCGCTCTCAGAGCTCTCCTCACTAAGCACTGCAGTGTAACTTCAGCTCTCTTCCCCCATTTTTCTGAACTCTCAGAAAAGCTTTATAATTCAGCTGTAGAGAGGGGAATACGGCAGATAGACAGGTACAACTTATGTAGGAGGATGTGTTCTATCTCTGTGTATCACTTGAGGATAGTCTGATCACTGGGTTTATGAAAGAGTTTATACCACGTAAGCCTTGTACACATGATTGGAATTTCCGATGCAAAAAGTCAGACAGATTCTGACCGTGTGTATGCCCCATCGGAGTAATTGCATCGAAAATTCTGATGAATTCCATCAGAGTTTAGATAGAGAACATGCTCTAATTTACTTTACTATCTTAGGTCCGATCGTGTGTACGGGGCTTTAGGGTTTGCAAGAGGGAAGGGGAGGGGGGCGTGTTCCCTATGTGCTAATCACTGAGAGAAAGGAAATAAATGCCTCCTCCTGTCTGCAGCAGACTGATTACATCATCTCATCCTAGGCTGAGTCACTGTACTGGAGGTAAAGGTATGCATTTGATTGGGAAAAAATTTTTTTGGAAAAATTATGCTGTCTCTGTACATTGTGACATGTCAGAAATGTATTCATGCAAACGTGTAAAGTTACTGAAAGGTTCACTGTAACGCTTTGCAAATCTTATGCAATATGGTGTAAAATGTTACAGTTTCAAATGAAAAAAATATATATAAAATAAGGCTCTCTTATAAAAAAAATTGGATTTTTTTATTATCAGAATGTGTTGTTACAATTCCACTGAACGTCTTATACAAGTGTGCCCAGCCAATCACAAGAGAAACAAAAATAGGTAACATTTAGGTTGTTTTCCTTTACTTTGATTTAAAATATAATTTTTACTTGTCTCAAAATATCTCCCGGTCATAAGAACCATATGGTAGAGAACCTATTAAAACATATATAGTCACCCGTATTTCTCCAGTATTACTTCCTTTTAGCTATAACAGGTCTCTGGCAAACACTATTACCTATCCATTTTCTCTTCCCCAAACACAGCATGAAGTCTGCAGGTTTCCATAACAACAGCACTTAGCTCCCATCTTCACTTTTAATGATAGACAGGTGCCACCATCGCCGGATAATAAACTGGGAAAAATGAGAATTAAAGGCTCTAATATTGGCAGTTTGTTCATCACCATAATGAGACACAGTTACAGTTTAAAAGGTGCTACTATGCCATAGGACTTGAAGCAACTAAGTGATCACAGCAGGCGTGTTTTATCACCTGATCCATCTGTCAAAGGAAGATGTTATACACCTCTCTATGTTTACCCTTATTGAAGGCTGGGTGTTGCTGTGAATTGGCATAATACATGTTCCACTTCTGTCTAAGCATTTTCTGTTTTAGAAAATTACTTCTGCATCTTTATACTTTTTGATAGTCAAATAGGATGACATGCTAGATTGTAAAGGGTCAGTGCACCCAAAACAATTATTTTAGTTACTGGCAGAGCCTGGTGTTTAATATGTTTTGGATACTCATAGCCTCCGTACACACAATCGAACATGTCCGCTGAAACTGGTCCACGGACCAGTTTCAGTGGACATGTTCGATCGTGTGTACGGCCTATCGGACCGTTTTCCAGCAGACAAAAGTTTCTAGACATGCTTAGAAACCTGTCCGCTGGAAACCTGTCACTCGGACATGTTCGATGGTTAGCGCACGAAAAGCATCGGACAAAAATCCTGCGCATGCTCAGAATCAAGTCGACGCATGCTTGGAAGCATTGAACTTCGTTGTTTCATCACGTCGGTGTGTTCTACGTCACCACGTTCTGGTTCGAGGGGATTTTTGTCCGATGGTGTGTACACACATCAGACCAACAGACAACTTCAGCCTGGTCCGCTGGAAATGGTCTGTCGGACATGTTTCCTCGGACATGTCTGATCGTGTGTACGCGGCCATACAGAGAGAATCCCCTGCTATGAGGCTCCCTTCACATCTGAGCGATTCGAAACGTAGGCAGAATCTCAGCGATTCTGCCCACGATTCTAAATAGCATCAAATTATGGGAGGCTCTAGCGATCCCTATCACTTCCAATGGCACCCCGGTTGCAGTGTGATTTTAGCGTAATTGTCACCCCACATATCGCGCAACAGAATGAGATGCCTGTTACCCAAAAGACATTTGCTGGTACCATTGGAAGTGAATAGGATTGCACAGGCATCCCACGGTTTGCCACTTTTTCTAATCTCAGGCAGAACAGCAGCGATTCTGCCCATGATTGGGATTGCTCACATGTGAAAGGAGCCTAATGGCCCATACACACGATCCGAATATCGAACGAAAACCATCGTACGATGACGGATCGTACGATTTTCGGATCGTGTGTACACTACTTTCGAGAGCCGATCACGACCGTTCATCCGATATTATTCGATCGGACAAGAGCGAAATTTTCCTCGTACGATGTCAGATCGTACGATTTTCGTTTAGTCAGTACAGTTGTCGTCCGACAATACAATACAAATACATTACAACACATGACATCACTTCTGATTTTTTTTTCCTGTCGTACGAGAATTTTCGTGACTTTTTACTTTTTACTTGCGAATATTAAGCGAAAAAAGTCGTACGATCCGTCGTACGATATTCGGATCGTGTGTACGGGCCATTAGAATCCCATAATTATTTAAGATTCCAGGTGATACAATTTACCAAAGATCTTTTTTTACAGTACCAGACATGCTAAAGCCATTATTTATCCTGTCTTTATCCCTGTAAACACAACTAAGTTACTCTCCCTTCCCTCGCCAGAACATCCCTGTGCTGCCAGCAAGAACACCTCTCCAATTGGTTAACACTCTCAGGGCCTGGACTTGAACCTGGGACCCCGGCTGTGTCTAGCAATGACTCTTGCTTGCTTGCTGAGCCACCTGGAATGCTGGTCAGCTCCATGAACAATTCCTTGAATGATCCTGTTTTCTGACAACTCATCGAAAACCTCCAACCACGTCACTTTTGATTACTCTCCAACATCAGTAAATTGAGATTTTGATTACTTGGCTGTTTTGATATAACACCGGCAGCATATACACTACAGTACACAACAAGTTGGCTGCCCAGAGTATTGCAGAGTATGCCCAGAGCATTGCAGAGTATGCGCACAGTATGCCCAGAGTATTGGGCAGGTATGGCTGAGCATGCAGGGAGGGATGGATGGGTGGATCTGTGACTGCATTTTGTCACAGATCCAGCCCACACCACTTCTGCTGACATCTGCTCCCTCCCCGCTCCTCTCAAATGTTGATCACTTTTATTCCTATTACGAGGAATGTAAACATCCCTTGTATTAGGAATATGGCAAGACAGGTCCTCTTTACAGTGAGATGTGGGGTCAATAAGACCCCACATCTCACCTCTAGGCTGGGAAGCCTGAAATAAAAAAAATAAAAAAAGCAATCCTGGTTTTGATCGTAGCGTTGTCGGGAGAAGCAGGAGGGGGCGTATTGTGGGGTATTGCAGAGTATGCACCGTATTGCCCAGAGTATGCACAGTATTGCCCAGAGTATTGCAGAGTATTGCCCAGAGTATGCCTAGAGTATTGCAGAGTATGCCCAGAGTATTGCAGAGTATGCCCACAGTATGCCCAGAGTATTGCAGAGTATGCCCACAGTATTGCAAAGTATTGCCCAGAGTATTGCATAGTATTGCAGATTATTGCCCAGAGTATGCACAGTATGCCCAGAGTATGACCAGAGTATTGCAAAGTATTGCCCATAGTATTGCCCAGAGTATGCACAGTATGCCCAGAGTATTGCGGAGTATGCCCAGAGTATTGCAGAGTATGCGCACAGTATGCCCAGAGTATGCACAGTATGCCCAGAGTATTGTGGAGTATGCCCAGAGTATTGCAGAGTATGCCCCGAGTATTGCGGAGTAAGCTCAGAGTTTGCAGAGTATGCCCATAGCATTGCAGAGTATGCGCACAGTATGCCCAAAGTATTGGGCAGGGATGGCTGAGCATGCAGGGAGGAATGGATGGGTGGATATGTGACTGCATTTGTCACAGATCCAGCCCACAGCACTGCCACTGACATCCGCTCCCTCCCCTCTCCTCTCACACTGTACAGATCGGTACAGAGAGGGGAGGGAGGAACCGGCGTCATCACATGACACCGGTTTGTTTACAAGTTATTGCTCCATCATTGGACGGAGTGATCACGTGGTAAACCGCCGCGATCAGTGGCGATTTACCATGATCCGTGATGCGCCGGGTATCAATTCTTTGCTTTTAACACTGGACACATGTGTGTCATTTATTGTAAATTTGTCTAAACCATTTTATTTTCTATACAACTTTCATTGTGTAAACTTAACAAACTTAAATTTTAACTCATACCTGGTCCACCTTCTAAAATCCTGAGGGGTCACACTGTGCCATGAGCACTAGGTTTTTTCTTGTATATAATATTGATTAGACAGATCAGGTCATAACACACATACTGCCACTGTAATAGGGGAGTCTAAAAAGGTTTTGTGGGTTAAAGACAATTTAACGATGTTTAGCCCGTTTAAATTGGCTAACACCACAAGTGTTACTATACAGGCACAGCCTAATTTTAAGTACACAATAGGGTTTATTTACTAAAGCTGGAAAGCACAAATCAAGCTCCCTTCTGCATAAAAATCAATGAGCTTCTAACCCCAGCTTGTTCAATTAAGCCTGGTAATAAAACCTGGAAGCTCATTGGTTTCTATGCAGAAGTGAGCCTGATTTTGCACTTTCCATCTTTAGTAAACAAACCCATTGTGTACGTAAAAGTGCATATGCCTGTACTAGGTAGAATATTATTTATTAAATTCCTGAAATATATGTTGATGATTTTGGGTACAGGTTCCTATAGAGCGTCTCATTTTTAGAAGCACTAAATAACCTATATCCAGGAGAAAACTTAAAATTTAGAAGTGGCATTGTGGGTATGTAGCCCCTTTTTTGTAACCCAGCCTATTATTTTGGGGAATTTGATATCTCATATGGGATAGTTACAATGGTTATGACACAATTTGAGTAAGGGGCATTATTGTCACCAATACCATTTCATCAGTATTAAAGCGGAGCTCCACCCTGATTTTTATATTTTTTTCAAAAATCTAAAAAAAAAAAAAAAAAAAAATTAAATGGAAAAAAAAAATACTCACCCTAAATAGGCTGTTGCTATGCGGAAGTCCTGAATCTGCCCTCATGATCCGCGGTGTGGTTTTCTTCCTCCTCCTCTTCTCGGTGTCTTCTTGTGAATGGGCCGCGCTGCATTCTGGGAACTGCGTGTATCCCAGAAAGCAGCCGGACCATTCACAAAGAGCCGCGCTGCTCGCAAATGCGCAGTAGGAAACGGGCAGTGAAGCCGCACGGCTTCACTGCCTGTTTCCCTGACTGTGGATGGCGGTGCCGGGATCGAGGATCGGCATTGGCGGGGGACGTCAGCGAGGGCGCCTAGGACAGGTAAGTGTCCTTATTCAAAGTCAGCAGCTACACTGTTAGTAGCTGCCGACTTTGAAAAAAAAAATGCGGGTGGAGCTCCGCTTTAAGTTATAGCAATACTAGGCTCCCAAGACCATGATCTTTCGTATGTATATCTGCTTCACCGAGGGGTTAAGCAGATGGTGTACCTCCTGCGTTTATATTAATACAACTCTAGTTGTATTATATACAAAGTTGATGTCTTCCTTAACCACTTCCTGCCGGCCTGACGACTTTCTACAGCCGCAGTGTGGATCCCAATTGCCGGGAGGCCGTCTATATACACTGGGGGGCACGTGTGCGCCGCATCACTGAGATGCCGATGTGCGTGCCTGGCGGCCGTGGTGTCTGCCGGAAACCCGCGATCGGCGGTTACACAGACAAGGATGTGGATCTGTGTGTGTAAACACACAGATCCACGTCCTGTCTGGGAGAGAGGAGACCGATGCTGTGTCCCTTGTACATAGGGACACAGATCAGTCACCTCCCCCAGTCAGTCACCTCCCCCTACAGTTAGAACACTCACTAGGCTACACATTTAACCTCTTCCTCGCCCCCTAGTGTTAACCCCTTCCCTGCCAGTCACATTTATGCAGTAATTAGTGCATATTTATAGCACTGATCGCTGTATAAATGTTAATGGTGCCAAAAATGTGTCAAAAGTGTCCTATGTGTCTGCCATAATGTCGCAGTCACAATAAAAATTGCAGATCGCCGCCATTACTAGTAAAAAAATAAAAAATGCTGTCCCCTATTTTGTAGGTGCTATAACTTTTGCGCAAACCAGTCGCTTATTGCGATTTTTTTTTTTTACCAAAAATATGTAGAAGAATACGTATTGGCCTAAACTGAGAAAAAAAAAATTTGAAAAAAAATGGCCTATTTATTATAGCAACAAGTAAAAAATATTGATATTTTTTTCAAAATTGTCTCTATTTTTTTGTTTATAGCGCAAAAAATAAAAACCGCAGAGGTGATCAAATACCACCAAAAGAAAGCTCTATTTGTGGGAAAAAAAAGACGTCAATTTTGTTTGGGAGCCACGTCGCAGGACTGCGCAATTGTCAGTTAAATCGATGCAGTGCTGGAAGCTGAAATTTTGCCTGGGGTATATGTGCCCAGTAAGCAAGTGGTTAAACTCCAGTTTACCCATGTTAGAGGCCCCCACTGCAGATCATATCAAGGTAGTGTGGTCCTCATCAGTTTCTAGCTGGCCTTGTGTTTGTATTTTTCCCTGTTACTTGCTTGGAGCAGACAAGGATTGTTCTCTTCTCCGTTATATGATCTCTAATAACAATAAAAACTATTGCAACTAAAATTTAGAAGTGTTCCATTAAATGCTTTTGTGGTTAACGCTACATTCAGGGATAGTCTAGTTGGTTCAACATTTATGAGATCACCATTCAAATTATACATTTTTGTCAACATCTAGAGGTAGAAACCACTTACACATAACCCCAGCTAGGTTTTTATTCAGGCTAATCATAGTGCATTGAAAACTGAAATTGCATTCATACATAAGGAGCAAGTGTGTGAGTAGTACTCAGTGTGAAATTCCAAGCATTATTCTTTCAAATCTTTCTGGAAAGCATAGACACTAAGGTGGCTCCAATTTCTGGCATTGTTTTTTACTTACGTCTTTTTAAGCTCCTTACAGTTTACAATAATAAAACCAAAAACCTGACCCTACAGCA
Organism: Rana kukunoris; assembly: GCA_029574335.1. NCBI lineage: Eukaryota > Metazoa > Chordata > Amphibia > Anura > Ranidae > Rana > Rana kukunoris. The sequence continues at coordinate 123,700,557 of CM056051.1, forward strand.
GGTACTATTATCCCTCCATAGAGGCCCAATGAACATGACAAAAAAATGTAACCATAGCAACCGCTTCAGGTGACAAAACTAAGAGCCGCAAAGAAAGAATTAGAAGGAAAAAATATATTTTATTTTTCTGCTTATCTTTTCTTGTGCTGCAGTTTATGACAGCAATAATAGCTTCCTCAGAGAATCATTGTAGACAAGCACACAGCACAACAGAGCTGTTATCACATAGATAATGGACATTTAGGACCTGGCAATATTGCTTAGTTATTATTGCACATATGGAGATAGAAAGTATCTGTTTGAAAATATAACTGGATCTTTACCTTTTTTTTCTGACCAAGAAAGGGATAAATAGCTCTAAACAAGGATAAAACAGATGATTTTAGAAGCATATTCACCATAAGAAGTCTCAGCTGACATTTTCTTGTGGAGACAAGTTGCATGCTTCTTACGTAACCTATCTTTAAAATGATAAACCACTAGCTTCCTACCATGCTTTTAGTCAATTCAGATCAGTCACAAAGGTTATGTAGTGCGCATAGGCATTTTCAACGTCCAATTTATCATGCGTAGTAGAGTGACATATGTGCCAATACAAGGCATTAGCAAAAATATGTCATTTTATCTGAGACGGGCTTGACATTATCAATTGGACATATTTTTTCCTGACACTTTGCTACAAAGAAAAGTAGTGAGTGTTCAGCTTGTATAAAAGTGTAAATTTGCTGTGCCCTCAAAATAACTTAACACACAGCCATTAATGTCTAAACTGCTGGTAACAAAAGTGACTACGCCCCTAAGTGAAAATGTCCAAATCGGGCCCAAAGTGTCAATATGTTGTGCTGCCACCATTATTTTCCAGCACTGCCTTACCCTCTAGGACATGGAGTTCACCAGAGCTTCACAGGTTGCCACTGGAGACCTCTACTACTTCTCCATGATGAAATCACAGAGCTGGTGGATGTTAGAGACCTTGCACTCCTTCCATTTGAGGATGCTCCACTGATGCTCAATAGGGATTAGGTCTGGAGATATGCTTGGCCAGTCCATCACCTTTATCCTCAGCCTCTTTAGCAAGGCAGTGGTCATCTTGGAGGTGTGTTTGGGGTCATTATGATGTTGGAATACTGCCCCACGAACCCAGTCTCTGAAGGGAGGGGATCATGCTCTTCTTCGGAATGTCACAGTACATGTTGGCATTTATGGTTCCCTCAATGAACTGTAGCTCCCCAGTGCCGGCAGCATTCATGCTACCCCAGACTATGACACTCCAACCACCACGCTTGACTGTAGGCAGAACACACTTGTCTTTGTACTCCTCACCTGGTTGCTGCCACACACATGCCTGACACCATCTGAACCAGTTAATCTTGGTCTCATCAGACCACAGGACATGGTTCCAGTAATGGTTTGTGGACTTTCATGTATGTCATCTTTAGAGGAGGCTTCATTCTGACAGAACAGTCATGCAGACCAATTTGATGCAGTGTGCAGAATATGGTCTGTGTACTGACAGGCTGACCCCCCCCCCCCCCCCGCCCATTCAAACTCTGAAGCAATGCTGGCAGCACTCATACGTCTATTTCCCAAAGACAACCTCTGGATATGATGCTGAGCATGTGCACTCAACTTCTTTGGTCAACCATGGCGAGGCCTGTTCTGATTGGAACCTGTCCTGTTAAATGGCTGTATGGTATTGGCCAACGTACTGCAGCTCAGTTTCAGGGTCTTGGCAATCTTATTATAGCTTAGGCCATCTTTATATAGAGCAAACATTTTTTTTGTTGAGAGAGTGAGAGTGATAACACCAAATTTAACATACCTGCTCCCCATTCACACCTGAGACCTTGTAACACTAACGAGTCACATGACACTGGGTAGGGAAAATGACTAATTGGACCCAATTTGGAAATTTTCCCTTAAGGCCTCGTACACACGAGGGGATATGTCCGCTGAAAACGGTCCGATAGACCGTTTCAGCAGACATCTCCGCTCGTGTGTATGGGCTAGCGGACAGATTTCTCCACCCGACAGATTTCAAAGCATGCTTTGAAATCCATCCGGTGGAATCTGTCCGCCCGACATGTCTGCTGGTTAGTACACTTACCAGCAGACATGTCGTCCCCCACCGCCGCCGCTCCGCCGCCGAATGGATTCGGCGCATGCGCGGAAGTGTTTAACTTCCTGGTGCGGTGACGTGGCGGTGACGTGGCGGCGTCAACGTCACCGCCGCATCACTGCGCCGTCCGGCGGCGGGGAATTTGATCCGACTGTGTGTACACGCCATCGGATCAAACTCCCGATCGGACATATCCGATGGAAATGATCCGCGGACCGTTTTCATCGGATATGTCCGATCGTGTGTACGAGGCCTAAGAGTGTATCACTTTTGTTGCCAGCGGTTTAGACATTATTGGCTGTGTGTTGAGTTATTTTGAGGAGGGAGCAAATTTACCCTGTTATACAAGCTGTACACTCACTAGTTTTTATTGTAGCAAAGTGTAATTTTTTTTCAGTGTTGTCACATGAAAAGATATAACAAAATATGTACAAAAATGTGAGGGGTGTACTCACTTTTGTGAGATACTGCATATATATTTACATGCTTAATGCAAATTGTACCATATAGCTGTTAAAATGTACCTTATGAGGCAATACACATGGGAGCATTTAAAGAGCAATTATGGGTAATGGGTAAACACAATTGTTAATGTTATCCAACATACACGGTTGCTATGCTAAAGTAAGACAGCCCATTTAAAAAACCTTAACCTGAGTATCTCATATGCATTGCGGGTGAAATTGCATCCTGAATGTATACTGTAAAATTGTATATTTCTGTGTTTGCCACCTCTAAGGCAAATTTTGAATCTGTTTGGTGGCTGTGAGAAACTTTCCAGTTCTGTCTGATACAGTTAAACCCTAACTGGATGACATAAAGTTTGCTAAAGCATTTTGAATCATAAATAACTGGCATATCTTCTTCCTAAAAAATATTATTTCACCTTTTTAGAAATCATTTTTTGCATCTCAGTGCTGGTGATCTCCACCACTTGCTTTTAGCCACTCCCTGTCTATATCAATACATTCTAGCAGAGGCTGCACATAATTGCTCAGGGCTAGCTTCTGCAGTAGACCATGTCTGTGCCATGTGTGAGGCCACAGTCACTTATTGCCTCCACCAAGGGCTTATGTTACCTATATATGCTACTTTAACTGACAATTGCACGGTCATGCAACGCTGTACCCAAATTAAATTGATGTTGTTTTTTTCCCACAAATAGAGCTTTCTTTTAGCGGTATTTGATCACCACTGGGTTTTTTATTTTTTGCTGTCGGCAAGCGGTAAAGAAGACTTTAAAAGTTCAATGTTGGTTGATACATTAACTACATTTATAGTTTGGCAAAAGATTAGGTTAGGTTAATTACAATAAGAAAATAGAAAATTACCTCTGGATTCTTGACTCTTCCTTCCTGGAAGGAACATGTCTGTGGATCATGGGTACACACATGTCTGTATTTACACCAGTGACATTGATATGGACTTTCGACACAAGAGAGGCACCTGTAACCAAAGAAGGACATGCATTTTATAGATTTTGTTTTAATCTTTAGTACCCAAAGTCACATGCATATCAACAGTAAAGCTTTTTTATTGTTATTTTTTATTTTATCCACATTTATTGTATTCTTGCATAATTTTGAGATATGACACTGAGCTTGATACTTTGATACATTCGTTTTTTTCACCTTTAGGCCTTTCAAACGGGGCAGATTCCACTCTAATCAGCAGGGGATCTGTGAGCTGATTAGAGCAGAGTGGAATGGATGTCACATTAATGGACTCCATGGACATCCTGCTGTGCGCTGTGCTCTAAGGGTGGCTTAGTGTAAGTGGTCTCCACTGTCTATTTACATCAGGCTACCTCCTATCTAGTCCATCAAAACGGAAAAGGACGCAGCCCTTTTTTTTTTTTTAACTAGAAATTTGGGTAGGTGAACCCCTTGTCTTGTCCCATAATGAAGAGTGATATTACGCTTTGGTGCCAAACTTGATCAGGCAGTGGCCACAAGATTTTACATGAAGTCACTGTACATTTTTTTTTAAACATCCCCTGCAAATTCAGGAAAATTGGCTTGGGTACTGAATGTCTTGCTTTGACAGATTTGTCTTTGTGTATGTGGGGAGAAAAAAAAGACAAAGAGAATTCTTGTAGTTACTTACAAGTTTTTCAATGAAGAGGAAATGAAGCAAACTGATTTGGTAAATCAGCATAAAATAAATCTGTCTGAAAAAAAAGCCTATTATATGCCTTTGTGTGTATGACCAGACTTGTACCTGTGTGGTATGATGAAGTATGCACCTCCAGGTGTCCACACACACACAGCATCATGCTTGGCTGAAAATCCAAGAAACTCTATTGAGCAAACAGATCGTTCTTCTCTCCTCCGCTTGTTATTGATTAGCGAGTCTTTCTTGCACACCTTTTGGCCATCAGGGAGCTGAGAGAGAGGGAAAGGGCAAGCTGCAGGGCAAGACAGCCCTGGATTTATATGGAAATTGAGAACTTTTCAAATGTACTTAAAATGTATGGCGACGCCTAGACTAGCCTGCTCTGTCACCCCATGCCCAGGTTATAAATCTGTAACATCCACAAGGTTTATTTTAGGCAGTGCTGACCTCTATGTAGAGGAAACCAAAGCCTGTAAACACATGTGAGAACTTTAAAGTGGTTGTAGACATGAAATATGAACAAAGCATATCACTCGATAGTGTGTAATTCAATACAAAATACGTGTAATTTCTGTCTGCTGCCCTGTTCCTCTGCTATCTGCATGAGTCACTTTTGACAAGTTTTCCTGACACCAAAAGAAAAAAGGGAATCTCCAGCACAGAGCCTGTGATTGAAAGCATCTGCTTTGTGAACAGGTCGTGTCCCTTCCCTCCAATCAGCTATCAGAGATCTTCTCACTGAGCTTTGCAGTGTGTAATTTTTGCTCCCCACCCCCTGTTTTCTGAAATCTCAGACAAGTTTTATAAATTGTGGACTGTAGAGAAGTTCTGTATGATGATTTGTTTCATCTATGTGTATCACCTGAGACCCGTCACTTCACTAGGTATATGTAAGGGTTTACAACCACTTTACAATGAAACAGTGTTCGTCCCATGCAGGGGAAGCAATTATTGTCAGCCCTACAGCAACTTATACTTCCCTTCTTTCAACCACAGCTTCATTTACATGTAATAACAAAAATATGAAGCTGTGACTAAGTTCCAAGTCATGACTTGAGCTTATACAGGGCTCAGACCTTGACCCACTCCTATGTGTCAGTGCTGGGTGCTTGAGTGGCCAGCCACCAAGCACCAGCAATGTCACCTGGAAAGAAGAGGAGTGAGTCATATTTTATCCATTAACATCACAATTTTAATTCTCAGTGATTCAGGCCCCGTACACACGACCGAGTTTCTCGGCAGAATCCAGCGAGAACCTCGATGGGAGACATATTCTGCCGAGAAAACCGGTCGTGTGTACACTTTTCGCCGAGCATCCCGTCGGGAAGCTCGTCGAGCCAAAAAGAGAGCATGCTCTCTATTTTCTCGTTGTTCTATGGGGAAATTTGGCTCGACAAGCTTTTCGACAGCTGAACGGGAAACTCGACGGGCGGAAAGATGAGTTTAGCCCGACGAGTTTCTTGGTCATGTGTACGCGGCCATAGAGTACAGCAGGGACCGTCCTCCAAAAGCCAATTAATTGTGCAAGACTTTCTGGTGCTATCAGTCACAAAGTAAGATTTGGAAGAAGTTGGATTATTCTATCAAAATGGGAGGTATGAAATCACAGTTGTGAATAACTCTTGTGTAACCCTGTTTTGTGTTAGCTAGCGTATTTAACGACCATGTAACAAATACAAACTCAATAGTCTGTTTTCAATATTTAACATTGCGCTGATCGGTAATTAGGAATCCTTTAAAAAAAAAGTAAACTACAACAACTGATTTTAATTATCCAATATACACATGGGTTGGAATAAGCTATAAATCTTCTGAGGTCAAATTTTGTTCATATTTGATGCTCATTAAGATGCTCATGTGATTACCACGGCATTCAAGTTTTTTAATCTCTTTGGTATTCAGAGCAACATCTGTATTTAGTATACAAAAATATTTTCTACTAATATTCTAAGGATTGTTAAAAGAACATACCAAAGCCATGCCAAAGTCAGCAGGAAGATGTGTGTGCATGTAGGTATCTGTGCGTAAAGGCGAGAGGGGGTGGGGGTCTCTTTAAAAAAAAAAAACAAGCCCAGCAGATTAAAGCAGCAATACAATACTTGTTATTCAAATTGATAACAGACACTCACTCTGATAAATCAAATTAATAATGTATACTGTATGATATTTGGGCTGATTTACCAAGCCTGTGCGCCAAGACTCATGGTGCACAAGCAGGAGTAAACCTGTTTTTGACATTTACCAAAGAAACACGCTGCCAGTGCAGCGTGTTTCCTCATTTACTAAAGTGCCTAATGCGCCCAGAAGAGGGCGCACAGCACGCCAGTACAGAGCTGGCGTGCGGCATTTAGTAATGTAAACATCGGGGATTCGGGCGGGAGTTTATGAGGGGAGGGAGGGGGGTGATGCAGGGGAAGTGTAGTGACATGTGTTTAAACTTGTGTGGCGGGCCGATTTGAAAGGGAAAGTGACTTTTGGGACCCGATCCCCGTGCCCTTGCAAAGTACGCTAGAACCTCGGAAGGTTCACTTGCATACTGGGCATGCGCAGAGGGAAAAATCGGAGCTCACCGCGCGCCTCTTCAGTACGCCGGGAAATCCTTGGTAAATACCAGGCGGCGTAGCAGTGTTTGCACTGCCTGGAGCGGCGCACGGCAAGCTCCGAGCTGTTCTCGGGCTGCGCTGACACTGAAGGGGAACTCCGCGCCAAATTTCAAATGTGAAACCGGCGCGGCTTCCCCCCCAGGGGTACAATAGGCTCTCCGGCTTGGTCCGGAACGTGAGGGGTTAACCCACGCCAAAATCGGCGTGGGGTTCCCCCCCAGATCCGTACCAAGCCCTCATCCCAGGCATGCAGTCTGGCCGGACAGGAATGGGGGTGGGGACGAGCGAGCGGCCCCCCCCCTCCTGAGCCGTACCAGACCACATGCCCTCGACATGGGGGAGTGTGTGCTTTGGGGGAGGGGGGCGCTGCCCCCCCACCCCAAAGCACTCTTGTCCCCATGTCGATCGGGACAAGAGCCTCTTCCCGACAACCCTAGCCATTGGTTGTCGGGGTATGCGGGCGGGAGCCAATCAGAATCTGGGAGCCCCGTTTAATAAGGTGGCCCCCAGATTTCGGGCCCCCACTCTATGTGAATGAGTATGGGGTACATCGTACCCCTACCCATTCACCTGGTGAACGTTTTCACTTTTGAGGGTCTTCCGCCGCCCCCTTTAAATTCTTCTGCCTGGACGGGGGTCGTACATCCCATCCAGGACTTGGACGTGGCGGGCTTCTCGTCGCTGTCTTCTGCCGCTGCCCCCTTCACCACGAAGCTCCGTGCTTGTTTGATGAGGGCAGCGGGCTTCCGTCGTCTTCTCCGGGGCGAGGGTCGTACATCCCACCCCGGATTTCGTCGCCGGGTTCTGCCTGGCTCCTACTAGGGGCCAGGGCTTCTTTTGCCGTCTTCCGCCGGAGGGCGCCACTCTCCGGGCTTCTCGACGTTGTCTTCCGCCGCGGGGGCCAGGCCTTCTTCTTTGCCGCCCCCCTCGATTTTTTCGACCTGGATGGGGGGTCGCACATCCCATCCAGGACTTGGACGTGGCGGGCTTCTCGTCGCCGTCTTCTGCCGCTGCCCCCTTCACCACGAAGCTCCGTGCTTGTTTGATGAGGGCAGCGGGCTTCCGTCGTCTTCTCCGGGGCGAGGGTCGTACATCCCACCCCGGATTTCGTCGCCGTCTTCTGCCGCTGCCCCCCTTCACCACGAAGCTCCGTGCTTGTTTGATGAGGGCAGCGGGCTTCCGTCGCAGTCTTCCGCCGCGGGGTGACACTCGCGGGCTTCTTCTTCCATTCGATGTTGACACGGCGAGGTCCGGCGCTGAAATGCCTTCTGAGCGGCGGGCAAGGACTTATATTGGCATTGGGCGTGGGCGTGGTTATGCCAACATGTGACCTTAACCCATGTGACAGTGATGTGACGTGACATCACTGTCACATGGGTTAAGGTCACATGTTGGCATAACCACGCCCACGCCCAATGCCAATATAAGTCCTTGCCCGCCGCTCAGAAGGCATTTCAGCGCCGGACCTCGCCGTGTCAACATCGAATGGAAGAAGAAGCCCGCGAGTTCACCCCACGGCGGAAGACTGCGACGGAAGCCCGCTGCCCTCATCAAACAAGCACGGAGCTTCGTGGTGAAGGGGGCAGCGGCAGAAGACGGCGACGAGAAGCCCGCCACGTCCAAGTCCTGGATGGGATGTGCGACCCCCGTCCAGGCCGAAAAATTCGAAGGGGGCGGCAAAGAAGAAGGCCTGGCCCCGCGGCGGAAGACAACGTCGAGAAGCCCGGAGAGTGGCGCCCTCCGGCGGAAGACGGCGAAAGAAGCCCTGGGAGGAGCCAGGCAGAAGCGGAGGAGCCCGAGGTGGGGCGACACCCCCGTTGTTCTCCGCTGTTTTCGGCCGGCCCCCCCCGGATGTAAAAGAGCTTCATTTTGGGGTGGGGGCACAGTCGAGCATGGCGGAGAGCATGGGTGGGTGTTTCCCCCCCCCGGCAGAAGACGGCTAGAAGACCGAGGAGTGGCGACGCCCCCGTTGTTCTCCGCCATTTCCGCCGGCCCCCCCCGGATGTAAAAGAGCTTGATTTGGGGTAGGGGGCCTGGCCGAACATGGCGGAGAGCATCGGTGGGTGTCTCTCTCCCCGGCGGAAGGCGGCGGCGAAGACCGGGGGGGGGGGTAGGTGTACCCCCCGGCGGAAGGCGAAGACCGAGGAGGGGTTTCGCCCCCGTTGTTCTCCGCCATTTCCGCCGCCCCCCCCCCGGATGTAAAAGAGCTTGATTTGGGGTAGGGGGCCTGGCCGAACATGGCCGAGAGCATCGGTGGGTGTCCCCCCCCGGCGGAAGGCGGCGGCGAAGACCGGTGCGGGGCTGGAGCCCCCCCGGCAGAAAACGTCTGGAAGACCGAGGGGCTCCGCCCCCGTTGTTCTCTGCTTTTTTCGGCCGGCCCCCCCCCGAATGTGAAAGAGCTTATTTTGGGGTGGGGGCCTGGCTGGACATGGCGGAGATCATCGGTGGGTGTCCCCCCCCGGCAGAAGACGGCGAAGCCCGGGGCCCAATGGGCTGGTGGTGGGGGGTCCCGGCAGAAGACCCCCGGAGCTGACTAATAAATTATTTTTTTCTGTGTGTTTTTTTTGGTGTTTACACTTTTCCACCCGGTGAATGGGTAGGGGTACGATGTACCCCATACTCATTCACATAGGGTGGGGGGCCAGAATCTGGGGGCCCCCTTAATATAGGGGGCTCTCAGATTCTGATAAGCCCCCCGCCCGCATACCCCGACAACCAACGGCCAGGGTTGTCGGGAAGAGGCTCTTGTCCCGATCGACATGGGGACAAGAGTGCTTTGGGGTGGGGGGGCAGTGCCCCCCTCCCCCACAGCACACACTCCCCCATGTCGAGGGCATGTGGTCTGGTACGGCTCAGGAGGGGGGGGGGGCGCTCGCTCGTCCCCACCCCCATTCCTGTCCGGCCAGACTGCGTGCCTGGGAGAAGGGTTTGGTCTGGATCTGAGGGGGAACCCCACGCCGTTTTTTGGCGTGGGTTTAACCCCTTATGTTCCAGATCAAATCTAAGAGCCTGTTGTGCACCTGAAGGGGGACCCCCACGCCGTTTTTTTTTGTAATTTGGGGTGGAGTTCCCCTTTATCCCGGTCCTGTCAGGGGGGGGGGGGAATGCCTGCTCGTCTGTCCCTACAATGTATGAACAGCGATCTGTCATTTCCCCTACACAGTCCCACCCCCTTTACAGTTAGAACACACCCAGGTAACATATTCAACCCCTTCCGCGCCCCTAGTGTTAACCCCTTCCCTGCCAGTGTCATTTTTATAGTAAGCAATGCATTTATATACCATTGCTCGCTACAAAAATGCCAAATCTCACAAAAATGTGTCCGCCACAATGTCGCATTAGACAGAAAAAACAATGATAGCCACCATTACTAGTAAAACAAAAAATTATTCCAAAAAAACCCATAAGACCAACCCCTACTTAGAACTTTTGCCCAAGCCAATCAAACGCTTATTGTGATTTTTTGCAACCAAAAATATGTCCAAGAATACTTATCGGCCTAAACTGAGGGCAAACATTTTTTGAATATATTTTGGGGGAGATTTATTATAGCAAACAGTAAAAAAGATGTTTTTTTAGTTACCAAATTGTCGCTATATTTTTGGGTCAAGCAAAAATAAGAAAAAACGCAGAGGTGATCAAATACCACCACCAAAAAAAAAAAAAAAAATTTTTAGGGGGGGGGGGGGGGGAGGATGAGGACGCCCAATTTTTTGGGGGCCACGTCGCACAACCACGCAATTGTCAGTCAAAATGACGCAGTGTTGAAATGCAAAAAATGGCCCCGTCAGTGACCAGTAATATGCTCTGGGGCTCAAGTGGTTACAAATTAAGAATACACTAAAGTTAGCCCAATTTATGGCCATAATGTGAAAGATGATGTTACACCGAGTAAATAGATACCCAACATGTTACACTTTAATATTGCACACACTCATGGAATGGCGCCAAACTTCAGTACTTGAAAATACCCATAGGCAACGCTTTTTTATGTGTTTCAGGTTACCAGTTTAGATTTACAGAGGAGGTCTAGTGCTAAAAGTATTGCTCTCGCTCTAACGTACGCTATGATACCTCACATGTGGGGTTTGAACGGGGGTTCAATATGTGGGCGGGGCTTACACATTTAAGGCCCGCCCCCATATATGGAAACATTCTTCAAACCACACATGTGAGGTATCATAGCGTGCGTAACAGCAAGAGGAATATTTATAGCACTAGACCTCATCTGTAAATCTAAACTGGTAACCGGAAACAATAAAAATGCTGCTTGTTCGCTTCTGACTGCGAGCTACTAGGGACAGGGGCTTTTAAATTATTACTATTTAGGTTTGTTACGTAAAAATTCTATAAGACCTCCCGTTCAGCTTGTAAAGCATCACTTCATGGGGACCAAAAAAAAATTTAACACCTCTAATGCTTTCATCCGCCATTGCAGATTTGATTCTGGTACTGCATTTCGAGTGAACTGGGCATGCTCGAACAGTTAGAAAAAGAAGTTGGAAGTTTCATCCTGAAAATGACTTGCATCTTTCTGAGCATGCTCAGAAAGCTCTTTTTTGGCTTAGTAATTTAAGGACATCCTTAACAGGTGTAAGCAGTTCCAAGTGCACACAAACTAGAGGCTGACATTTCTTCATGTGTTTCCAATTGGTTCATTAGCACACATGTTATAAAAAGCGTGGATACGGCACGTGTCAGCTGCCCCTCAGAGGGGGCAGATTTGCTGGCTGGAAGGAATGGCGGAGTGAAACAGAGATGTTTTGGAGCAAGTTTTGTATTTTTTGATGTTTTCTCTGCTACATAATTTTGCTAAATGTTTCTCAAGATGTTAATGACTAATGTTTTAATCCTGTGGGTCTATCCTGTTATTTCAAAAGCATGATTTATTTTCCAATGACTGTGAAATAAACGTTGGTCTTTTTTGTTTTTAGGTGTTTTTATATATTTTTGGTGTGTTTATTTGTAATTTTTTGTTTTGCTTTCCTTGTTTTGTGGACCAATAAAATTACTTTCAAATTTTGAAGTTTGTTTTGTGATATTTTTTTCCTGCTATGGATTTCAACCGCTGCAGCTGAACTAGTTTGGGCCTAAACCATCAAGTGTGATTTGTCTCTAAGCTCTTTCCTGGTGTGTATGCATGAAATGTTTAGTCACCAGAAAAGGAAGGACAAAGCGGTAAGTATTGTTTCCTAGAACTGATGTCCAGACTGACTTTTTAAAGCACATGTGCAAGATGTAGGAAAAGCTGCATACAGGGCCTGTTGGAGGGGGGGTGGGGGGGGTGGTGTATTGGTGGACAGGCTTGAAGTGCTGATTTACAGCGCTGTGCTTGAAACTAGCACAAGACAATCCTATTCTAATTGTGGGTTGTTTGAGGGAAGCCAATTGAGTGTTAGAACCCCTGCTAGTGTTTTTAGGCTGGGCTTTGTGTCCCTTTTCCTAAAATTGGCTTCACTTCCTGTCACACAGCTGAACAGGAAGTGAGGTTAAAACCCTACCAATGGTCTTTTCTTTGGGACACAGGTCAATCTAACTAGTGTCACCATTAAGCAAATTGCACTGCAGTGTACACCCCAAATGATTAGTTATTTTGGGGTTTAGTAAAGGCAAAGCCGCTCTGCAGTAGAAGCGTAGGCAATGAAAATCAGAAGGGAAGCACTGATGGTTTTTACTTCCAATCCCGCCAAGTTTAGAGTTTTCTTCCTTGCTTGTCCACTTGTAGTGCAAAGTGGATTTGCCTTTAGTAAATGGACCCCAAAGTCCAAGATTCCTACTAATTTGGGGTGTACACAGCAAAATGCCATTTCCAAAATGGGAAACTATTTATATTGATCTGTGTGTCCCCAACAAAACATTACTCAGGTGTTTCCCTCACTTCCTGTTTGGCTGTGTGGGAGGAAGTGAATGAATTAAGTAGAAAGTGACAACATTTGTGAGGTGTCTTTACCCTATCAGGGGTGCAGGCATCCCCAAAACAAACAAGAAAATAGTTGATTTAACATTGGGTGGTGTTTGTGGGGGTCCCTAACACACATTCATACATATTAGCAACGCTGGATCCTGGCCTATTGGCATGGTTATATTTTCTTAAGCCTCTCAATAAAATGATCTGAAATTTGGGGTTAAACTGGAACAATAATCATCACTTTTATTTTTTGGATTTCTTTCATTTTGGATAGAGTTGGGGGGGGGGGGGGGGGTTAGAAGCTCTGTCAGTTTATTTTGTATTATCCCTGTCCGTTTGGGGAGATTGGCCTTCACTTCCTGCCCCATAGCCAAACAGGAAGTGATCGAAAAACTAGGCAAATTAAGGGTCTCCTGTGCCCCCCCCCCCCACAGAACTTGTGTGTGTCCCCTGAAAATTCCTGGGTGGGTCATAAAAAAACAGGGTGTGGCCTTGACAGGAAGGGTGGGTCATTTTTCTATTAGGGGGGTGCCAAAATTTGGTCAGGCCTAGGGCAGCACAAAACCTAAATATCCTACTGCATATTAGGGCTTATTTAGACAGGATCCAATTTACAGCATGTTTTTAGATTGTGGGAGGAAACCCACACAGGGAGAACATGCAAACTCCAGGCAGATAGTGTCACGGGCGGGATTCGAACCAGCAACCCTTTTGCTGCTAGGTGAACATGCTACACACTACGCTACTGTGCTGAACGAACATGATTGCAGCTGAAAGCATGAGATGTTTTTTTTTAAAACCAATTACATGCTTTCCAGCCTGGAGGACAGATGTGGGGTCTAATTGACCCCGCCTTTCTCTATAAAGAGGACCTGTCACACACTAGTCCTATTACAAGGGATGTTTACATTCCTTGTAATAGGAAGAACAGTGAAAAATAATACAAACAAATGGACAAACAAGTGCAAAAATTAAAATATTAAGTAAAAAAATAAAATAACAAAGGAATTTAAATGCTCATGTCCCTAGTAGCTCGCACTCAGAAGCGAACACGCATTCAAGTCCCACCCACATATGTAAATATCCTTCAAACCCCACATGTGAGGTATCATAGCGTGCGTTAGAGCGAGAGCAATAATTTTAGCACTAGACCTCCTCTGTAACTCAAAAGTGGTAACCTGAGAAAAAAAGTCAAGCGTTGCCTATGGAGATTTATTAATAACGAAGTTTAGCGCCATTCCATGAGTGTGCGCAATATGAATGCGTGACAAGTTAGGTATCTATTTACTCGGGGAACATCATCTTTCACCTTATCCCTAAAAATTGGGCTAGCTTTACTGCTTTCTTATTTTGTCATTCATGAAACAGGTATTTTTTTTGAAAGCCAAAAAAAAAAAAAAAACGTTTGAAAATTTTTGGCACAAATACTGTTGGAAATGTGTCCGAAAAAATGGCCGCCACTTTATTCCCTAGGGTGTAATTAAAAATATAACTACCAAAAATCTAAAAAAAAAAAAAACAATTGGGTGGAATAAGCTTGTGGTGGGAGCTGTGGTGGCTGAATGGAATGGAACTGCGACACAAGCGTCTCTGCAGCCAAGGGTTCGGATCCCGGTCTCGGCTACATGTGAATTGAGTTTGGCTCCCAGTGGGGTGTGCTATGCAAGGTACGCCTGTGCTTAGTATGCCCACCCCCCCCCCCCCCAAAAAAAAAAACAACACACTTGCACACACTTTGGCCATGAGGTCTCCTAAAATAAAGGGAGGCGAAGGACCTACAGGGCTGGCTGGGTGGGCTACACTCCTTCATAGGGGGAGTCCCTCTGTCCCATCGGGGACAGGCCCCCCTCACACCCACCATTGCCACCGGGGGCATGGAGAAGGATGGCGATTGCAAGTCCAGCTCCTCTCTCTCGACTTCACGCACAAAATACACTTTAAAAAAGAAATTAAAGTAAAAAGTAACAAACCTGGGGAAAATGTTTATAACATTTTTAGAAGCAAAAAGGTTGTCATCTGGGCCCTCTGGGAGCTTTCAAAATTATATTATATATATATATGTTTAAAAAATAACCAAAAAATATATAATTTTTTTTTTTTTGTTTTTTTTTGTAAAGGTGGGGGGTTGTCATCTGGAGCCCTGGGGATCTCCGGGCCACTGGGGACCTCCAGACCCCTAAAAACAAAACATTGGCCCTTTAATAACAAAAAATTTGGGGGGTTGCCACCCGGGGCCCTGGGGACCTCCAGACTGCTAAAAAATATTAAATTCCAAAAATTGGCCCTTTAATAAAAAATCCTACAAAAACAACTAACAAATATATATACAAAAAAAAAAAGAGGGGGGTTACCATCTGGGGCGCTGGGGGGCCTCCAGGCATCTGGGCACCTCCGGACCCCCGGGCCCCTTACAGGTGTACAGGGCCGCCATCATGAATTTTGGGGCCCCTTACACAGCTTCAGGCATGGGCCCCCTGGAGCAGAGAACCGGGGGGGGGGGGTGCTGCCGCATGAAATTGAGAAGCGGGGGGGGGGGGTGGTGCCACAAATTGAGGAGCGGGGGGGCCCTTTACAAAAATTTTGACAGAAATAAGAAATAAAGAAAAATATATATAAAAAAGGGGGGTAGCCATCCGGGGCCCTGGGGACCTCTGTGCTCTTTATAAAATAAAAATAAAAAAGAGAGAAAATACATATATATATATATTTTAAATATAACATTTATCGAAAAAAAGTAAAAAAACAAGGGGGTAGCCTTCCAGGGCCCTGGGGACCTCTGGGCCCTTTCCTTAAAAAAAATAAAACAAATATATTAAAAAAAATATATATTTTTTTAAATATATATCTTTTATTTAAAAAAAAGGGCTTGCCATCTGGGGCCCTTAGTGGCCTCCGGGCCCCTGGGGACCTTCGGAGCCCTTAAAAAAATAAAAATAAAAAATATTTTTTTTTGTTTTAGGGTGGTTCCCATCCGGGCCCCTGGGGGCCCCTGGGGACCCCCGGGCGGTGTAATCCCTGTACCCCCCTAATGGCGGCCCTGCAGGTGTACTGCCTGTACCCCCCTGATGGCGGCCCTGGGTGTAATGTCAGCATGTGAAAAATGACATTCTGAAGGAAAAAAGCCATTTAAAACTGACTCGCGGCAATAATGAATTGTCAGCTCCTGGAAATTGCAGGAGAATTCATTCATTAAAAACACCAAAAAAAAAGCGTGGGGGTCCCCCCAAATTCAATAACCAGACCCTTTAGGTCTGGTATGGATATTAAGGGGAACCCCGCCATCAATTTTAATAAAAAAATGACGTGGGGTTCCCCCCAAATATCCATAACCAGACCCTTCAGGTCTGGTGTGGAATTTAAGGGGAACTCCACTCCAAATTAAAAAAAAAATGGCGTGGAGTCCCCCCTAAAATCCACACCAGACCCCTTATCCGAGCACGTTGACCTGGCCGGCCGCAGAAAAGAGGGGGGGACAGAGCGCGGCCCCCCCCCCTCTCCTGAACCGCACCAGGCCACATGCCCTCAACATTGGGAGGGTGTTTTGGGGTGCCCCCCAAAACACCTTGTCCCCATGTTGATGAGGACAAGGGTCTCTTCCCCACAACCCTTGCCCGGTGGTTGTGGGGGTCTGCGGGCAGGAGGCTTATCGAAATCTGGAAGACCCCTTTAACAAAGGGGCCCCCCAGATCCCGGCCCCCCCCCTGTGTGAAATGGTAATGGGGTACCTTGTACCTCTACCATTTCACGAGTAAAAAAAATGTAAAGGGTTAAAAAAGACAAGAGCCGGTTTTTGACAAGTCCTTTATTATCTTCTTTCTTCTTTTCTTCGGGTTTCTTCTTCCTCCTCCTTCTTCTTCCTCTGCTTCTGTCTTGGGTCTTCTATTCCCGCATCTTGCCCGGCGTGTTCTTCCATCTTCTGTTCCTCCGCTGTCCTTCTCGTCCGCATCTTCTTCTCCTTCTTGTTCTTCTTCGCCGGAGCGGCCGCTTCCAATTGAAATCCCCGCTGTCTGCCGGACCACGCCCCTCCTCTGACGCCACGGGCAAGCTCTTAGGAGTGTGCTGCAAGTGCGTCCGAGGGGGGCGTGGTCACAAGTGAGAGGGCGGGCAATTCAATTTGAAGCTCGTGCGCGGCTTTTTCTTTGCAGGAGTCGCCGCTTCCAATTGAATTGCCCGCTTTCTGGAACATGTGACCACGCCCCCCTCTGACGCACTGGCACCACACGGGGACTTTCCTAAGAGCTCGCCCGTGGCGTCAGAGGGGGGGCGTGGTCCGGCAGACAGCGGGGATTTCAATTGGAAGCGGCCTCTCCGGCGAAGAAGAAGAAGGAGAAGATGCGGACGAGAAGGACAGCGGAAGGAGAAGAAGATGGAAGAACACGCCGGGCAAGATGCGGGAATAGAAGACCCAAGACAGAAGCAGAGGAAGAAGAAGGAGGAGGAAGAAGAAACCCGAAGGAAAGAAGAAAGAAGATAATAAAGGACTTGTCAAAAACCGGCTCTTGTCTTTTTTTACACTGACACTTTTTTTTTCTCGTGAAATGGTAGAGGTACAAGGTACCCCATTACCATTTCACACAGGGGGGGGGCCGGGATCTGGGGGGCCCCTTTGTAAAAGGGGTCTTCCAGATTTCGATAAGCCTCCTGCCCGCAGACCCCCACAACCACCGGGCAAGGGTTGTGGGGAAGAGACCCTTGTCCTCATCAACATGGGGACAAGGTGTTTTGGGGGGCACCCCAAAACACCCTCCCAATGTTGAGGGCATGTGGCCTGGTGCGGTTCAGGAGAGGGGGGGGGCCGCGCTCTGTCCCCCCCTCTTTTCTGCGGCCGGCCAGGTCAACGTGCTCGGATAAGGGGTCTGGTGTGGATTTTAGGGGGGACTCCACGCCATTTTTTTTTTAATTTGGAGTGGAGTTCCCCTTAAATTCCACACCAGACCCGAAGGGTCTGGTTATGGATATTTGGGGGGAACCCCACGTCATTTTTTTTTAAAATTGACGGCGGGGTTCCCCTTAATATCCATACCAGACCTAAAGGGTCTGGTTATTGAATTTGGGGGGACCCCCACGCTTTTTTTTTCCTTTTTTTAATGAATAAATTCTCCTGCAATTGCCGGGAGCCGACAATTCATTATAGCCGCGAGTCAGTTTTAAATGGCTTTTTTCCTTTGAAAAATGACATTTTGTGCAGAGACAGTTCTAACCACGGGAAACATGCGCTTTTTCACATGCTGACATTAGAGCCCCCCATGGTACGAAATTTAAAGGAAAATTACACTTTTATTATTGCACTTTTAGCATTATTAAAATCACTGCTCCCGAAAAAACGGCCGTTTTTAAAAAATAAAAAAAGCATTGGTACATGTCCCCTGGGGCAGGACTGAGGTCCCCAAACACTTTTTAGGACAAAACTTGCAGATTAGCCTTTAAAATTCACTATTAAGATTTCCCCCCATAGACTTATACAGGAAGTTCGGCGGCGGCTTTACTTATCAATCACATCGCGCTGCTGCTGCCGCCGGTTCATGCGCCTAATTAGGGATTCATCCAGCGCACTAATTAAGGCATGTACCGGCGCAGCGCAGATTCATTAGTAAATCAGCCCCATTGTGTGTCATTGTATGATTGTTATTGACTGATGATTCAAACCCATATTTACTTTCCATCTAAAGTAAAGTCGTTCTCTTGGTTTGAATATATTAACTGTGTGAAGTGTATTCTTTTCTGCTTGAGCAGGTAATATCGTTGTTTTTGCATTGCAGGATATATATGCTGCATTATATGCTATATATATATGTGTGTGTATACCTGCTATTATGGCCCCAGCCCAGCAGAGGTCACAATACATTTACTAGACCTTGGATGTGTCAAGGGAGGGTTTGAGACAGTTAATTAGGGATGAGCCAAAAGTAGAGTAGATCCCAAATCTAATCAGTGGCTCCTGATGGGGTAGCACTACATAAGCAATCAAGAGCAGTTCCAGATAAAGGTATAGTGTCAAATATGTCCAAATCATGGCTCATGTAAGTATAGCATCCATACTTGCATTAGCATTCAGTAGCATTGTGGCAGTGGTCTTTAAAAGTAAAGTCTCTTCCTCTTAATCCTCTTTTGACATTGCTCTGCTCTGTGCCATCCACCCCAGGCAGATCACCATCCCAACTCCAACTCCACGAGCTCTAGTTCCACCCACTTTAAAGATGGGCACCCATGAAAGACACTCCACCAGTAGGAGAAGCAACCCTAAGGCCCTGTACACACGATCAGACCGGTCTGATGAAACTGGTCTGCAGACCAGTTTCATCGGACCAGTTTGATGGTGTGTATGGCCCATCAGACCGTTGTCCGTCAGACCAAAGTTTTAAAACATGCTTTAAAACCTGTCTGATGGACACCTGTCCGTCGGACAGATTCGATGGTTAGTACACAAAAGCATCGGACCAAAACCCGCGCATGCTCAGAATCAAGTCGACGCATGCTTGGAAGCATTGAACTTCGTTTTCTCAGCACGTCGTTGTGTTCTACGTCACCGCGTTCTGGTCTGATCGAATTTTGGTCCGATGGTGTGTACGCACATCAGACCATCAGACAAGTTCAGAGTTGTCTGATGAAAATGGTCCGTCAGACCAGTCTCATCAGACCGGTCTGATCATGTGTACAAGGCCTTAAAGTGGACCTCCATGTGCCTACAAATGTAAACAGGAAAAGGCTGAAACAGGCTGCAGAAGATCAGCACTGAGAAATAACAAAAGGGTGAATAGAGAGGATCAGTGTTAGGATGTGCTGTAGTGTTGCCTTCTGCTTAGTAATGCTGCATAGTGATTGTGCATTTAGCGTCTGTCTACAGAAATTTGATACATGCTTATTTTGCAATTCAAATGTTATTTAGATTCATAAGTGTGCTGGTACCTGTTTCCTTATTGCCCTAGGTCTTCCATAAAACAGCCTCGACTCCTGCCATTGCTTTTATTTTAAAAATATCACCTGCTAGAATCCACCTCAAGCAGAGGTAAATTGTCATTACTATGCTGGAAAATCTAGTATCTCTAAAATTTATCAAAATCATCAAACTCGAAAGCAGAATGATGGCAGAAAATCAAATCTTGTGTTCCGTTCTTGATGTTTTCCAAGTGAGTGTTATTTACCAGTGTCAGATAAAAGCCGAGAGCCTTGCACAAGAGTTTAGATGGTTATTTTTGTCCATTAGCAGAACTTGCCACATTTTCCATCTCAACTTGTTTCTCTTTTCCATCTGTCTGTATTTTGTAATTTATTCTCTGCTTTTCCCCCTGATTTATGAGCCTTTCTGCACTTTTTTATGCCTCTTTTGGGGAGCTGCAGTTTTGCATTGTAAAATAGCACCTACACGGACTGTATATCATCGGTAGTTGAGGAACAGGAGAGAATGATAGCACATTTCAATGC
Source organism: Rana kukunoris (assembly GCA_029574335.1). NCBI lineage: Eukaryota > Metazoa > Chordata > Amphibia > Anura > Ranidae > Rana > Rana kukunoris. The sequence continues at coordinate 123,720,724 of CM056051.1, forward strand.
ATCACCACTTTCCTTTTTTTGAAAAAGAAAAATAGAATAAATGTCTTACCTATTTATATGCAGGAGACAGAGCGACTCTGCAGAGTTTGGCTAATGAAACTTATTGCTGTCAAATCGTGGAGTTATGTATGTGATAATAATGACATCTACATCTTTGACCACACTAGATGATTACACATTCATCATTCCTAAAGGACTAATGAGGAAAGGCAATTCCATTTCTTAAGTGTCATCTTTCAGGCAGTCTATTGTCATAGTGCAGCCAGACTGTACAAAGAAAGTCTACATATGTCACTATTAGTGGGCCTCCACTATTGCCACTTATTTTGGTGACTGAAAATGTATACCTAGGCCTGTTTAAAAAGGGGCTATTTTGATATTACTGGCCATACAGGAAGTTGATCAATAATATATTATAGTTGGGTACCACATATTGTATATATAAAAAAAAAAATGTTTTAAAACATTAAGGCTGGACACCATAGTTCATACAGTCATGGCTGAAATTGTTGGCACCCCAACGTTTTTCCATGAAATCAAGTATTTCTCACAGAAAAGTAATGCAGTAACACATGTTTTGCTATACACATGTTTATTCCATTTGTGTGTATTGGAACAAATCAAAAAAAGGGAGGAAAAAAAGCAAATTGGACATAATGTCACACAAAACTCCAAAAATGGGCTGGTCAAAATTCTTGGCACCCATAACTTAATATTTGTTTGCACACCCTTTGGAAAACATAACTGAAATCAGTCACTTCCTATAACCATCAATAACCATCTTACACTTCTCACCCAGAATTTTGGACCACTCTTCCTTTGCAAACTGCTACAGGTCTCTCTTATTGGAAGGGCGCCTTTTCCCAACAGCAATTTTAAGATCTCTCCACAGGTGTTCAATGGGATTTAGATCTGGACTCATTGCTGGCCAATTTAGAACTCTCCAGCACTTTGTTGCCATCCATTTCTGGGTGCTTTTTGATGTATGTTTGGAGTCATTGGGCCAGATTCAGGTAGATGGGCGAATCTTTATTTTGGAGTAACTTTTCTCATTTACGTTATTCCGCCGAAACTTTAGGAGCAAGTACTGTATTCACAAAGCACTTGCTCCTAAAGTTGCGGCGGCGTAGCGAAAATGAGCCGGCGGAATTTAAATTGGGCGGGTAGGGGGCGTGTATTATTTAAACTAGGCGCAATCGAACGTACTGCGCATGCGTCGACTGTCAGTGCGCATGCTCCAAATTCTGTCAGTGAACGTCAATGACGTCAATCCCCATTCACGGACGTTTTACGCAAACCACTCGAAAAAATTTAAATTCGACGCGATGACGACGGCCATACTTAACATAGGATACTCCACTAGGGGGCTGTTTTTTCTTTATCCTGCGTATCTCTTACGGAAACGTCGGAAAGTCACTGCGTCGTGCCCGAATATGATCGTGAATTGCCGATTCTCGCTGATTAACATATTCTCGGCGTTAATCAGCGGGAACGCCCCGAGCGCCATTTGCAGTTCCGATACGACGGCAAAATACAATTACGCCGCTCGTATAGGAACTCCAACCCGGCGTTTCTTGTTTTCTGCTTACTGAAAACAGAAACGCCGGCTCAAAGTGAGAGTTAGGCTGGAGTATCACTGATACTCCAGAGTAACTCTACCTGAATCTGGCCCATTGTCTTTCTCGAAGACCCAAGATCTCGGACGCAAACCCAGCTTTCTGACACTGGCCTCTACAGTGCAATCCAAAATCCTTTGGTAATCCCCAGATTTCATGATGCCTTGCACACATTCAAGGCACCCAGTGCCAGAGGCAGCAAAACAACCCCAAAACATAATTGAACCTCCACCATATTTCACTGTAGGTACTGTGTTCTTTTCTTTTGTAGGCCTCATTCCGTTTTCAGTAAACAGTAGAATGATGTGCTTTGCCAAAAAGCTCTATCTTGGTCTCATCTGTCCACAAGACGTTTTCCCAGAAGGATTTTGGCTTACTCAAGTACATTTTGGCAAACTGTAGTCTTGCTTTTTTATGTCTCTGTGTCAGCAGTGGGGTCCTCCTGGGTCTCCTGCCATAGCGTTTCATTTCATTTAAATGTCGACGGATAGTTTGCGCTGACACTGATGCTCCCTGAGCCTGCAGGACAGCTTTAATTTCTTTGGAGCTTGTTTGGGGCTGCTTATACACCATCCGGACTATCCTGCGTTTCAACCTTTCAACAATCTTTCTCTTCCATCCACGTCCAGAGAGATTAGCTACAGTGCCATGGGTTGCAAACTTCTTGATAATGTTGCGCACTGTGGACAAAGACAAATTTAGATCTCTGGAGATGGACTTGTAACCTTGAGATTGTTGATATTTTTCCACGATTTTGGTTTTCAAGTCCTCAGACAGTTCTCTTCTCCACTTTCTGTTGCCCATGCTTAGTGTGGCACACACAGACAAACAATGCAAAGACTAAGTGAACTCTCCTTTTTATCTGCTTTCAGGTGTGATTTTTAGATTGCCACACCTGTAACTTGCCCCAGGTGAGTTTAACCACTTAAGACCCAGTCCAAAATGCAGGTAAAGGACCCGGCCCCTTTTTGCCATTCGACACTGCGTCGATTTAATTGACAATTGCGCGGTCGTGCGACGTGGCTGCCAAACAAAATTGGCGTCCTTTTTTTCCCACAAATTCTTTCTTTCTTTTGGTGGTATTTGATCACCTCTGCGGTTTTTATTTTTTGTGCTATAAACTAAAATAGAGCGACAATTTTGAAAAAAAATGCAATATTTTGTATTTTTTGCTATAGTAAATATCCCCCAAAAATATATAAAAAAAAACATTTTTTTCCTCAGTTTAGGCCGATATGTATTCTTCTACCTATTTTTGGTTAGAAAAAATCGCAATAAGCGTTTATCGATTGGTTTGCGCAAAATTTATAGCGTTTAGAAAATAGTTGATAGTTTTATTGCATTTTTATTAATTTTTTTTTCGCTACTAATGGCGGCGATCATCGATTTTTTTCATGACTGCGACATTATGGCGGACACATCGGACAATTTTGACACATTTTTGGGACAATTGTCATTTTCACAGCAAAAAATGCATTTAAATTGCATTGTTTATTGTGAAAATGACATTTGCAGTTTGGGAGTTAACCACAAGGGGGCGCTGAAGGGGTTAAGTGTGACCTCATATGTGTTTCTAACTGTAGGGGGCCAGGGCTGGACGTGTGATGTCATTGATCGTGTTTCCCTATATCAGGGAACAGACGATCAATGACAGTGCCACAGTGAAGAACAGGGAAGGTGTGTTTACACACAGCTCTCCCCGTTCTTCAGCTCCGGGGACCGATCGGCGGGTAACGGAGCTTTGGCCCAGGTTGGTGAGCACACGCCAAGTTATGGCTTTTTGGCTATGGTCAGGTTCACGCATAAATGCATTGAGAACGCATAGTGCATGGAGAACATGTAGATGTAGAAGGGAATTTAACCTCCCTGGCGGTATGATTCTTTCAGATTTTAGGTGCTGAAAGCGGTACCATTATTTGCAAGGAAATTTGGCGTTTTAAAACTGTAGGCTTGTAATTCTTAGGAATAACTCACTTAAATCTGACCAAACAAGAGTCTAATAGGCATCCCGGGTATGACATTTTTTTTAAAACAAAATTATAAATTATAATATAATAAATAATTATAACAAATAATAATATAATTATAATAAAAATTATTCAATAATGTAATCAAATCAAAAACACTGAAATTTGCTCAGTTGCAGAATTGTCGCTGTCATTATTATTTTTTTTTTTTTTTATGACAAATTTCCCCACAAATCGCTATCGCTCAATTCTGCAAGTGATTCTAATTTATTATCGCTGTTTTTTAGCTGCTCTAAAACCATTTTTGACATAAAGGGACACTTTTGGTTGCTATGGGCAATCTAATTTGGGGTTACCGATCGCAGCACAGAAATCTAACCCAGAGTCAGACTCGGGAATACCGCCAGGGGGCTTAAACTTCATAGCAGCGAGTGCTGTTACTCCTTTCTAGTTGCTTTGTTGTGGAATTTCCGATTCTTGCCATTCCATTATTGACATAGATCTCTTGCCTTCTGCCTCAATCCCTATGTGAACATTGACTATTCTTGCCGGCCACCTGCCTCAACCTCCACCTGGACACTGATAAGTCATACTGTCGCCTTTCTGTCTTCTCCTCCTACCCCATCCCTGTTACCCCTAGTGGGGTGATCCTGAGGTCTATGACCTAGCAAAGCATACTAGCTTGTTCACTACTAGGGTCACTAGCTCATCATCCCTTGTGGGGTGCTCTCAAGAAGTCGAAAATGCCACTTGGACTCTTCGTCTCGAGTGAACTCACATCATCTACCAGGGTGAAGTTTGCAACAGCAAGTCAGATCCAAGATGCAGACTATTGGTAACAGTTCACCACTCAATGAGCTATGCAAACAGATCTCTGAATTAAACATCTCAGTATAATAAGTTTAATGATGTTACTTCCAGCTTGAGGGTGCATTCAGTCCTTGACCAGACCAATTGCTTATTTATTTATTTATTTATTAAAATGCTTATAAAACAACAGCGCAGTGTTACACACGTGCCTCGATGCACTGGTGGGACAGAAAGGAGCAGAAACCTCATTGATAAAACAAGTAGCCATAAAACAATAACAATCAGGAAACAATAAAAAAATATGTAAAACATACAAAACTAATATAAACTATACACTATTTAAAACTATTAAAATGTTTTTAGTGGTCGTCTTTAGTGCAGCACAGTCAGTCAGTGAGGTAGGAGGATTAGCAGCAGGAGCTACAAGCGGCGCTCGTTCCTAGGAGTAGGAACGGGTGAGTCATAGCTCCAGGCAGGCGTAGCAGGTAGTCAGGCAGGCAGGGTTCTCCCAGCCCAGCCCTCCCCCAGCTCCTGCTCCAGCTCCAGCCTGCTTCCGAACCTGGCCTCCCCTCCAGCTTCCAGCGTCCGGTTTCCAGCCTCTCTCCAGCATTCCTCCCCTCCTTTGGAAGGTTAGCTCTACCTGTCTCCCTGGCACTGTGGGCGGCCGTCCTTTTCAGGACAAGCCGCAGCACTCGATCCCAGGAGGCAGACAAGGGCCCCCTCCCGCCACCTCCCGCCACCACCTCGCGGAAATTTCCGCCGTTTTCAGGGCTCATTCGGGAGCACCGCGCCAGGCCGTCCTGAATCGCGGGGCCACGGTCTAGGAAAGACCGCGGCTTCACTTGCGGCCTAACGGCGCGCCGCTCCACACGTTTCAGGGTCCTCACCCTGCTCCCAGGCAAACCCCCCCCTGATCCCTGAAGGACAGTTACCCGGCCCTGTTGCTCACCCTTCACCCATACAGCCCAGATTATTCAGTAAACCCCTGCCAGCCCTCATCCCTGAGCAGGCAGCCACCAGACCAGCAACTAGTTCTCCCTCTCAGCCCCAGCCCCCCCCCTCTTCGTCCCAACACACAGTAGCTTGATCCAGGGGTTAACCGATCGCCTCTTACAGGGGTCAGGAAGGAATTTTTTTCCCTACCGGAGCATATTGGCCGAGCTCTGACAGGGTTTTTTTGCCTTCCTCTGGACCAAGCTCCCCACTGCCCCAAACCCCCCCCCCCCCCCCCCGGGTGTAGTGGCGATCATGGTATGTCGGCAATATTCTGCCGATACCATTTGGAGTTTGAGGCAATATGCCGCAATACTGCCAGCCATCACCAAAAAGGCCCTAAGAACTGAGCGACTATTGAGAATCGATCATAGATCGACGGTCAGACATTTCAGCCATTTACCCCAGCCCAAGCACATATCGTGTGCTCTGATCAACACAAGATCGGCAGCAAAACACCGACTAGAAATCCGCGACTTTATTCAACAAAAGGATCTAGACTGCCTCTTTATTACAGAGAGCTGGCTCACAGCCGACTGTAACACCATTCTAGGAGAATTGGTGCCAGAAAACTACCGTATTTTAACGGAAAACAGAATAGGGCAAAGAGGAGGAGGCGGCCTGGCGGTGATCCACAAGACTCATCTTAGGATCACCAAACCAGTCCGCCAAAACCCTCTTCCATTCATGGAAACCCTTACTCTGCAACTGCAAGCAAATACAAAGGAGACCATCCACGTTCTGCTCTGCTATAGGCCGCCCGGCCCAAAATCGCAGCTGCTAGCATCTTGGACGGATTTTTTCTCCACTTATACCCTCATCAGCAAACATCTTTTGCTGCTCGGGGATTTCAATCTCTGGGCCAACTCCTCACTAGACCCCATTGCCGACGCCTGTATTGACCACCTGGAAGGTTTGGGATTGCAGCAATTAGTATGTGGGCCCACACATGCTTCAGGTCACACACTTGATCTTATCTTCAGACAAGCTCTGGAAATAAAGATTTGGGAAAATGAAAAGTTGCCATGGACAGATCACCATGCAATTATATTCAGGATTTCCACCATCCCCCCTGCAACAAAAACATCAAATCCAGTGACAATACACTGGACTAGATGCCAGAAGAAGCTCCACTCGGAACTCTTCAAAACAACTTTAAGGAAAAAGATAGAAACAACTCAGCCGCATCAAACGGCCGTTGAAACATTGGAAGCCATTAACTCGGCCATGCTACAGTCAGCTGATGACTTGGTAGCGCCAAAACGAAGTACCCGCATCCGGAAAAACAACCGCAGCTGGTTTAACAACCAGCTGTCGTTACTGAAGCAAGAACGCAGAAGGGCAGAATCTGCCTGGAAAAGATGTTCTTCAGACCTAAACCTATCCATCTACAAGGCGACCACAAGAAAATACCACAAAGGAATTTTCCAAGCCAAGAAAAATTATTTTTCGGAGGCTATCAACGGTGCCATTAACCGCCCCCGTGAACTCTTCAAGATGGTCACTCAGACCATGGAACCAGAATGCATCAAAGCCCCCAGTTCGGACACACAAGAATTTTGCAATGAACTATCGAATTACTTCATTAATAAAATCGAAGCAATCCGTGAAAGCATTCAGCAAAACAATTCCCCCCTCAGCCCTCCCTGTAGCCTCTCACACAGCACCCTTAGTAATGCTCCGTTATCAGGTAAGTTTACCCTGGAACCCATCTCCATCGAGACCACTAAGAATGTCATTTGTACTCTGCGTAATGGCACAGCACCGAATGACATTATTCCCACAAAACTGCTGAAGGAATGCGCCTACATCCTGGCTCCTCCCATCACGCAGTTTATCAACCAGTCTTTTCTGGAGGGCAAAGTGCCCACACAGTTGAAAGAGGGTATAATCCAACCCATCCTGAAGAAACCCTCCCTGGACCCCAAGGACCCACTCCACCGCCGTCCCATAACAAGCCTCAATGTACTCTCTAAGATAATGGAGAAAGTAGTGGTACAACAGCTGCAACAGCATCTAGATACCTACAAGCTACTTGACCCATTGCAATCAGGTTTCCGTCCCGGACACGGGACGGAAACAGCATTGCTGAAAGTATGGGACGATGTTCTCCAGTCCGCAGACGAAGGAGAATCTTGTCTTCTAGTTCTGTTGGACCTAAGTGCAGCTTTCGACACTGTAGACCACAAACTGTTACTGACTCGGCTTGCTGAAGTAGCCAGAGTCGCAGAAGGCGATTTATCTTGGTTCTCCTCTTTTCTGGAAAACCGATCGCAAACAGTAAAGTTAGGACCTTTTACGTCAGAAAAACGCACAGTAACATGCGGAGTCCCTCAAGGATCGCCTCTGTCACCAGTGCTGTTTAACATCTACCTTCGTCCTCTTTTTGAGATTATCAGCAGCCAAAAACTGCTCTACCACTCATATGCAGATGATACGCAACTGTATTTCCGCATCTGCAACAGACAGGATCACCACCTCAATCTAGAGACATGCCTCTCTTTGATAGAGGACTGGATGACAAAGAGTTATCTTAAACTCAATGGAGCGAAAACAGAACTTCTTCTGTTTCACGCCAAGCGTAGGAATCAACCTTCAACAGTATGGACCCCCCCGCCTATTCTGGGCAAGCTCATCACCCCTAGCGCCAAAGTCAAAAGCCTAGGGGTCATTTTTGACTCCTTTATGACAATGGACGCACAAATAGGGTCAGTAGTCAGCGGATCTCACCATCTGCTGCGCCTACTACGCAGACTCACTCCGTTCATCCCTAAAGAAGATTTAGCGGTCGTGGTGGGAGCAATTGTAAACTCCAGGCTGGATTACGCAAATGCCCTTTACCTCGGCCTCCCCAAGTACCAAATCGCTCGCCTGCAAGTCGTTCAGAATACGGCCGCCAGACTTGTGACTGGGAAAAAACCCTGGGAATCCATCTCACCTTCACTGAGAGCCCTTCATTGGCTACCAGTTAAAGACAGAATTGCTTTTAAAGCTCTCTGTCTTACGCATAGATGTGTCCATGGGAATGCCCCCCTTTACTTATGCGAATTAATAAAAGCGCATAATCCCAATCGCGTTTTGCGATCCACAAATCAGAACCTACTCCAGGTTCCGAAAGCCAACTTCAAGTCCAAAGGAGAAAGAAGATTCGCGGTCCAAGGTCCCAGACTATGGAACGCTTTACCAACCAGCATTCGGTTGGAGGAGAACCACCTAGCATTTAGGAAAAAGGTCAAGACTTTTCTCTTTTGATATCAAAGGAGACAGGAACAACAAGCGCCCAGAGGCGATTCAGTTCGCATGTGCCGCGCTATATAAGTTTTCATTCATTCATTCATTCATTTAAGTCACCCCGAAAGCCTGCATATATAGCCATGTTTTTAAAAATCTCCTAAACTTAAGGAGGTCATTCTCAAGTCTTATGTGAAGGGGCAAGAAGTTCCAAAACTGAGCTCCTTGTACTTCCAAGGTCCTCCCACCGCATTTATTTTTGGCAAATTTAGGAATGTTCAATAAAGCCAAATTCTCAGACCGCAACGATCTGGTAGGTACATGTCTGATGAATTTTTCTCTGATATAGCCCGGCCCAAAACCATGGATGGCCTTGTGCACAAGACACCCTGTCTTGAACTGTGCCCGTTGTACCATGGGCAACCAGTGCAAGGCCTGCAGAGATGAAGTGATGTGGTCATAATGACCCACACCCATAAGTAGCCTTGCAGCGGTATTCTGGACAAGCTGGAGCTTGTGCAAGATGTTTTTAGACACACCCATATATAGAGCATTACATTAATCAAGGCGACTACCAACCATAGCATTGACCAAGGAAATTTTATCAGGATCATCGATGAAGCGAAACGTATACCTCAGTAGTCTCAGGTGGAAGTGGCAGGTACTTACCACCCGGTTTACCTGGCTACGCAATGTCAACTTTGAATCAAAGATAACCCCCCGATCCCCGACCTTGGTTTAAAAGAGTCAGGCCAGTTGGGCATCTTATTAGGGCAGTCATGGTTGTTACACCAGAACCCAAGGTGCCTCTTTCTGACTGTTTCTCTGGACACTGCAATCAGTTAAATGTTTTAGGTAGTTCCTAATTGCTCTATTTATCCTTGCCGCATAATCTCCCCTTTTCAAAGGGAACTCTAAGCCTGGCCTTTTTTGGCATATGGAACAAGGTACTGAGTCTCTGGCCAGCTCTTCTCCTTTCTTCAAAGTATTAGCTGAATTTTATGATGAACCCTGTCATGCAGCTACTGCTAAGTCAGCTCTTTGCAATCTTCATCATGGCTGGAGACCAGCTGGAAATATATTTCTGATTTCCTCAGATAGAACATTGACACACAGGAATGATGCCGCGCTCAAGCATCAGTTCTGCATTGGTCTCTCTGAACAATTAAAAGGTGAATTATCTCAGGTCAGGATTCCAGAAACTTAATGAGATAATCAAGCTAGCTATTAAGAGATACTGTAGGCTTACAGAGTGTAAGCTGGAGAATATGGGAGCATTCCATTTCACCTGGGCTTCAATGGACCCTCTACATCTACAGCTTGAGCTCCAGTGCCTTCTCCTTCACCAGCAAGCCTGGATTCTTCTGAGCCCATATAGTTGGATTTAGCTCAACCTATCCCACCTCTTAAAGGACAATATCTTTACCAGCAGCCTAAGCTCTGTCTTTTCCTCCACTGTGGGGCTCCAAGCCTTACATGTTTTATATTGTTGACAGAGAGTAGAGACAGGTTGTCAGTGTGATAAAATGAGCAAGTCTTCAGTGGAGCCATGGGTTTGGGTTTGGGTATGTTGATGAAAAAGCATGTCTCACAAAGCTACCTAAAAAAAAATATGTTTTATAATTATTAAAATGAATTATATTGGGATAAATATTATATAATAGGATGCGCTAATATTAACTTATAAGTGTAAATCATACAAAACAAACAAATCAGGGAGAAACAGTCTCCATATGTGTTAGAATTCATGTGATTAGTCCTTAATCAGGTGCACAGTGAAGGCAGCAGCACGGATTCCATTGAGGAAAGAAACATAACATAAACGATGCCCTCCTTCACTAAGAGTGTGGATCCCAGTCCTTCAAACTGTGAATCAGGTGATCAGGCACTCGTATGCGGATAGATATGAAAAAAAGGAAAAAGAAAATCTCATTGCACAAACATCAGGTAGCAGGCGGATAATGCGATCCAAAAACATCAACAGATGCACTCACGAATCCCCGCTTAGTACAAGCATGAAACGCCACTCAGTGTGCTGTCTCCTCAACTCGATCCGATAGACTCGGATTCGATCGTAGGCTCCTCCCTCAGGGGAGGAGCCTACGATTGAATCCGAGTCTATCGGATCGAGTACAAGCGGGGATTCGTGAGTGCATCTGTTGATGTTTTTGGATCGCATTATCCGCCTGCTACCTGATGTTTGTGCAATGAGGTTTTCTTTTTCCTTTTTTTCATATCTATCCGCATACGAGTGCCTGATCACCTGATTCACAGTTTGAAGGACTGGGATCCACACTCTTAGTGAAGGAGGGCATCGTTTATGTTATGTTTCTTTCCTCAATGGAATCCGTGCTGCTGCCTTCACTGTGCACCTGATTAAGGACTAATCACATGAATTCTAACACATATGGAGACTGTTTCTCCCTGATTTGTTTGTTTTGTATGATTTACACTTATAAGTTAATATTAGCGCATCCTATTATATAATATTTTTCTCACTGTTTGATTTGGTATCACATGGATAGCAGCTGTGTTATTTGGTTTTTTATTTGGTGTTCCTAGGATTAATTATTTAATTAGCGCTGTAGTACACTTCTTTATTTAATTATATTGGGATGCTCCTGTAAACCAAGCTAGATGTGGGTATAGAATTGGGTATATGGGATTGTACCATATTTTTAATTGTATTTATTTATTTACATATTTATTTATTTCATGGTTGAACTAGATGGACGTGTGTCTTTTTTCAACCTGACTAACTATGTAACTATGGGGCTGATTTACTAATGAATCTGCGCTGCGCCGGTACATGCCTTAATTAGTGCGCTGGATGAATCCCTAATTAGGCGCATGAACCGGCGGCAGCAGCAGCGCGATGTGATTGATAAGTAAAGCCGCCGCCGAACTCCCTGTATAAGTCTATGGGGGGAAATCTTAATAGTGAATTTTAAAGGCTAATCTGCAAGTTTTGTCCTAAAAAGTTTTTGGGGACCTCAGTCCTGCCCCAGGGGACATGTACCAATGCTTTTTATATTTTTTAAAACGGCCGTTTTTTCGGGAGCAGTGATTTTAATAATGCTAAAAGTGCAATAATAAAAGTGTAATTTTCCTTTAAATTTCGTACTATGGGGGTCTCTAATGTCAGCAGGTGAAAAAGCGCATGTTTCCCGTGGTTAGAACTGTCTCTGCACAAAATGTCATTTTTCAAAGGAAAAAAGCCATTTAAAACTGACTCGCGGCTATAATGAATTGTCGGCTCCCGGCAATTGCAGGAGAATTCATTCATTAAAAAAAGGAAAAAAAAAGCGTGGGGGTCCCCCCAAATTCAATAACCAGACCCTTTAGGTCTGGTATGGATATTAAGGGGAACCCCGCCGTCAATTTAAAAAAAAAATGACGTGGGGTTCCCCCCAAATATCCATAACCAGACCCTTCGGGTCTGGTGTGGAATTTAAGGGGAACTCCACTCCAAATTTAAAAAAAAACTGGCGTGGAGTCCCCCCTAAAATCCACACCAGACCCCTTATCCGAGCACGTTGACCTGGCCGGCCGCAGAAAAGAGGGGGGGACAGAGCGCGGCCCCCCCCCCTCTCCTGAACCGCACCAGGCCACATGCCCTCAACATTGGGAGGGTGTTTTGGGGTGCCCCCAAAACACCTTGTCCCCATGTTGATGAGGACAAGGGTCTCTTCCCCACAACCCTTGCCCGGTGGTTGTGGGGGTCTGCGGGCGGGAGGCTTATCGAAATCTAGAAGACCCCTTTAACAAAGGGGCCCCCCAGATCCCGGCCCCCCCCTGTGTGAAATGGTAATGGGGTACCTTGTACCTCTACCATTTCACGAGTAAAAAAAAATGTAAAGGGTTAAAAACTACAAGAGCCGGTTTTTGACAAGTCCTTTATTATCTTCTTTCTTCTTTTCTTCGGGTTTCTTCCTCCATCTTCTTCTTCTTCCTCTGCTTCTGTCTTGGGTCTTCTATGCCCGCATCTTGCCCGGCGTGTTCTTCCATCTTCTGTTCCTCCCGCTGTTCTTCTCGTCCGCATCTTCTTCTCCTTGGTTTTCGCCGGAGGCGCCGCTTCCAATTGAAATCCCCGCTGTCTGCCGGACCACGCCCCCCCCCCTCTGACGCCACGGGCAAGCTCTTAGGAGTGTGCTGCAAGTGCGTCAGAGGGGGGCGTGGTCACAAGTGAGAGGGCGGGCAATTCAATTTGAAGCTCGTGCGCGGCTTTTTCTTTGCCAGAGTCGCCGCTTCCAATTGAATTGCCCGCTTTCTGGAACATGTGACCACGCCCCCCTCTGACGCACAGGCACCACACGGGGACTTTCCTAAGAGCTTGCCCGTGGCGTCAGAGGGGGGGGCGTGGTCCGGCAGACAGCGGGGATTTCAATTGGAAGCGGCGCCTCCGGCGAAGAAGAACAAGAGAAGAAGAAGATGCGGACGAGAAGGACAGCGGAAGAAGATGGAAGAACACGCCGGGCAAGATGCGGGTATAGAAGACCCAAGACAGAAGCAGAGGAAGAAGAAGGAGGAGGAAGAAGAAACCCGAAGGAAAGAAGAAAGAAGATAATAAAGGACTTGTCAAAAACCGGCTCTTGTCGTTTTTAACCCTTTACATTTTTTTTACTCGTGAAATGGTAGAGGTACAAGGTACCCCATTACCATTTCACACAGGGGGGGGGCCGGGATCTGGGGGGCCCCTTTGTTAAAGGGGTCTTCTAGATTTCGATAAGCCTCCTGCCCGCAGACCCCCACAACCACCGGGCAAGGGTGGGGGGGAAGAGACCCTTGTCCTCATCAACATGGGGACAAGGTGTTTTGGGGGGCACCCCAAAACACCCTCCCAATGTTGAGGGCATGTGGCCTGGTGCGGTTCAGGAGAGGGGGGGGGCCGCGCTCTGTCCCCCCCTCTTTTCTGCGGCCGGCCAGGTCAACGTGCTCGGATAAGGGGTCTGGTGTGGATTTTAGGGGGGACTCCACGCCATTTTTTTTTTACATTTGGGGTGGAGTTCCCCTTAAATTCCACACCAGACCTGAAGGGTCTGGTTATGGATATTTGGGGGGAACCCCACGTCATTTTTTTTTAAAATTGATGGCGGGGTTCCCCTTAATATCCATACCAGACCTAAAGGGTCTGGTTATTGAATTTGGGGGGACCCCCACGCTTTTTTATTGGTGTTTTTAATGAATGAATTCTCCTGCAATTTCCAGGAGCTGACAATTCATTTTAGCCGCGAGTCAGTTTTAAATGGCTTTTTTCCTTCAGAATGTCATTTTTCACATGCTGACATTACACCCAGGGCCGCCATCAGGGGGGTACAGGCAGTACACCTGCAGGGCCGCCATTAGGGGGGTACAGGCATTACACCGCCCGGGGGTCCCCAGGGGCCCCCAGGGGCCCGGATGGGAACCACCCTAAAACAAAAAAAACTTTTATTTTTTATTTTTATTTTTTTAAGGGCTCCGAAGGTCCCCAGGGGCCCGGAGGCCACTAAGGGCCCCAGATGGCAAGCCCTTTTTTTTTAAATAAAAGATATATATTTAAAAAAATAAATATATTTTTTTAATATATTTGTTTTTTTTTTTTTTTATGAAAGGGCCCAGAGGTCCCCAGGGCCCCGGAAGGCAACCCCCTTGTTTTTGTAATTTTTTTGAAAAATGTTATATTAAAAAATATATATATATGTATTTTCTCTCTTTTTTTATTTTTATTTTATAAAGAGCACAGAGGTCCCCAGGGCCCCGGATGGCTACCCCCTTTTTTATATATATTTTTCTTTATTTCTTATTTCTGTCAAAATTTTTGTAAAGGGCCCCCCCGCTCCTCAATCAATTTGCGGCACCACCCCCCCCCCGCTTCTCAATTTCATGCGGCAGCACCCCCCCCCCCCCCGGTTCTCTGCTCCAGGGGGCCCATGCCTGAAGCTGTGTAAGGGGCCCCAAAATTCCTGATGGCGGCCCTGTACACCTGTAAGGGGCCCGGGGGTCCGGAGGTGCCCAGATGCCTGGAGGCCCCCCAGCGCCCCAGATGGTAACCCCCCTCTTTTTTTTTTTGTTTATATATTTGGTAGTGGGGTTTTGTAGGATTTTTTATTAAAGGGCCAATTTTTGGCATTTGATATTTTTTAGCAGTCTGGAGGTCCCCAGGGGCCCAGAGGCCCCCAGGGCCCGGGTGGCAACCCCCCATATTTTTTGTTATTAAAGGGCCAATGTTTTGTTTTAGGGGTCTGGAGGTCCCCAGTGGCCCGGAGATCCCCAGGGCTCCAGATGACAACCCCCACCTTAAAAAAAAAAAAAAAAAAAAAAAAAAATTATATATTTTTTGGTTATTTTTTTAACATATATATATATAATATAATTATGAAAGCTCCCAGAGGGCCCCAGATGACAACCTTTTTGCTTCTAAAAATGTTATAAACATTTTCCCCAGGTTTGTTACTTTTTACTTTAATTTCTTTTTTAAAGTGTATTTTGTGCGTGAAGTCGAGAGAGAGGAGCTGGACTTGCAATCGCCATCCTTCTCCATGCCCCCGGTGGCAATGGTGGGTGTGAGGGGGGCCTCCCACTCACCCCACCTGCTACACTTGGGAGCCCGATGGGACAGAGGGACTCCCCCTATGAGGGAGTGTAGCCCACCCAGCCAGCCCTGTAGGTCCTTCGCCTCCCTTTATTTTAGGAGACCTCATGGCCAAAGTGCGTGCAAGTGTGGTGTTTTTTGTGGGGGGGGGGGGGTGGGCGTACTAAGCACAGGCGTACCTTGCATAGCACACCCATCGGGAGCCGGGCTGACACCACCAAACTCAATTCACATGTAGCCGAGACCGGGATCCGAACCCTTGGCTGCAGAGGTGAGCGGTTTGTCAGCGCAGTGCCATTCACGTTGAGCCACCGCAGCTCCCACCCCATGTTATTTTTTTTTTAGATTTTTGGTAGTTATTTTTTATTAAAGGGCCCAGAGCTCCCAAGGCAACCCCCTTTTTTATTATTTTATATATGTAGATATATATATATAGATATTGTAATTTATTTTTCATTAAAGAGCCCAGAGGTTTATTTTTATTAAAGGGCCCAGTGGTCCCCAGGGCCCCCGGATGGCTACCACCCTTTTTAATATATATTTTTCTATATGTATTTTTTAGTAAAGGAACCCCCCGCTTATCAAATTGCGGCAGCCCCCCCCCCTTCTTAATATCAGGCGGCACCCCCCCCCCTATTCTCTGCTCCAGGGGGCCCATGCCTGAAGCTGTGTAAGGGGCCCCATAATTCCTGATGGCGGCCCTAATTGCCCCCCCCCCATGGTACGAAATTTCAAGGAATTTTTCACTTTTATTGTTGCACTTTAACCACTTCCATACCGCGCCTATTCTGGCACTTCTCTCCTTCATGTAACAATTATATTTTCTTCCTTGAAACTTACTCAGGACCCCCAAACATTATATATATTTTATTAACAAACACCCTAGGGAATAAAGTGGCGGCCATTTTTTCGGACACATTTCCAACAGTATTTGTGCCAAAATTTGCAAACGTTTTTTTTTTTTTTGTTTGGCTTTCAAAAAAAAACCTGTTTCATGAATGACAAAATAAGAAAGCAGTAAAGCTAGCCCAATTTTTAGGGATAAGGTAAAAGATGATGTTACACCGAGTAAATAGATACCTAACTTGTCACGCTTTCATATTGCGCACACTCATGGAATGGCGCTAAACTTCGTTATTAAAAATCTCCATAGGCAACGCTTGACTTTTTTTCTCAGGTTACCACTTTTGAGTTACAGAGGAGGTCTAGTGCTAAAATTATTGCTCTCGCTCTAACGCACGCTATGATACCTCACATGTGGGGTTTGAAGGATGTTTACATATGTGGGTGGGACTTGCATGCGTGTTCGCTTCTGAGTGCGAGCTACTAGGGACAGGAGCATTTAAATTCCTTTTATTTTATTTTTTTTTAACTAAATATTTTTATTTTTGCACTTGTTTGTCCCTTTGTTTGTATTATTTTTTCACTTTTCTTCCTATTACAAGGAATGTAAACATCCCTTGTAATAGGACTAGTGTGTGACAGGTCCTCTTTATAGAGAAAGGCGGGGTCAATTAGACCCCACATCTGTCCTCCAGGCTGGAAAGCATGGAATTGGTAAAAAAAAAAACATCTCATGCTTTCAGCTGCGATCATGTTCGTTCAGCACAGTAGTGTAGTGTGTAGCAGGTTCACCTAGCAGCAAAAGGGTTGCTGGTTCGAATCCCGCCCGTGACACTATCTGCCTGGAGTTTGCATGTTCTCCCTGTGCGGGTTTCCTCCCACAATCTAAAAACATGCTGTAAATTGGATCCTGTCTAAATAAGCCCTAATATGCAGTAGGATATTTAGGTTTTGTGCTTCCCTAGGCCTGACCAAATTTTGGCACCCCCTAATAGAAAAATGACCCACCCTTCCTGTCAAGGCCACACCCTGTTTTTTTATGACCCACCCAGGAATTTTCAGGGGACACACAAGTTCTGTGGGGGGGGGGGGGGCACAGGAGACCCTTAATTTGCCTAGTTTTTCGATCACTTCCTGTTTGGCTATGGGGCAGGAAGTGAAGGCCAATCTCCCCAAACGGACAGGGATAATACAAAATAAACTGACAGAGCTTCTAACCCCCCCCCCCCCCAACTCTATCCAAAATGAAAGAAATCCAAAAAATAAAAGTGATGATTATTGTTCCAGTTTAACCCCAAATTTCAGATCATTTTATTGAGAGGCTTAAGAAAATATAACCATGCCAATAGGCCAGGATCCAGCGTTGCTAATATGTATGAATGTGTGTTAGGGACCCCCACAAACACCACCCAATGTTAAATCAACTATTTTCTTGTTTGTTTTGGGGATGCCTGCACCCCTGATAGGGTAAAGACACCTCACAAATGTTGTCACTTTCTACTTAATTCATTCACTTCCTGCCACACAGCCAAACAGGAAGTGAGGGAAACACCTGAGTAATGTTTTGTTGGGGACACACAGATCAATATAAATAGTTTCCCATTTTGGAAATGGCATTTTGCTGTGTACACCCCAAATTAGTAGGAATCTTGGACTTTGGGGTCCATTTACTAAAGGCAAATCCACTTTGCACTACAAGTGGACAAGGAAGAAAACTCAAAACTTGGCGGGATTGGAAGTAAAAACCATCAGTGCTTCCCTTCTGATTTTCATTGCCTACGCTTCTACTGCAGAGCGGCTTTGCCTTTACTAAACCCCAAAATAACTAATCATTTGGGGTGTACACTGCAGTGCAATTTGCTTAATGGTGACACTAGTTAGATTGACCTGTGTCCCAAAGAAAAGACCATTGGTAGGGTTTTAACCTCACTTCCTGTTCAGCTGTGTGACAGGAAGTGAAGCCAATTTTAGGAAAAGGGACACAAAGCCCAGCCTAAAAACACTAGCAGGGGTTCTAACACTCAATTGGCTTCCCTCAAACAACCCACAATTAGAATAGGATTGTCTTGTGCTAGTTTCAAGCACAGCGCTGTAAATCAGCACTTCAAGCCTGTCCACCAATACACCACCCCCCCCCCCCACCCCCTCCAACAGGCCCTGTTTGCAGCTTTTCCTACATCTTGCACATGTGCTTTAAAAAGTCAGTCTGGACATCAGTTCTAGGGAAACATTACTTACCGCTTTGTCCTTCCTTTTCTGGTGACTAAACATTTCATGCATACACACAGGAAAGAGCTTAGAGACAAATCACACTTGATGGTTTAGGCCCAAACTAGTTCAGCTGCAGCGGTTGAAATCCATAGCAGGAAAAAAATATCACAAAACAAACTTCAAAATTTGAAAGTAATTTTATTGGTCCACAAAACAAGGAAAGCAAAACAAAAAATTACAATATAAACACACCAAAAATATATAAAAAACACTAAAAACAAAAAAGACCAACGTTTATTTCACAGTCATTGGAAAATAAATCATGCTTTTGAAATAACAGGATAGACCCACAGGATTAAAACATTAGTCATTAACATCTTGAGAAACATTTAGCAAAATTATGTAGCAGAGGAAAACATCAAAAAATACAAAACTTGCTCCAAAACATCTCTGTTTCACTCCGCCATTCCTTCCAGCCAGCAAATCTGCCCCCTCTGAGGGGCAGCTGACACGTGCAGTATCCACGCTTTTTATAACATGTGTGCTAATGAACCAATTGGAAACACATGAAGAAATGTCAGCCTCTAGTTTGTGTGCACTTGTAACTGCTTACACCTGTTAAGGATGTCTTAAATTACTAAGCCAAAAGAGCTTTCTGAGCATGCTCAGAAAGATGCAAGTCATTTTCAGGATGAAACTTCCAACTTCTTTTTCTAACTGTTCGAGCATGCCCAGTTCACTCGAAATGCAGGAAGTACCAGAATCAAATCTGCAATGGCGGATGAAAGCATTAGGAGTGTGTTAAATTTTTTTTTGGTCCCATGAAGTGATGCTTTACAAGCTGAACGGGAGGTCTTATAGAATTTTTACGTAACAAACCTAAATAGTAATAATTTAAAAGCCCCTGTCCCTAGTAGCTCGCAGTCAGAAGCGAACAAGCAGCATTTTTATTGTTTCCGGTTACCAGTTTAGATTTACAGATGAGGTCTAGTGCTATAAATATTCCTCTTGCTGTTACGCACGCTATGATACCTCACATGTGTGGTTTGAAGAATGTTTCCATATATGGGGGCGGGCCTTAAATGTGTAAGCCCCGCCCACATATTGAACCCCCGTTCAAACCCCACATGTGAGGTATCATAGCGTACGTTAGAGCGAGAGCAATACTTTTAGCACTAGACCTCCTCTGTAAATCTAAACTGGTAACCTGAAACACATAAAAAAGCGTTGCCTATGGGTATTTTCAAGTACTGAATTTTGGCGCCATTCCATGAGTGTGTGCAATATTAAAGTGTAACATGTTGGGTATCTATTTACTCGGTGTAACATCATCTTTCACATTATGGCCATAAATTGGGCTAACTTTAGTGTATTCTTAATTTGTAACCACTTGAGCCCCAGAGCATATTACTGGTCACTGACGGGGCCATTTTTTGCATTTCAACACTGCGTCATTTTGACTGACAATTGCGTGGTTGTGCGACGTGGCCCCCAAAAAATTTTGGCGTCCTCATCCTCCCCCCCCCCCCCTAAAAATTATTTTTTTTTTTTTGTTGGTGGTATTTGATCACCTCTGCGTTTTTTCTTATTTTTGCTTGACCCAAAAATATAGCGACAATTTGGTAACTAAAAAAACATCTTTTTTACTGTTTGCTATAATAAATCTCCCCCAAAATATATTCAAAAAATGTTTGCCCTCAGTTTAGGCCGATAAGTATTCTTGGACATCTTTTTGGTTGCAAAAAATCACAATAAGCGTTTGATTGGTTTGGGCAAAAGTTCTAAGTAGGGGTTGGTCTTATGGGTTTTTTTTGGAATAATTTTTTGTTTTACTAGTAATGGTGGCTATCATTGTTTTTTCTGTCTAATGCGACATTGTGGCGGACACATTTTTGTGAGATTTGGCATTTTTTGTAGCGAGCAATGGTATAGAAATGCATTGCTTACTATAAAAATGACACTGGCAGGGAAGGGGTTAACACTAGGGGCGCGGAAGGGGTTGAATATGTTACCTGGGTGTGTTCTAACTGTAAAGGGGGTGGGACTGTGTAGGGGAAATGACAGATCGCTGTTCATACATTGTAGGGACAGACGAGCAGGCATTCCCCCCCCCCCTGACAGGACCGGGATAAAGGGGAACTCCACCCCAAATTCTAAAAAAAAACGGCGTGGGGGTCCCCCTTCAGGTGCACAACAGGCTCTTAGATTTGATCTGGAACATAAGGGGTTAAACCCACGCCAAAAAACGGCGTGGGGTTCCCCCTCAGATCCAGACCAAACCCTTCTCCCAGGCACGCAGTCTGGCCGGACAGGAATGGGGGTGGGGACGAGCGAGCGCCCCCCCCCCCTCCTGAGCCGTACCAGACCACATGCCCTCGACATGGGGGAGTGTGTGCTGTGGGGGAGGGGGGCACTGCCCCCCCACCCCAAAGCACTCTTGTCCCCATGTCGATCGGGACAAGAGCCTCTTCCCGACAACCCTGGCCGTTGGTTGTCGGGGTATGCGGGCGGGGGGCTTATCAGAATCTGAGAGCCCCCTATATTAAGGGGGCCCCCAGATTCTGGCCCCCCACCCTATGTGAATGAGTATGGGGTACATCGTACCCCTACCCATTCACCGGGTGGAAAAGTGTAAACACCAAAAAAAAACACACAGAAAAAAATAATTTATTAGTCAGCTCCGGGGGTCTTCTGCCGGGACCCCCCACCACCAGCCCATTGGGCCCCGGGCTTCGCCGTCTTCTGCCGGGGGGGACACCCACCGATGATCTCCGCCATGTCCAGCCAGGCCCCCACCCCAAAATAAGCTCTTTCACATCCGGGGGGGGCCGGCCGAAAAAAGCAGAGAACAACGGGGGCGGAGCCCCTCGGTCTTCCAGACGTTTTCTGCCGGGGGGGCTCCAGCCCCGCACCGGTCTTCGCTGCCGCCTTCCGCCGGGGGGGGACACCCACCGATGCTCTCGGCCATGTTCGGCCAGGCCCCCTACCCCAAATCAAGCTCTTTTACATCCGGGGGGCCGGCGGAAATGGCGGAGAACAACGGGGGCGAAACCCCTCCTCGGTCTTCGCCTTCCGCCGGGGGGTACACCTACCCCCCCCCGGTCTTCGCCGCCGCCTTCCGCCGGGGGGGGACACCCACCGATGCTCTCCGCCATGTTCGGCCAGGCCCCCTACCCCAAATCAAGCTCTTTTACATCCGGGGGGCAGGCGGAAATGGCGGAGAACAACGGGGGCGTCGCCACTCCTCGGTCTTGAGGGCGTGTGTGTGAGGCTCTCTGGACTTCCCAGAGAGCCATGGAAGCTATCAGCCCAGGGGAGGCTCTACTTCCGGCGGTGAGAGAAGCTATGCCTGTGGAGGGATCGGATACCATTTCAAGGACAGTGGAGAGTTTGAGACCATCAGATGAGGATCTCAGGTATCTGGAGTCCCAGATTGCTCTCTCTGCATGGCAGGAGCAGCAGCCAGGTGAAAGTGATTTTGAAGCTACAGGCCGTCGGATGGAAGTCTATGCAGTCTTGAAAGGCTTATGGACTTTTTGGTGGTAGTGCATGAAGACCTGGCACGCTTAAGAACAGCCAGAGATCGGGTGGCAAAAAGAAGCGGAAAGGGCTATCGCCTGAGTGTTCAGACATTGAAAACGACCCTGAGTGAGTATATCACTTATTGGAACCGCTGTTGGATCAGTCTACTATGGACACTGATGAGATGGATGAGTTGGAAGAACGCCTGATGGAGGTTTGTGATAAGGGAAGCCAGGCTGCTCGCCGTAGCTCCCAGGCTGAGGTGCCAATTTCCCCTTTGCCATCAGGGGGCGCCCAGCCTGGAGGCCTGGTCGGATCCCCCGCGATCACCGCGGGACCGAAGTGGCAGGTCCCGGGGCTGCTGCGGACGAGGAGGAAGTATCATGGAGGTTGGAGGAACGCAGGATGAAGTCGCGGCGGGTATTGCCGCGAATGTGTGTGCCGCGAGTCGCGAGGCTACTGCTGCGGTGGATGCCGCGGGTCGCGGGACTGCCGCTGCGGGTGTGGAGCCGGAGGGTATGGCCGCGAAAGTGAATACCGCGGGTTGCGGGGTTACCGCTGAAGGTGTGGAGCCGGAAGTAGCGGATCCCGGGACAGCTGCGGGTGAGGAGATGGGACTTGTGGAGGCTGTTGCTGAGAAGGATGGAGCAATGAAGGACGGTTCCGCGGGTGTGAGTGCCATGGATCGTGGATTTCTGCCGAGGACACTGTGAGGGGTGAGATACCTACTATTGTCTCATCCCGGGCTTTGGGGGTGGCCACTGTTGCGGAGACTGTTGGGTCATCTTTTCCTGTGGACCTGCTGCCGGTGGTGGGGTGCCTCTTGTGGTTTCCCCCCTCCGGCCCTTCAGTTTCTGAGTCCGTGGCGATGACCCCCAGCGCATGGAGTGGGGTGATTGCGAGCAGGGTAGTATAACTAGCCCATGTCTTGCGATGGACCACATACGGCTGCTGGAGGGTGAGCCAACTAAAGCGGACCAGAGTACTGGTTTTCATGACATTGGGGTACCCTCTGGGGTTTTGGGGCATACGGGTCAGCCCCAAGTGGGTCCTCTGGCGGTGCGGGGGACCCCTCCGGCAGCAATTATTTCTGCTGGGGGTGTTTCCGGTGCTTGTGCACCTGCTGTGCCCGGGGCCCCTGGGAAAGACTTAAGTATAGCTGTTGATAATGTTGATTCTAGCAATGTTGTTGTTTCTGATCTCCCCCGCCTCCTCCCCAAATCAGTGGGTCCCAGGAGGCCGGGGTTATGTCGGCCCTAAAAGTGGGGTTGTCTTTTGCAGATGTCACTGGTGGCAGGGTACAGCTTGGGCGTTTTTATAGTGCCCACGGTACGATGGCTTTTAGGGGCTCAGTGCCAGCTGCCACTAGGGTGGGGGGAGTGGAGCGTAAGCGCCATAATGTTGTGCAGCTGCGCTGGTTGGAAGAGTTTGGTCGTCCTCCGGGGAGAGACGAGGTGGTGGATATGGTGTTGGCCCTTGGGTTTAAGGCATCAGACATCTTTGCTGTTATCCACCCCTCGGGCTCCCTGGAGTATGATGTAAGTTTTGGTACCCCCGTCTTAATGGAGAGTTTTTATCTCCAGACGGGAGGTGGTGAAGAATCAGTCCTCGTGGAAATCCTTTAGAGCAGTCCCCCTGTCTAGACAGGAAGAAATAAAAAGGGTGTCAGTCCTGGTTAGAAATGAATCTATTCCCGCAGAAGATATCACAACATGGTTGGGGCGGTACGGCCAGGTGATGGCCCCGCCAGGGAAAGTTTTGGATGCCAAGGGGATCTGGACTGGTGCCTGGTCTGTCTCAGTAAGGCTTAGACCAGGGGTCTCAAACTCCCGGCCCGCGGGCCAGTTGCGGCCCGCAGACCAAGATTTTGCGGCCCACTGTCAAGCCCTTCCCCCGGATCAGCCGCGGCCGCCAGATCAGTTGTATTGTCTGTCACTCACTTTCACTGAGTGACAGACAGCGCAGGCAGCGGCTGTGGCACACTGTGTGCCGACTGGCGCTCCTCTGTCCCTGTCTGGCTCCCTTTCATTCTTTTGCAATGCCTCTCGCCCCTCCCCCCCCTGAAAGCTGGTATATTCCCGACGTGCGCCGTCACCGCGTTGACCGTCACGCCGGGGTGAGAGAGTGACTGAGGCAGAGAGGAAGGGAGGACTCGCGCGGAGCTGCGTCTGGAAAAAAAAAAAAAAGGAGGACAAGACACGAGGAGCCTGCGCCTGCCTCAAGCCTGCTACTGTCTGGAGTGTAGTGTGGGTGGAGTGGACTGTCTGCAACAGAAGAAGAAGGTGACTACTATAAAAAAAGTAAGGAGACAACTTAAATTTAGTCTGTATTGGGGAGGGGGGAGGGGGGGATTGACTGAGGTGACCATCATATTTTAATTTAAAAAATGTCAGAATTATTTTTTTTTTGTGTTATTTAAGCTTGCCTTCTTGCCTGCATAAAAAAAAAACCTTAATTGCAGCCTCACTGTGCCGTCACACGCAGCCCCTGTGCGCATCCACACGCAGCCACTGTGCCCATCAATCGCAGCCACTGTGCCCATCAAACGCAGCCACTGTGCCCATCACACGCACCACTGTGCCCATCACAACGCAGCCACTGTGCCATCACACGCAGCCACTGTGCCCATCAAACGCAGCCACTGTGCCCATCAAACGCAGTCACTGTGCCCATCACACGCAGCCACTGTGCCCAATCAAACGCAGTCACTGTGCCCATCAAAACGCAGCCACATGTGCCCTCACACGCAGCACTGTGCCCATCACACGCAGCCACTGTGCCCATCAAACGCAGCCACTGTGCCCATCAAACGCAGTCACTGTGCACATCAAACGCAGTCATGTGCCCATACACGCAGCCCACTCTGTGCCCATCAAACGCAGCCACTGTGCCCATCACCGCAGCCACTGTGCCCATCAAACGCAGGCCATTCAGCTGTGCCCATCAAGGTGGCTGTGTTTGATGCACAGTGGCTGCGTTTGATGGTCACACTGGCGGCAATTGATGGGCAAACTGGCAGCAATTGATGGGCACACTGGCAGAACACACTGGCGGCAAACCTATTATTAAGATTGCATCAGTTGTACATTTTAAAATTTTGGTCCAATACTTGATGCGGCCCAGCTTACCCAGCTTATACCTCCAGTGGCCCCCAGATAATTTGAGTTTGAGACCCCTGGCTAGACGCATCGGGTTATCAGTGACACATGTGCCTGCGTCAGGTTATATTGGGAGGGATAGGATCCTGCATTCTATCCAGGGCAACCCAAGCTCTGTTTTA
>CM056051.1:129325730-129343230 GCA_029574335.1 Rana kukunoris
TACAGACTAGTCTGTACGCTGATACCGTGCTGTACATTGTATACACTGGTCTGTATATAATCTACAATATGATTTACAAGGCATGTGACCAGTTGGTACCCTGCTGACACCGTATTGTATATTATATACAGACCAGTGTATACAATGTACAGCACAGTGTATATAATGTACAGCAGTGTATATAATGTACAGCACAATGTCAGGGTACAGCCTAGTCATATACCCTGTAAATCATATTGTACATTATATACAGACCAGTGTGTATACAATGTTCAGACCAGTGTGTATATAATGTACAGCTCAGTGTATTGGAGCCTGGTGACAGATTGGAGCTGAGCCAGGACATGTGTGGAGGTGGTGGGGTCCCCAGAACTATTACCGGAAGAGGGACACCTGCGTTGAACTGGGGTGGGGGAGTTAAGATATGTGCGGGGGGGGAATTAAGACCCCCCAGAATATGTGCTGAGGGACACTTTGGGAGAAGAAAGGACC
This sequence comes from Rana kukunoris, assembly GCA_029574335.1. Lineage (NCBI taxonomy): Eukaryota > Metazoa > Chordata > Amphibia > Anura > Ranidae > Rana > Rana kukunoris. The sequence continues at coordinate 129,326,223 of CM056051.1, forward strand.
TATGCTAGAAGTGGAGGTTGGATTGTAAATTCAACCTCCCACAAGAACATAAGCCCTCTCACCTCCCAAAGCACCCCCAGCACATCTGACCCCCCCCCCACCTCCCAACAAGCACAAGGGATCTGGACTGAGGGACGGGGGTCTGTACTTAGTGGAGAGGGGGATCTGGACTGAGGGATGGGGGTCTGTACTTAGTGGAGAGGGGGGTCTAGACTGAGGGACGAGGGTCTGTACTTAGTGGAGAGGGTGGTATCTACTGAGAGAGGAGGGTCTGTACTTAGCGGAAAGGGGGGTCTGTATTTAGTGGAGAGGGGGGTCTGTAAGGAGGGAGAGGGTCTGGACTGAGGGACAGTGGTCTATACTTACTGGAGAGGGTGGTCTGTACTAAGTGAGGGGATCTATACTTAGTGTAGAGGGGAGATCTGGACTGAGGGAGGTGGGTCTGTACTAAGGGGGAACTATACTTGGTGGACGGGGGGTGACACCATGTTTTCCCGCACCGGGTGACACCAACCCTAGTGACGCCACTGGACAAAAGGGTCTGTGGCTACCCACAGACATTAACTGATTTTATTGAAATTCTATGGATTGGAGTACTGTCATCATATGTCTGTACACACTACTAGTTTCTGTGGTTCTGCTGTACACACACGTCGAATGTCGGCCAGTTTCTATTGATCTGGTCAATGCAGCCAACATTCGACCCATGTGTACTAGGCTTTAGGACCCTTTCACACAAGCGTTCCATTCGTTCATTTTTCATCTGTGAATTTTCAGATGCAAAACAGACAGTAATTTATTCCTATGAGTTTCCAAATGTAACCAGATTATCATCCATTCACATCCACATACATTGCTGTCTGTTCAGGTCTGTCTTTTTAAGAGGTACAAGGCTGTGTCTCTTTTCTGTTTAGATGGATCTGAGCAGATGTAAATGGACCTCACCACCTCAATGCACCACCTCAATGGACAATGTCCATTTACATCTTTTTAATTTATACCTGTTTTTAGGCAGGAAACATATTTTTTGTCTATACATTTGTGATTAGTTTCTTCAACATTTAAAAAAATGGATGTAAATGGATGTAAACTGAACTGAAAACTGATGTAAACTGGACGGAAAACGGATATTCGAACCGATATAAACTGATATACCCAGAACTGATGAAACCATTGTGAAAGGATCCTAATGCCTATAGGCACAAATTGACAGATTTACAACCTGGATGTTTTAAGCTGCAGTTGTGACGATCTTGTATATGGGGCACCAACAGACACTGTCAGTCAAGGTTCATATATGAGAATAGAAGTTGGAGAGGTTAGAATTGTTTTTGGATCACTGTAGGTTTCCCCACCAATAACCTTGTGCCTGGGGTGTCTGCAGAAGGCCTCCCTTACCTCTGCCATTAGCCTTAACATGACTGGTCTATTGATTATTTATTTATTACAGGTACTTATATAGGGCCTTCAATGTACGCAGCACTTAACATATATATTGTACATTCACATCAGTCCCTACCCTCAAGGAGCTTACAATCTAAGGCCCCTAACTCACACTCATACATAAACATATTAGGGCCAATTTAAACAGGAGCCAATTAAAGTGGTTGTAAAGCCAATCACACAACTTGCACATACAGATAAGTCTAGATTAAGGCTTACCCGTAGGTGCAAGAAATATATCCTTAACCTACGTGGTTAAGGAGATATTGTCACAAAAACGGGCACCAATGTCTACGGCGCATGCTTGCTGTAAACAACGGCGCAGGCGCACTGAAAGTGGCCTTTTTGTGAATGGGACAAGCCAGGGTTAATGCCGTATTTTGGTGCATGCGCGGGAGTGACGTCATCGCCGCTCCGGCCAATCACAGTGCCGGAGCGGCGTTAACAGGAAGAAACTCAGAGGGGACATGGCGGCAACGGTGGAGGGGGACGAGCAACACTTTGTGGGCTTCGATTTAAAGTGGATGTAAACCCGATTCATGAAATTTGAGCAGGGCACATATATCTGCAGTATTTTGTTATCTCTCTTCAAAGAGCTAAGTCCCATAGTTCTCTCCTGAACTCTCTGTTATCAGCCTGATAACTCCTGACAAATTCTCAGGCCGCGCACACACGACCGAGAAACTCGACGGGCGAAACACATAGTTTTCCCAGTCGAGTTCCTTGTTCGGCTGTCAAAAAACTCGTCGAGCCAAATTTTCCCATTGCCTGTCGAGGAAATAGAGAACATGCTCTCTTTTTGGCTCGACGAGTTCCTCGACAGTTTTCTCAGCGAAAAGTGTACACACGACCGGTTTTCTCGGCAGAATACGTCTCCCATTGAGTTTCTTGCTGAATTCTGCCAAGGAAAGCAGCCTGAATCTTCTGTCCGGGGAAGTTGCTAAAATAGATTAGCAGAGAGCAGGTCCTATTACAAAACACCTCTGAGAGTCTCTGCCTATGATAAGAGGGTGTGTGTGCCTTTCCTCCAATCAGCAATTTTAGCTATCTCGGCTGTATGGCCAGACATCACACTCTGTGTTAAACAGGAAGAGAAAATCTCCTAACGCGATTTCAACATTCTAAACAGTATATAAATGTGAAGACAGCAGATATAAATGTAAAACTTATCTAGGTAGATTGGTTTCATCTCTGTGTATCATCTGAGGCTGTTCACTTAACTGGGTGTATGGAGGGTTTACATCCACTTTAATGTAAGTGCCACATAATGAGCTAGTATGCTATGCTTACTAGCTCATTATGCCTCTGTCTTGCAGATGTTTTCTTTTTACTTCCTCTTTAACCTACCAGCATGTCTTTGGAGTGTGGAAGGAAACTGGAGTACCCCACAGGCACAGGGAGAAATGCAAACTCAATGCCACCATTTTAAGGGGGTACAGGCTGGCAAAGTAACCTGAAGTCAGTGGAATGCCTATGCTTGCATGACCATCCTCTTCTGTCTATGGCCAGATTTACTATACACTTTTACTGTTTAGGTATTGTTCTGCTGTGTATGTAATTGGTCCATGTCAAGGAAGACATGTTCATACAACTGAAACCCTAGGTGGTGAAAATAAATGTCAGCTAAAGAAGTCACTTTAGCTAATAATGTAGTGTTATATCTACAATACCTAGTGATAGTAAAAGGCAATGAGTGGTTTCAGTGTCCTTATCTTTATTCAGCTGTGAACAAACTGTAATAATCCCCCCCCCCCCCCAAAAAAAAAAAAACAATAGGGCCCCAGCATATAAAGAATGCTGGAATCCCAGGAGCAGAATAAGATGGACATGTTCTACTTGTATTACCAGCATCTTTATATGATTGTTTTTCTCCCAATACAAATATACATTCTTCCTGCATTTGCTTTTATCTGATGAGAACTGTGATGTTGAAAAAAAGCAAAGCTGATAAACAACAGAATAGAATAGAAGTGGAAGGATGCTCTGCGTCTCTATTATAGCGTGGAGCATACAAGTCAGGCGCCAGCGCTGCGCTCCCCAGGCTCCAGCTGCCCACCGTGACATGAAGCTGACTTCTGACACCTGGTAATAAGACCAATAAGGAGAAAAGTGGGAGCTAGTCCTGTGAAGAAGGAGGGAAAGTTAGTGAAAGGCGTGCTGTGTTGTAGATGACTTTGTGTCGACCTTTGTTGGAAATGGCCTATGCACGCAGCATAATGGTCTCCTTGCAGAGAGGGAAATGGCTTAGTGCTATCACCATTGCCATGGCAACCATCGGAGTCCCCATCTAGCAGAGAGAAATGAGTTATGAAAAGGCTTGAGTGAAGAAGGGATTAAAACATGATCCCAGGGACAGCATGTCAATCAAAAGCAGCCTAGAAATTACACTTCTCCAGGTTCGGATTTCTCTGCTGTTTGTTTAGATGTATGTTACTGGAAAGTGATCAAATTAGGAGAATTCTTTTGCTGCATCTTTCCCTACGCCTCTCTCTATGTATAATATATATATATACTGTATGTAAATGTCAGCCTTAAAGCTGAACACTGGCCAAAAAAAATGTTTGCCCATTCACACTATAAAAATAAATGAACACTAAGGAAATGTGTACAATGTGTTCCGTAATATTCTCAGTTTCACTCCCCCACCATACAGTACAGTCAGTGCTAAACATCTGGAAATTAAACTTTCCATTCTGGGTCGTCAGCCCTTTAGATCATCCACTCTGAAAACATGTTGCATTATTTTCAAAGCATGCAAGACAGGCTGTGATTGGAGTAAAGGGATGGTTGGCATTCAGGATGACATCCGAAAATGGTATTCCTTTATTGAAAAGACATGTACAATGCTGTAAAAACAGTCTATGTGTTTCAAAAGTTAGTCCTAAATCATGACTAAGGCAGTAAAAGGTACACTGTTTTGGACTGTGCAGTTATACTGCATGTCCGAAACACGTAGGCTGTTTTTCCAACGTTGCACGTGTCTTTTTACACTGCATGTCCGAAACACGTAGGCTGTTTTTCCAACGTTGCACGTGTATTTTTTACACTGCACGTCTGAAACACGTAGGCTGTTTTTCCAGCGTTGCACGTGTCTTTTTTACACTGCATGTCCGAAACACGTAGGCTGTTTTTCCAGCGTTGCACATGTCTTTTTTACACTGCATGTCCAAAACACGTAGGCTGTTTTTCCAGCATTGCACGTGTCTTTTTTACACTGCATGTCTGGAACACGTAGGCTGTTTTTCCAGCGTTGCACCTGTCTTTTTTACACTGCATGTCCGAAACACGTAGGCTGTTTTTCCAGCATTGCACATGAATTTTTTACACGCCATGTTTGAAACACGTAGGCTGTTTCCAGCCCTACAAGATTTGTAGAGAAAAACTAGGATGGCCGCACTCCAAAAACAATGTTGTTCCTTTTTGATAAAACTGGTCACAAAACAAACATGTCCCAGCGAAAAATCAGATGAAAAAGCTGACGCGTTTCACACTATCATACAGTGCTTATTCATAGCCCTGGACTTCATCCAGACTGGCCCACTTTGACAGGTCTCTCCCATGGTGGCCGGACAACTCCCTCACCCCCCCCCGACTACCCAAGCCCCCTCTCCCCCTTCACTAACCACTAGCTGTTCTACTTTATTAGAGTAGAACGGCTGGTACTGGTACTCTTATAGGCATTACCAGTGTGGAAGCTAGACATTATTTCACCCGGGGCAAAGAATCAGTACGGTGCCTCCCCCTTATGGGACTAGATTAAGCAAAAGTGAGAAACTCCCAGGCCATAGCTGTTGAGTCAGCTGTCTGTCCCCTTCCCCATGCTCCTCTGTCACCCCCCCTGCTCCTCTGGTCCTCCCCCTGCTTCTCTGTCCCCCCCCAGGTGAGCACTGCGGGGAGGGAGAGGAGGTGAGCGCTGCAGGAAGGGAAAGACAGATGAGCGGAGGGGGCGGCAGTCTGCTGTCACTGAAGCCGGCCCACTGAGCCATCGGCCCACCGGGAAACTCCCTGTAGTCCCAATGGCCAGTCCATCCCTGGCTGTTTTTCCAGCGTTGCACGTGTCTTTTTTACACTGCACGTCCGAAACTCATAGGCTATTTTTCCAGTTTTGCACATGTCTTTTTAATAAAGGAATACAATTTTTTGGATGTCATCCTGAGTGCCGACCATCCCTTTCCTTACTTTGGTACTTTGGAGGTGTTGGCTGCCTCGAAGTCTGAGCACCGGACGGTTCTGTTATGTGGGAAGGTTGTGGCACATACACACCTTTTTTCCCTTGATGCTATAAGTGGAGGAGGGGAAATTGTGATGTTCATACCCCGTACAGTACAGTCCAGTCAACACTAAACTATCATGGCTTAAACATACAATCCCATTTGGAGCACTCAGATCACAGAGGATTGCTTACTCTGCAGCTCATCGATTCACAGAACATCTTTCATTATTTTCAATGAATTTAAGACATGCGCTGATAGGAGGAGGGGTGATTGTGATCCTCATTTCCAACATACAATACTATTAATGCAAACATCTGATGCTAAAACAAACAAGTTCAGTAAGGGTCGCTCACTCAGCTCATCGATTCACAAAACATCTTGCATTATTTTCAATGCATGCTCTGATAGGAGGAGGGGATTTTGTGACATTCATTCTCCACATACAATACTATCAATGCCAAGCATCCCACGCTGAAACATATCATTTCAGCTGGTATACATAGAGGGTCAATCTGTATAAATGTCATCCAGTCTAAAAACATCATGCATTCATTGCACTGAATGTCAAATTCTCCTCTCCTCCAATCATAGCATGCTTTGCATTTACTGAAAAGGATTGAGTGATGCACTGTGATCTGTGTACTCTATCTGGAATTATAAGAATGTTTGGTGTTGACAGTACTGTATGGGGGTAATAAAAGTAAGGGTATTACATAATGAAGCAGCGGCCACACATTGCACACATTTCATTAGTGTTCATTGATTTTTACAGCGCAAATGGACAAAAATTGTTTTTGCTGGAGTTCAGCTTTAAAGATTTCCTATTCTAAAGTGCAGTTACACCAATCAGAACCTACTTTGTCTTCATCTAACTTCAATGGAGGGAATTCTAACTGGCTGGCAGTTACCACTTAAAGTATATGTTTACTAGTGTTGCTCACGAATATTCGCATTGCGAATATTCGTTACGAATATTGCATATTCGAGTATTCGCGAATAACTCGAATATCGCGGTGAATATTCGCTATTGCGAATATTCGTATTTTTTCAAATTTATTTTTAAAACACATCACATCCTAGTGATCTCCATCGACGTCTAAAAGCATTGCTGGTATGATTAGAGAGAGACCCTGGGCCGAGTAGCTGAGGCGATCTTTTTATGTTGCCGAATATTCGCAATGCGAATATTCGTATTACGAATATTCGCGAATACTTTCTCTGCCCTTCTGTGTTTTGTGTATAAAAAAAAATAATAGAAAAAAATAAAAAATTTGCTTTAGTTTAGTCATATAAGTTTGTGTAAGTAGAGTTAGTGTTTAGTGCATATTAGTTTAGTAATCCAGGAAATGATCTCAGTTTTCGCGTGTTGTTCGCGCGCATGCGCATGCGCGGACGAGAATTTCGCAATCAATTTCGCATTCGCATTAGCGAAATTTCGCAAATTTTTTTTTTTCATAAAATATCACGAATATTCGATATTAACAAATATTTCACGAATATTCTTCTATATATTCGTGAAATATCGCGAAATGGAATATGGCGTATTCTGCTCAACACTGATTTTTACCCAATCAGTAAAATCTCATATAAGCTTTTACATGTTATTGTAATTTCAAATATGATTTTAACCACTTGCCGACCGCGCTATAGCAAAAATACTGCTACAGCGCGGTCCCTGGGACGTCCTCGTGCACTTCGTCGTTTGCGCGTCCCTTTCCAGGGGACCCCACGCAACACAGATCACGGTGAAGAGCCAATGATAGCGGCTCTTCACCACCTGATCGCTCCCTCCAATGAGGGAGCAGAAAAATGTAAACAAAAAAGGGTCATCCTGAGGTCGTCTTCTCTTCTCTCCTCACACCGATACAGCGTGTGAGGAGAGAAGAGATTTTTCAAGTGAGTGCCATCTATATTGTGCCCAGCAGTGCCACACAGTGCAACTACCACTACCCATCAGTGCCCCTACAGTCCCAATCTGTGCCACCAGTGCCACTACAGTGCCCACCAGTGCCACTACAGTCCCCCCAGTGCCCCTACAGTCCCCATCTGTGCCACCAGTGCCACTACAGTCCCCACCAGTGCCACCTCTGCCACTTCAGTGCCCATTGGTGCTGCTAGTGTCTGTCAGTGATGCACCAGTGCCACTACAGTACTCATCAGTGCCGCCAGTGCTCCATCAGTGCCACTACCGTGCCCAGTGCCACTACAGTGCTCATTGGTGCTGCCAGTGTCCATCAGTGCTCATCAGTGCCACACCAGTGCCACTACAGTGCTCATCAGTGCCCATCGGTGCCACCAGTGCCACTACAGTGCTCACTAGTGCTGCCAGTGTCCGTCAGTGCCACTACCGTTCCCAGTGCCACTACAGTGCTCATCGGTGCTGCCAGTGTCCATCAGTGCTCATCAGTGCCACTACAGTGCTCATCAGTGCCCATCGGTGCCATTACAGTGTCAGTTTCGCCCAGTGTCCCGTCAGTGCTCCATCAGTGCTACACCAGTGCCAAAAATATGTAGCAGTATACATTTTAGGCCAAATTTATGAGGAAAAAATACTTTTTTGCAAAATGTTATAATAGAAATGAAGAAAAATGCATTTTTTTACAAAATTTTCGTTCTTTTTTCATTAATAGCGAAAAAAATAAAAACCGCAGAGGTGATCAAATACCACCAAAAGAAAGCTCTATTTGTGGGAAAAAAAGGACAAAAAGTTCATTTGGTAGTGGGAAACTGACCTATCCATAGACTTAACGAAAAGGGAATGGGAGGCTGTGTTTGCATGTATCCATAAGGGTTCGGTGAATGTGGCTCAGAAATGCATTCACGTCTAATCATGCTACCAACTTAAGGCTCTAACAACAAGGGCATGCTTAGCTGCTTTTACTACCCGTATTCCCAATGCTATCTGTGTGTAATGATGCTAACAATCGCTACATCTCTTCTACTACGGATCCGTCTTATCCATGCTATTTCTCGCTATATCCCCTTATGCTTGGAGATGCTCAAACAAACCAGAACACTTTTACATCCTCTCTTACCCTACCTACCCACGAAAACACTAATTCCCTCTCCTAACTTTACAAACCCCACTGCACCCCGCCGCCCGAGAACATACACGCTCGCTCCCTAGCAATGCACATGGTGACTGCGGCGAAACTTTGCATCCCTGCGAAATGGAAATCATAAGACCCACCCTCACTGAAGGACTGGTTCCAGCGCATAACCCATATTGCGGATATGGAAAGTCTGATACACCAGGCCCGGGACACACCAACAAAGTTCACTGAACAATGGGCGTGTTGGGTACACTTCACCACTACAGATAGCTACAAGCGCATTATGTCTTGACGGCCTTCTGGGAGCTGCGGTGCGACGCTTGCCACACAGGCACTGTGAGGGAACACCGGGTGCCCCCCGTTCTTTGTCCCGCTACTCCTTTTACCCGTCCCCCTTCTCATCTGCTGGCCCCATACCTAATCTTATCCTCACGTAGATAGCACACTTTCTCCACCCCCGGACACAGGCCCCTGAGACTCAACTAGCCCCTAATTCAGTTGACAGTGTAAACGCAACCCCTTCTTTCCCATCCAGGGATTATACCCATTGCAAGCTTCCTTGTGCCCGCTATGTGTTGCCGAATGCGCATATTGTAATCCCTCAGTTCTGACACTCTGACATCCCACTCCGCCCATTGGGGTGGACATTCCACCGCTAATTTCTTTCACTAACATGGCCGCCGTCCCACACACCGAACCACTCCCCCCCTCCTTCCCCAGAGTGACGACGTAGGCCCTCCCATCCCAAGAGTTCCTTCTTCATACCGTACTTTGTTACAAATCTGTTTTACGTACCAAGTTCATGATCAGTATTGTTTATGCGCTACTGTTTACAAGTGCAGTGATATACAGCGGCTGCGACCGCATTTATTGAACTATTCTTGACTCACTGTTATGCTTTGTCGCATGTAATGTTTGCATTATCTTCAATAAACTTTTGAAATAAAAAAAAAAAAAAAATTTAGTTACAGTGTTGTATGACTGAGTTATTGTCATTCAAAATGTGAAATCACCGATAGCTGAAAATTGGGCAGGTTAGGAAGGGTGTTTAAGTGCCCAGTGGTCAAGTGGTTAAATATTTTTAAATCTCCAGTTATGTTTAATATAGTACCTGGTGATCCTTCCATGAAGTTCCTTGCTCTAGCCACTTCCTGTTAAAGAGTGACAATGCTCTTCTCCTGTTATTATGCGGGCGTACACAGGCTTGTTTAACTGTTATCACCATCTGCAATCTTGCCTTGACAAATCATGTGCAGCTGTTAAAGTGCATGTATGAAAACAAGAAGTGACTGCAAAGAGGCTGCAGGAGATGAACAGTTCTGTTATTCAGGGAAGGCTATGCAGAAGTGAGCCTAATTTTAAATTTTCCAGCTTTAGTAAATAAACATTGTCTACTTAAAAGTGGGGTATGCCTGTAATGCAGCATGTCACTGTACCCAGAAGCCAAAATGAGCAGGTAACCCTGCACTGGCGATGGGGATACTGAGTGAGTGAGTGAGTAAAGAACTTATATAGTGCAGCACATGCGAACTAAATCGCCTCTGGGCGCTCGTTGTTCCTGTCTCCTTTAATATCAAAAGAGATGAGTTACTACTAGAGTGTTTTTTTCTAATACTTGGAGTTTGACCTTAAGATTAAAGCAGTAGTACGGCCCCTTTCACATGGACGGCTGTTCTGCCGCAGTTAAAAGCATGTTTATTTTCTGTTGAAATTGAAGACTCCAGGCACAGCGATCAGCTGCATTTGTACAGTGCGATTGGCTGCGGTTGCGTTTAGCCGCGGCACGATATTGAACGGGGATACGACTTGGATCCCTGCCAATACCAGGCACTGTGTATGGTATGAATCTTGAGGGGGAACTCCAAGTCAAATTTTAAATAAAAAACCTTTGATAAGGGGGCCACCAGATCCCACCCCCCATCCTAGGTGAATGAGTAGGGGTACATCGTACCCCTACCCATTCACCTGGAGGGAAAAAATTTAAAAAAAAACACACTACACAGGTTTTAAAAGTCATTTATTAGGCAGCTCCGGAGGGCCTTCCGACTTCGGGGGTCTCTTCTTCTGCTCTCAGATGCCTTCTTCCTTCTGCCGGGCTTCTCCGCTGTCTTCCTGCAGCTCTTTTACCAGCGGGGGGGCTCAGTCTTCTGTCGTCTTCTTCCCTCTTCTCTTCTTCAATGTTGACACGTCGCTTCCTCCCGCTGTAATGCCGGGTGCGCTGTGCTGCACTGATTTTTATAGGCCTCATATGACGTCACAGTCCCATCATGCTTCGGGTGGTGACGACATAAGGGGGCAGATATCACCGGGTGACCCCGCCCCCTTATGTCGTCACCACCCAGAGCATGATGGGACTGTGACGTCATAAGAGACTTATATAAATCGGTGCGCTCTGCGCACCCGGCATTACAGCGGGAGGAAGCGACGTGTCAACATCAAAGAAGAGAAGAGGGAAGAGACGACAGAAGACCGGGCCCCTCCCCCCCGCTGGTAAAAGAGCTGCAAGAAGACAGCAGAGAAGCCCGGCAGACGGACACTGGAGAAGACAACAGAAGACCGCCCCCCCCCCCCCCCCCGTAGGTAAAAGAGCTGCAAGAAGACCGCGGAGAAGCCCGGCAGAAGGAAGAAGGCACCTGAGAGCATAAAAAGAGACCCCTAAAGTCAGAAGACCCCCGGAGCTGCCTAATAAATTACTTTTAAAATCTGTGTAGCATGTTTTTTTTTTCCTTTTTTTCCTTCAGGTGAATGGGTAGGGGTATGATGCCCCCCTGCACTTACCCCCACCCCATGTTGAGGGCATGTGGCCTAGTACGGTGCAGGAGGGGGGGCCGTTTGCTGGTCCCCACCCCCTTTCCTGAATGACCGGGCTGCGTGCTCGAATAAGGAGTTCCCCTTGAAATCCATAGTAGACCCAAGGGCCTAGTATGATCTTGGAGGGGGAACCCATGCCGTTTTTTTATTTAAAATTTGGTGTGGAGTTTCCCCTCAAGATTCATACTAAACGCAGCTGACACAGTGCACTGCGATTACCTGCGATTATGTGCGGATAGTGGTGCCAATTCGCACCTGGACGCATTAAATTCTATTTTTTCTATTTGCACCAAACCGCAGGTAACAAAATCGCAGCTAAATGCAGTGTGTAAAGGGTGTCATAGGAAAGCATTGTGTGCTTCTAGCTGAGGTAGAATCCGCAACTAAAAGCACCATTCTATCCGTCCGTGTGAAAGGATTCCCTGCAAGCCAATGTCATAATGTGCTAGTATGCATCGCATACTAACACATTATGCAAGACTTACCTTAAAATGAAGCCTTCCAGTGCCATGATGTCACCGGTGAGAGAGCTGACATCTTCCCCCGGTCCTCCTTCCAGGTTCGCAGCCTCTGGCTACATGAGTGGCTGGGGGAATGATGACATCACTCTGGCGCATTGCGGGCGGGAGCCGCTGTTTATGGCACAGGCTCTGAAGGTCTGCCGCTGTAATCCGGACCTTCAGAGCACATGCGCCCACCGTATCATTGTCTGCATGCACTCTGAATATCTCCTAAACTGTGCAAGTTTAGAATATATGCACAGTACCTACGTGTAAGCCTTATTATAGGCTTTACTGTGTGTACAATTGGTGTAACAGAGTTTACTACCACTTTAAGAACTCTTTCCATGTGTGTTCTGTTATCTATCTATCTATCTACCTATCTATTGTAAATACATAATAGTGTTAGTGTCCTATGATTGAATGTGGTGATGGAGCAGCTATAATATTCCATGCAAGGCTTGTATGATCTAAGCAGACATGCCATATCAGTAGCCTTCTGTTGTAGACTCCCCAAAGTTCTACTGTTAGAACACTTTGAGCCTGTATGGCAGCGATGGCTCCTGTCAGCACTAACATTTCTCACTAATAAGCAACACATTTGGAGCCCAGGCCTCCTTTTCCCATTGCTACATCCCATTAGCATCAACATCAACTTCTGTCCATATTAGCTCAGGCTCCTTTTTTTTTTCTCATGTCTCCACAGCTTGTTTAACACTGACTTAGAAAGTCCCTTTCCTCTGTCCTCCTCCACACAAGCTCCAGCTCCTAGGTGCACAGAATAGTTAACCAAATTGCCTTGACCCCTGTGCTATTTGATAGTTGCCTCTTTGACACTCATTTAGAAGTTCGCAGCAGTAGAGCAGACACAGGACAAGTCCAGCCTGAAACTGAAGCCCTATGAAAGGAGGAGATCAGGAGAACCTGATAGCTGGAAACTTGCGCTCTCCAAAGGCTTTCTGGACATTTTAGATCAGCTCAGGAGTCCTTGGAGCGCCAGCAAGTCTCCAGCCAGGGTGTAAACTTTAAATGTTAGCTATTTGTTCCAGGGATTGCAATAAAACTCAATCTTTCTTTTGTTACATTTTAACCTCTCTCTTTTTTTTTTTCTTCCACTTACAGCCACCCTCCAAGAGTAGGCGAACCAAGGCATGCATTGTTTGGTACCTGAATATATACTGAATATATATATTATATGTAATATATATATATATATATATATATATATATATATATATTTATATTACAATAATATTATATGTATTTTATAAATACAAATATATATATATATATATATATATATATATATATAATATATATATATTACAATAATATTATATGTATTTTATATATATATATATATATATTATATATATATATATGTATATATATTGTAAATGTACATTATATATACCTGTGTGTTTATAGCAATCATGCAATGTGGGTCTGATAAGTATATAAATTGGACTTATTTTAATTGAATTACGTATTTTTCATAATAAGATTTGTTTTCCCTGGTCAGGAAGAATGAGATTCCTTTCAAGAGCTAAGTAAACATATATGATTCGCTTTCCTACTGTAGTCATCAGCTGATCACGTGACTACTCCAATTCTTCTACATATCCCTGCACAAACATAAGCTTTTCTTACATGTGCTAACTATAAATATATAGATAGATGGGTAGATATAGATAGATATACAGTAAAACCTTAGTTTGAGGCCCTGTACACACGAGGAGACATGTCCGATTAAACCGGATCCGCGGACCGTTTTCATCGGACATGTCTCCAGGGATATTTTGGTCTGATGTGTGTACACACTATCAGACCAAAATCCCTGCGGACAGAGAACGTGGTGACGTAGAAGACACCGACGTCCTCAAACCAGGAAGTTCAATGCTTCCACGCATGCGTCGAATCAATTTGACGCATGCGCGGGATTTCGGTCCGATGGTTAGGCGTACTAACCATCGGACATGTCCGACGGACAGGTTTCCAGCGGACAAGTTTCTAAGCATGCTTAGAAACTTTTGTCCGCTGGAAACCTGTCCGCTAGGCCGTACACACGATCGGACATGTCCGCGGAAACTGGTCTGCGGACCAGTTTCAGCGGACAGGTTACTCGTGTGTACGCGGCCTTAGAGTAACTTGGTTTGAGAGTGTTTTGCAAGACAAGAAAAATGTTTTAATAAATGTTGCCTTGATATACAAGCGATGTCTTGATATAAGAGTAGTGTCATGTCACAACTGAGTACTGTATAAAAAAGAAGAGAGGAAACTCTAAGTTTAACAATATGGTTACATTTAATGAAGGTACAACATTTAGCAACTTATTGCTACACTTATGCCTTGTACACACAATCACCCCTGATGAAGTGTTCATACGAAACGCGTCATCCGCTTCCACTGCCGCCCCATTTGTGTACACACGTGTGATTCTACAGCCTACATGTGAGTGTAATTGCTGTTTTAAATAAATCTCTTTATCGTACAATTTAACGCTATGTGGCCACCCTTCTCTTTTATCTCCTTATACCACTGACATTACTTCGAGAGGCATTTCTCAGGAACCTTCTTTCCAACACAAAGTTTTCCTTTGAAGCCGTTTGTATCAGAAGTATATGATGAGCATACCATCTAGCCGCCTGCTTCCATGATCCTGGATTTCCATTTACAAGCCTTCTTTGACTTCTGGCGACATATGTCCCCACAAGTTCCCCATTTCTGGTAAGCAGTCATTCACACTGGTGGTGGTTTTTGATCACTTCAAGGACGATATCAGCATCTCCTACGTTGATCCATTTTCACTCGGTGGAATCGACAATTTATGGACTATATTTACAATTTTTTATTTTATTTCATTTTATTTTCCACGTTTTGATTACCACAGATCATTGTTCAATCACTTGATGTGTTCCAAACTTATGGACTTTCTAATTGATATTGAGTCGCACATATAATTGCACTCTCAGTACAATTTATCATTTGTCATTCATCACATCAATATCCGTGTTTATTGTCATAATTCACATGGTATAAGCGCTACACTTTATTTTCCTTTTGTACACACAATCGGAATTTCCAATGAAAAAAGTCTGATGGAATTTTTTCATCGGAAATTCCAACCATGTGTGGACCCCATTGGACTTTTTTTCATCGCAGTTTAGAAATAGAACATGTTTTATTTTTTTTCCGATGGAAAAAACTCCTATCGTAAATTCCGATCATCTGTGTGTAACCCCGACGGAGAAAAAAACACGCATGCTTAGAATCAAGTCGACGCATGCTCGGAAGCATTGAACTTCATTTTTCTTGGCTTGTCGTAGTGTTTTACGTCACCGCGTTTTGGACGGTCGGAATTTTGTCTGACAGTGTGTATGCAAGACAGCTTGAATGGAATTCCGATGAAAAATTCCATCGGAATTTATCTCATCGGAAAATTCAGATTGTGTGTACAGGGCATAAGAGGTGCCTCTCTTCTCTTTTATATGCTTGCTATATGCTTAATGCTTTGATATACAAGTGCTTTGGATTACAAGCATGTTTCTTGAAGGAATTATGCTCGCAAACCAAGGTTTTACTGTAGGTATATATCTCTATCTATGGATATAGATATATGTATATATATATATATATATATATATATATACATATAAAATTGTTACATGAATACTGGTATGTGTGCTGAGATATCTATACATATCTATACAGATCTGTATAGATATAAATATATATATATATATATATATATATATATATATATATATACACACACACACACACACACATACACATTTGTGTTACATGAATACATGTATGTGTGCTGATATGTATATAATACTTACTTATCCAGCTTGTTGCCATTGCTCATTCTATACTAATAGCCATGAAATTAGGTTTTGCAACAGTGTGTAAAATATCTACACACACTTGTAATCATCTTAGCTCTCCATATTGCATGTGAATATGTGTGCATAATAGGTATCACAAAATGAGAATAATAATAATAATTATTATTTTAATATTATTATTATTATTAGTAGTAGTAATACTAGTAGTAGTGGTAGTAGTAATACTAGTAGTAGTGGTAGTAGTAGTAGTAGTAGTAGTAGTAGTAGTAGTAGTAGTAGTAGTAGTATCATCACGGTTGGGGTCATTCTGTAGACTATACTTGGCAATCCTATTTAGCCTTGGCAGTGTTCTCATAAAGCATCCATTGTGTAGGCAGTGAGGTCTTCAACTACTGGCCTGAACAGAGATAAGATATGAAAGGACTACATTAGCACAGTGTCATATTATAGATCAAATGTGACAATGATATACAAAATGGTTGCAAGACAAAAGGAAGACTTAGAGATGTTCATCTACTAATTACAGCTGCAAATATTATGCAAATGTCAGTGTGCAGTGAAAGGCATAGACAAGGATGGAGATAATGCGGCAAAGCCGAGCATTCATGTGAAGGTTGGAAGTTGGGATCGGCTCCTCTGTGTCTCACTTGGGTTCCCTTCTCCCCAGCAGATATATTTTTTTTCCTCCTGGTATATCAAGAAGAGATTATTATCTCTATTCAAGTCACTGGCCTGGATTTAAGATATGAGCATCATTTATCTTTTATATGAAATGTCCCTGAGTAGTTCCCTTCTAATTAAAAAGCTGCTACACATGTACAGAGTGTATGAGCAACACAGAGGCGCCCTCCTCCTATATCATCTATATTATAATGGGCTCTGGAGTCCAAACACACATTCCACCATGTATAGGTAAAGCTTAGTACATGACTGTCTTAAACAGAAATGCTTACTTCATGTGGGTGTGCACAGAGCACACAAATATATTGTATACAGGCATACCCCACTTTTAGTACACAATGGGGTTTGCTAGAACGAGCAAAAACAGGCTCCCTTTTGCATAGAAACCAATGAGCTTCTAACCCCAGCTTGTTCAATTAAAGGAGTTGTAAAGGGAAAAAAAAAATGCCTAAAAT